>CP136873.1:4883937-5193937 GCA_033000465.1 Sciaenops ocellatus | reverse complement strand
ATGTTTACTGGCAGCAAAAAGGTTGGAGGGGCTCGACTGTTGATTCAAGTCTGATTTAAATAACTGCAATCACATTATCCTTTTTAATCTGCTGGTTCACATCTGGATAAATCAGTTAATCACACAGTGTACGACATGTCAGTAACAAGCTAGGCACAAGGTGACATGCTGGAATGACTTATTTAGAGCCTAAAACACAAAGATATTCAGTTTACTTTTATAAAGCTGAGCAAAGCAGCATATAGTCATGTTTAGGATGCTAGAAGCAGAGAGTTTTTGGTACTCCTGATTAAGAAATGACTTTAATGATTAATCAAATTACAAAATAGTTGCTGACTAATTGTCTTCCAGTTAACATTACATATTACAACAGCTAATATTACATATTAAGTGTGGTGGCATCGCACCCACAGCTGATGACTAATCTAAAAAACAATAGCAGATGACAACACAGATGAATAGTGGATTACAAAGCAGGACGCTCCTCATATTTCTTTATTTTTAAAGACAAGCCCAGGAACCAACCATGCAGGTTGTTTTTCTCACAGTCACAGGTGTGTGTTATTTACCACACACACCCACATTCTCTTCCTGATTAATTACAAAGTGATGAAGGAAATGAAGCTTTTCCTACAACTAGTGTCCTCAAACTGTAAACTACAGCCGCTCTACCTGCTTCACATTCAAACACCACTCACAGGAGCTAATTATAACCCACTTTATAATTAGACCAATCTCATTATGCAGCCTGACCTGTCCCGGGCTGTCCCCTGCAGCCTCTCCTGTCTTTTTGTTTTTGACACAGGCCTGCACAAACTACTGTAAATGCCTCCCCCTTCTCCTCCACCTCCTCCTCCTCCTCCTCCACTCTCTGCAGCAGCAACCTGAGATGCTGTGTATTCCGCTTGGTCTGAGCCGACCAACAGCGGCTACAAAATGTTTAATATCCGTCCCCTCTCGTCGCCGGTGTGTTAACCGGACACCGAGCTCACCTCGCCGGGTCGTGTCAGCCGCCGGCTCCCGTGTTTTTGTGTCCGCTGAAGCGGTCGGAGAGTCGCTCGGCTCTGCAGCAGCTTTTGTTGCATAGGTTCGTCCGCTGCTCCTGCAACTGAGACCAGGGCTTTAAATACGCCTTTAAAGGAATATCTGTCGGAAGAAGAGACGTAGCGCTGGCTTCCGCCGACGTCAAAGCTAATTTGCATAAAGGGGCGGGGTCGTGGCGGTGGTATACAAAGAAGCAGAGAGGCTGGTTTTTTTTTTTAAAGGGGAAGACCGTAAAAATATTGCGATCAGTATGTTTACTCAGCTGTAATTATACTTCACTTGAGTATATCCATTTAATGATACTTTATATTTCTACTATATTTCATTTCTATGACAACAAACAAGTTTCAAGTTTATTTTCATGTTTATTTCATTTATTTGGGACTTCAACTGTTTAATGACAAAACATACATGCATACACCAATAAACAAACAACAATCTATTATAACACGAGAAAACATTCATCAGAATCTGATTCTGAATCAGCTTTATTGAAAAAAGTTTGTGCACACATGCACGGGCTTCAGTTTTTGCTTTTACACTGACCCAAGAACAGTTTACAGGAAGATATAAAGTGACATATATCTAAAAACAAGGAGGGCTGCTGAACTAAGACAGGTAAAAATAACTATTATGTGCAAACATGAAAAAATACATATAAAAAGCAACAATGTCTGTATGCATGTTTCTACAAATAGTGCAAAGGAATAAACATGTTTTTACGTTATCACATGAAGTTGTTGTTTATTAAAAAGTAACTAACACGGCCACACAGTAAACAAGTAGAAACATGTTGGGACATGATATGTGATATTATATGTGAAGGTTAAGATCTTTGTCCTTCTGTGTGGAAATACTGTATGTAAATCTGTATGGACAAGAGTGTGTGTGTGTGTAACAATGACAACAACATTACACAACAACAATGATGATTAATTAAGATTAAAGATCAGGGTGGAGAAAATGAGCTCCCTCTTCACCAGCTACAACACTGAGTTGCTGCTCACACGTTGTGATGTTTATGTCGAATGTACATGAATAATCATAGACTGAAATATCTGCTTGTACAGAAGTAAATGATCTGAATACCTCTTCCACCATTGTGTATTTACTTCCTCACTGTTTTGTGGTGCTGCATAAAAAGTACAACGCTCATCACAAAAGTCCATTATATGTATGTATATAACTATGTTTTTATGACACATTTATCAAATTTTTCTCAGACAGACTGAGGTCATGAAGCTGATAAATGTTAAATGTTTTGTGAGCAGTTAAATGTGTTCCAGACACTTTAACAAGCCCATCAGGCTCTTCTCCAGCAAAAAAAAACAACAATCTATATAATATTTTCAGGTCAGTAAACAAATCATACCTATGTCGTCTTTCTTTCTTTTTCTACCTTTACTGATTCGAGCCTGAAGATAAAATCATAAAATCACATTAATATTGGGCCGGATTAACCCTCTTTAGGGAGCCCTGCAACAAAAATTAAGCTGCAGGCCTCTGGTTTCTTCCTCTCTCTGCAATTTGTACATATTAGTTAGAAATAGTATCAATTATCAACAATATTTAGGAATATGAAACACGTAAACGCAATATAAAGTGAAAATATACAAACCTTAAAACTAGATGTTACCTCATGGCTCATCTACAAAAAGAGGCTTCAATATTGCATCACCCTCCATTACTTCAGTTCACACTGGGCTTTAGTGGTGAGTACGGTTTCACCAGACAGATTTGCAACTGGTCAAATTAAGGTCGGCAGCCACAGGAACACTGCCAAACACAAAACCACAAAGTGATGACTAAATGTCAAGGAGGCATTGTAACAGTGACTGAGGATTATTATCCATTAATCTGTCAACTCTTTTCTCAGTTAATCAATATAACATGGTCTCTGGATCCACGGCAAAAGCAGTGAGTTGTTGAATTTTGGCTGAAATGAAATACATTTTCTGTCAGTTGATTCATCTCACAGCTCTGTTCAAGGTTCCAAATGTGGACAAAATGTCTCATAGAAGGTATAAGTGCAAAAGATGTGTGTATGTTTGTGTGTGTTACACGTGAATCACTGGTTTGGTTGATGTGTAAATTCTGTTGAAACTTGAATGCAGTAAACTGCTGTAAAGGCTGTAATACACCTGTACTTTAAGGTCCAACAGATATTACAGAGGGTGAGCACCCATCTGTTTCTCTGCAACCCAGGTAGGTTGAGCTTCTTTGGTAATGTATGAGAGCTATAATTTGCTCAAGCAACAGCACATGACATTCATATTACCAAGAAAAACAACAACAAAGAGCACATACATGAGGGGGACTGCTTCATCAAACCCTGAGGGCTCTGCTCTTCCTGTGTATGACCATCCATACTGATGATTTAGCTTGTGGAGTCTCATTTGAGGAGGAACTGATACCAACATACAGACAGAAACGTGAAGAAATGGGAGTGAAGAAACAAAGATGGTTTGCTGACGTGTTACAAAATAACTTTCGTACAATCGGCGTCAGTCGACTGAGATCTGAACACCGCTGTTTTTCTAGATTCAAGGGAGCAGATTTAAAACACGGACATCCAAAATCATCACGTAGAGTTCAAGATCCTGAGGTGTGATGTGAGGCATGTGGCCTGAAATTCATGTTCAGGGTGCAACCCGCTAACTCACTAACATGTAGTAATTTTAACGCCAGCTGTCATTTGATTTGCCCTGGAGGATGAGACATTCTTCTTCTATCTGTCATAACCTGCATGCACGTTAGCTGCAGTAAATCTCTGTGCATGTATCACAAACACCTCGGCAGGACAAATCAGTGTTTGAGGGATTTAACGTGTGACTGCGTATGTCAAAGTGATCGACAGTGATCTACAATCAACCATTTTTAAAATGTTATCTTTTATAGTTCTCTGATTTGTCTCATGCACTGAAACCTGGTTCAACTCGTAAAACACTGTTTTGTTGTATAAATAAAGATTATGTTCATGTTCATGATTATTATTATTAGATTTTAAAGGTCCGATGTGTAAAATTTAGTGCCATCTAGTGGTGAGGACCCGGATTGCAACCAAGTCCTCTGCTCACCCCTCGATTTCCAAATGCATAAGGAGAAGCTTCATGTGCCAAAAGATGTCATCGTCTTCATCTGCAACGAGTAGCCTGTCACGTGTTGAGGTTCCTTTTGATACATTTAGAAACTGTATTGAAACTGCAAATATCACTTCTTCTTCTTTGTCTTCTTCTTCTGCATATGTTGGCAATGTAGTGGCAAAACGAGGTGTAGAGCCCTTGTCCGTTCTGGGCTACTGTAACAAACATGGCAGCACAAAATGGCGGGCTCCATCCAAGAGGACCTGGTACATATGTGCATATAAAAAGCTAATTGTAAGGTAATAAAAACATAACGATTCGATCTTTAAGGTGATTACATATTACTGAAAACATAGTTATGTCTATTTTATCCCAATTTTACTAAGAGATCTGAAAATAGTTTCAAACAAATGCACTACTTATTTATGAGACAGGCCTTTAATTGTTGGGTTATTTGCTTTTGTTGCTACGACTGTCATGTGTAATCAAATCAGACTCGCAGTTTCGAAGTTTTATGTATTAAAAATAATAACTAACGAGGTTTTGTTCAAACTTTAACCTTCATTGTTGTTCATTTTATCATTTATATATCAAAACATGTAACATTTTCAGAAAGATTTACATGTTTTTAATGGCATCTATTGACTTATTGACTCTCCAGTCATAAGATAGTTCCTCCTTTGACAAATACAGCATAACTTGTAATTTCTTCTTCTGTTTTTTTCCTTTTTGAGAAACCACAAAGAGTCAGAAATAGAACTGGACCAACTTCTAATGAAGTTAAGAGGAATTTCTCTCTTTGTAGCATTGTACTGCAGAGTACTGTGCCTCTGTTGACTAAATGTCCTGTTTCAAGTCTGGTTTTAAGTTGCACAAACAGCGATTGTTGTTTTTTTTCCCCTCTCTTGAACATAGCTCTGGCTTCCTGTAAGTTAAAGTTTATGGATTAAAGGAAACTGATTAAGAGCTGCAGGAGACTGCAGAAAACAACTTATCTTCCACCACAGCCGAGGCATGAGTGCTCCTGCACGCTGAGAGATTAACTGCTGCTTATGGCTTTATGTAACAAAACAATTTCCAGCACATAAACAGAGAGAGAGAGAGAGAGAGGTAACACACATGGACTGGAAGGGAGAAAAACACCTTGACTGGCTCCACAGGGAGGTCAGAGGTGTTTCACAGAGCAGCAGGCCTGCAGGGACTCAGTGTTTTGCTCAGGAACATCTGATCAGGGTGGACCCAGTCCGCTCTAGCTTTACGTTATGGCCCAATCAGTCTTATCTAAACACCCTGCAGCCCACGCAGAGGGAGTCAAACAGCTTCTATGTTTATCGTGGAGCTCAAATGCCAAATATTAATCTTCTTCCATCTTCTCAAATATGACTTCTTCTCTTTGACAGATGGGACTGAAAAATGAATATGACTTTGATGATGTCACCTTGAACTGTTGAGAACTATAATTAATAGAATATTTCACAATTTTCCAACATTTTCTAGTCATAGCAGTTAATCATTAATCAACAGGTCAGCAAACCTATTTTGTGTCAAACAGCACCATCTTCTGGTGAAATCTAAGAAGTGCAGAAAAATGGGCTTGAAGTTCACACAGACTGTAGTTCTGGGACAGAAACAGTGATAAATGCATGTCATAAAATCATTAAGATGACTTTGTTGTCAAATGTTGCATAAAGAGTTGGTTCCCAACCTGTTTGGCTTGTGATTCCTTCAATTTAAGCAACTTCTACCCATGACTGATCGTCATCAGTTGCATTATGGATTCAGGTTTGACTCCCAGACATAGAGTAAATTGGATGAAAAATAAAAACAATCTGAAGACTTCTTTTTAAAAATGTGTATTTGCTTTGTTTGTTTGGTTAAATATAAGAGAATCTTTTTAACGGTCTGAGATATTATACAGTTTCATATGACGTCTTATAAAGTGGCTACAAAGACAATATTCATAAAACAAATCACAGAATATATCAACAGTAAAGCTGTTTGCAGTGTCACCAGTTTAGTTTACAAGATGAATGACTCTATGTTCATGTACACCAGTTATATACAGTGTATAAATACATTAATAAAAGATAATTTGAACGTGTGAATGCAGGTGTTATGAACCAAAAATATCCCACTTGTTAAACAAGGGGGAAAAAAAACTATGTGCACCTTCTTGACTTGTTCAAGAGTCCCAGAACGTTAACTCAAAGTGTCTGTGAAAGATAGAAAATAAGAAAAGTTCAGTCTGCCCTGCTTCACTTACACATAACACTACTGTATTCAGAGCTAGGAGTCCTCATAAAACACAAATCTTATTATATGATTACAAACAGATTCTAACACAGGAGAGAAAATTATAAGCAGACCTTTCCACTTAAAAACGATAAATAACTACATTTTTGAACATGCATAAAGCATTTTATAGGCAGGAATTTTAACTAAGACTTTGACATCTGTGTTTAAAAACAGTTTTACTTGTTAAAACCAACTCCCTGTTAACATAAATAAAACTAATCTTGTAGGGAAATAAATAGAAAAATGTAGAAACTTTGTCTAACAATGAGGTAAGAAATACAAGTGCAGAACACTGTTGGGTTGCGTGTTTTCATCAGACTCCAGTTGTTGCAGGGCTAAACTCTTGAGACACACACACACACACACACACACACGTCGCTGTATCACGCCGGGTCCAGCTTCTAACTTGGTATCATCTTTCATCATATTTCCCATGACTCTCCACTGCACATTAAAGCACGACTTCCATCAAAATAAACCTTTTCTTCCCACAGTGATGTGAGTTTTGTTTTGAGGGTAGTTTGACTCCTCTGAAACACAGCTGGAGTGCAGGCTCAGTCACACAGTGTTCCCATATAATACTAGTGTGATCAAATATAAAACCAGGCACAGCATTAAATAAAGTATGACAATACTAGAAAATGTAGAAACCTTCAGTAAAGTGAGGCACTTTGGATTTAAAAAAAACATCTTTTTTCAGTCTTTGTTTGTCCTTCATATTCCCGTGTTAGTACTGTTAGTATTTATGACCGCAGATCACGACCTCATAGCACGCTGCAGAAGCTGCTCAGTCGGTGTCGCTTTATGTAAACTTGCTGCCACACATGACTGCCGCGTGATCCCGTCAGATCTGACATTCAAAACGGCAGGTGGAGGTTTCCAAAAACACAGATCATCGCTCGTTTCCCCGCGCATCCTCGACGCGGGTCCTTTGTTCGTTCACAGCGCGCTCGCTCAAACGTTTGTCCGTTTCCGCTCTACTCCACCTTCCAGATGGCGATCTTTCCGTCGTGTTTGCCAGCTCCGCTGAGGACGTAGCGATCCTCGGCAGAGCAGAGCGCCGTCACCTTGTCGTTGTGGCCGTGAAGCTCCTTCAGGACCTGGTAGCGTTCCATGTCCACGATGTAAATCTTCCCTTTGGTAGAACTGCGGCCAACACCGCCAACCCACACCTGGAGAGGAGAGGGAGGTCACTGCCAGGCTTATAATGCATGTGTAGGTGAATGATGTGTGTGTGTGTGTGTGTGTGTGTGTGTGTGTGTGTGTGTGTATTAGTACTGTTTATTAACCTGGTTTTTAACTTTGATCATGCAGTAACATCCGGTGCAGTCCTGTAGAGCCACACGATGGAACGGTTTGCTCGTGTCCTTAATGTGCCAGATACACACTTCTCCTGAGTCCTTACAAACACTCCACAGCTCCTCCACCTGACACACACACACACAAACACAAAGCAGGTAAAGAGTTACATTCAAATACACAAAACACACCGCAGAGATGAACACAAACTGTGTGCGTGTGTGTGTGTGTGTGTGTGTGTGTGTGTGTGTGTGTGTGGTTACCTCAGGTAACAGCAGCACAGAGCTGAATGTAGCTATGGACCCTTTTTGTTGTTCTGGCAGATTCAGACGATGTTTCACTGAACCGGTCCTCCACACCTCCATGATATTATCTCTGGAGCCTGGAGAGGAAGACAGGAGGACAGACGTTAATGAATTTCCACCATCAGCTCTCAAGTTCACTGTCTTTAATGCTCCAGTGAGAGTGTGAAACTTACAGCACCACAGCATTCCGTTACAGCTGAAAACCGACTGCAGACGGTTGCAGGAGAGGCGAAAGTGCTTCTTCACCTGAGAGGTTTGACACAAAATCACAATTATGACAAAAAACATGACTGAAAGAAGGAAGGAGCAGCCAGGAGAGTCATCTTAAACTATTTTATCCTTTATCTGTTCTAAACTATAAATTCAACATTATTTGATGACATATATAACATACAGTTTTATTGAGTACTCGACAAGAGAATTGTCTGATGAAACAGCAACCAATCAAAACAGTTTACACCTCCCACAGTGTTTGAAACTGACCTGTAGTGTCGAGACGTCCCACACCATGACGCTTCCCTCTGCACTGCAGGAGTACGCCACCTTCTGGCTGAAGAACAAAGTCCACCAGTGAAATTTTATTTTATTCATGCACAGTTGAACACTTTGCATGTTATTCTGATCCAGAACTGATTTAAATGCCTGACTGTTGCAGGGAGTGAAGCGGTCTTTAACAATAATAATAATAATAATAAATTTTATTTGTTGGCGCCTTTCTGGAACCCAAGGTCACCTTACATATAAGAAACAAAGCAAAAAGACAACAAAACAAAACATATGAAATACAATAGCACAAAATATAAATACATACAAAGAAAATACAGTGTGACTAGAAAATAGATAAGGTGGATAAAACGGTAGGGGGACAGAGTGTTATAGGGAGTAGGATAACTTAAAAAGGTGTGTTTTGAGGTGGGATTTGAAGGTGTCGATGGAGTCCAGAGTGCGAATGTGTAATGGCAGTGAGTTCCAGAGTCTAGGTGCAGAACAGCTAAAAGCCCGAGCGCCAAGTGAGGTAAGTGAAAAGGAGGGGGTGGAAAGCAGGGCAGCAGATGAGGAACGGAGTGAACGGGGTGGGATATAAGGGTGAAGCATAATAGAGAGATATGGGGGGGCCAGGTTATGGAGAGCTTTGAATGTTAGTAGAAGTATTTTGTAGTGTATGCGTTGATGAACAGGGAGCCAATGGAGTTGCATGAGGACTGGTGTAATATGATCCGAGGACTTGGTACGGGTGATGATTCTGGCAGCGGTGTTCTGGATGGTTTGTAGACGGTGGATGAGTTTCTGTGGTAGACCGGTGAGGAGGGAGTTGCAATAATCCAAGCGGGAGGTGACCAGGGCATTTATGAGGATTTCGGTGGAGTGCTGGGTGAGGGAGGGGCGGAGTCTGGAGATATTGCGAAGGTGGAAAAAGGCTGTGCGTGAGATGTTATTGATGTGGGATGTGAATGAGAGGGTACTGTCCAAAATAACACCAAGACTTTTAACTGCGGTTGAGGTGGGGACCAAACAGCCGTCGATAAGAATACTGAGGGGGTGGGATTTGGAGAGTGATGATTTGGATCCGACAAGAAGAATTTCACTTTTATTGCCATTGAGTTTTAACTTATTGTTTGACATCCAGTTTGTGATAGTTTGTAGGCAGTCCATAAGGGCAGTAGATGGCGAAGTGGTGTCTGGTTTGGTGGTGACGTAGATTTGGGTGTCATCGGCGTAACAGTGAAAGTGGATACCATAGTGACGGAAGATATTGCCAAGAGGGAGGATATAGATGATAAAGAGTAGGGGACCGAGGACAGAACCTTGTGGAACACCGTGAGGGAGTGGTGAGGGTGATGATTTGGTATTTTCTCCTTGTATAAACTGCGAACGGTCAGACAGGTAAGAATGGAACCACTGAAGAGGAATGCCAGAGACCCCAGTGCCGGCCAAACGATCTAAGAGAATGGTGTGAGATATTGTGTCGAATGCGGCACTGAGGTCTAGGAGTATGAGGATGGTGAGTAGGCCAGAATCCGCTGCTAAAAGAAGGTCATTTGTAATCAGAGTGAGAGCTGTTTCTGTGCTGTGGTTGGGACGGAAACCAGACTGGAAAGGCTCAAAGAGGTTATTGTTTGATAGATGGTCTTGAAGTTGGCAGGCTACTATACGTTCAATAACTTTTGAGATGAATGGGAGGTTTGAGATAGGGCGATAGTTATTGAAATCATTGGGGTCAAGGCCAGGTTTCTTTAATATGGGTGTGACTGAAGCAGTTTTGAGTAGGGATGGAACAATACCAGATGACAGGGAGGAGTGCACAATTTGCGTGATAAGTGAGGAGAGTGTGGGGAGACAGGCCTTGACGAGTGCTGTAGGAAGTGGATCAAGTATAGAAGTAGTAGACCTGGAAGACATAATCAGTTGGGATATCTGTTGATTCGAGGGAAGATGGAAAGCAGACAGGGTACTGGTGGGCCGGACAGTAGCACTGAACCAAGGAGTGTTTGACTGAGAAGACAGACAGGGGGTGAGATGGTGATGTATGGAGTAAATTTTGTGATTGACAAAGTCCAAGAATTGCTGACACTGAAGGGCTGATGTAAAGCGGGTGGCAGTTTCCTTGGGCTTGAGTAGTTTATTTACTGTGGAGAATAGAATCCTGGTATTGTTTCCGTCGCGGTGGATGATGTTGGAGTAGAAGGCAGATTTGGCAGCATTTAGAGCAGCCTTGTAGGAGGTGATGTGGTCCGTGTACATTTGACAGTGAACAGTGAGTCCAGTTTTCTTGGCAAGGCGCTCAAGGCGGCGACCATGAGTTTTGAGTAGGCGAAGTTCAGAGGTGAACCATGGAGCAGTCCTAGAAAAAGTCACTGTGCGGGTTTTTGTTGGGGCCAGGGTGTCCAGTGCAGTAAGTAGTGTGCTGTTGTAGTGGTCGACAAGTTCAGTAACAGAGAGAAGGTGTGGATGGGAAATTGACATAGAGATTAAACTGTTAAGTTCTGTGATGTTGATGTTCCTAATATTACGGAAGGACATGATACGGTCTCGACGGAGTTTGGAGGCAGGAAGGTTGACATCAAAAGTTAAGAATTTGTGATCTGACAAAGGGAGTTCTGTACCAGAAAGATTAAACGGGACAACACCAGAGCAGCAGATCAGGTCTAAAATATGGCCCTTAATGTGTGTTGGAAATGTAACATACTGTGTGAAGTCAAAACTATCCAGTGTAGAGATAAAGTCTATGGAAAAAATGTCATTAGGATTGTCAACATGAATATTAAAGTCCCCAGTTAAAATGATATTTGGAGTGATGGCACATAGATCTGCTAAAATAGATGACAGTTCAGTGATGAAGGTGGAAGAGGCCTTAGGTGGACGATAGACAGAGACAATAATGGTGGGTACAGGTCCCTTTAACTGCACAGCCAGCACTTCAAGTGATGGTGAATCATTCACAGGAACGGGGAGTATTTTCAAACTCTCGCGGTAGATCAGGGCGAGGCCACCGCCCCTACCGGAGGTCCGTGGTTTAGCGATGTAAACAAACCCATGCGGCAAAGACTGATTTAAATGGAAAAAGTCATTAGGCTGCTGCCAGGTTTCAGTAAGACAAACAATGTCCAGGTTAGAGTCTGCAATAAAATCAGAAAGAAAGGTTGCTTTGTTCGTGAGAGACCGGATATTGAAGAGGGAGAGCTTGAGAGTGACGTTGGAAAGTTTCTGAGTCCGTAACACAGGGATTAACACAGAGTGGTCAACCGACCTCCTAGCTCGGTTTGGCTCACGTGATCTCAACGTCCAAAAGGGGCGAATGGCGCAGCTGTTGTCATCACCGGAGCGAGGAATGATTGTTTGGTGATTAACTATGAGTGTGGGAGAGGGAGAAGATGAGAAAGCGGATGGACAGGTGTGCACACCGGTAAATAGTCAATCTCATGCATAACGCACAGCGTGCCGGAGTTTTGCAGCGAGGATGCGGCATCCCAACATGCTCAGGTGTAGACCGTCTCGCCCAAAGAAGGAGGGACGCTCCCAGAACATGTCAAAGTTGTGGATGAAGGAGATGTTATGTGCTGCGCAAGCAGATTGGAGCCAGGTGTGGAGATACAGAATCCTGCTAAAACGAACATCACCACGGCCCATTGTGGGGAGTGGGCCCGAGATAAAAGCAGACTTTCCAGAGTTATTAAGAAGAATTAACTTCAGTTAAGTTAAATATAATCTGACTGACATGAAAGCGCGGAAACAAAACTGCAGTAAGTGTGAAGTTAGAACACAGTTATACAACTATACTATACTATACTATACTATACTCGGAATCTTTGGTGAAATAGAGCATGTTCATAAGAGCATAAGTTGTGTGACAGGATTTGTGTGTGTGTGTGTGTGTGTGTGTGTGTGTGTGTTACCTGTATTTTTCTGTGTCAAGTGCCAGTCCGGTGACCTCTGCTCTGTGTTCAGTCAGCTGTCTGTTACACACCATGGACACCATGCTGATGATGTAGATGACGGAGTCCTCGGAGCCCATCCAGACCTGATCCTTATCGACTCCCAGCATGCAGTTCTGCAAACAAAGAGAAACCCGGAGTTACACAGCTACAGGGAACATAAGAACTGGGTTTCTACATATTTGAGGAAATTAAAGAAAGATAAGGAGTCCATGTTTAGGATAAATAGTAAATCCAAGGTTATTTTAAAACATACAGACGGGAGGCAACTTCAGGGTTTACATGCAGTCTACATAGTTATTCGACTGTATTCATCTGCACAGATTTTACATCACAGCACTAGTTTCCTTTAAGGTCAACAGTTAGTGGATGAAATGAATCGAATCACTACTTATGTGCACAGTTTAATTTCTCTTTGCAGGCAAATAAAAGTAGAGCTGAAAGAATTACTAGATTAATTAATTAGTCAGTTGTCAAAAAATAAATGCCAACTATTTAATAATCAAACATTTACTGGATCTAGCTTCTAAACAGTGAGGATTTGCTGCTTTTCTTTGTCTTCTGTTTAAGTCAACTGGTTACTTTGGACTGCTGTTTGGACTAAACTAACACTTGGCAGATGTCATCATGGGCTTCATGTTGTGATGAGTGTTTTTCTACAGCGGCCGGCGCATTCCAACTTGGGAAAACACACTTTGCTTTACTTTATGTTCATCATTTCTTAAAGTTGGGCTCTTGGTCATTATTCTTTTTATTGTTTACATTTAAGGGACCAAGGAATTCACAGATTAATCGAGAAACACCTGGCAGGTTACTCGGCCATGAAAACAATCATTATTCGCTGCCTTCATATAAATAAAGGTTGATTTATCTCTGGTAGGTCTAACAGGTAAGTCTAGCAGGTATGTATAAAAGTGAGTAGATAATAGTAGTTTGCATAATTTAAAGTATCATTTTAGGTTTTGATTAATCAGAAAATGCTGCAAGTTTAGTGAGGAGGGAAATTCATTATGCAGTACCAAACTATTCCAGTAGGTGGCGATGTCGTCTAATAAACTGTTTGTACAGATTCAAACTTTACAAACATTAAACCACATGGACTGTTATTTTACACTTCTACACGTCACGCTTCAAGTAACTACAGCAGAAGTACGAGCACAGTCCAGGTGTTTGATATGTGACCAAATATTTCGGTTCTGTGTGTCTCCCTCTCGTGCACGCTGGTTAACATATTGCATGTGACTGTGCCCAGTATGTCAGAGTAGAGGTCAGTGATTAGCACAGTCCTAAGAGGTGCCTTAAAGCTTCACACTCATCCTTAACCTCATTTACAGTGAAACGGTCTGCAACCAGCTTTAAGGGAGGCACTTTGACTTGTTTATTTTCTTATGAGAGTCAATATTTGAACAGGAGGGAGGATTTAAACTATCCAAAACACACTGTACACTCAAAAACATGCGCTCACATGTCTGAAGATAAAACATAAAAGCTGTCTGAAGTAAAGCGACAGGAGCAAGAAGTCAACTTGAGGAAAATAGTTTTATCTGTATCTGATGTCAGCGGCATCCTTCTGCTGTTTATCTGCTGATTCTGTGCAGTGATGTGAAGCAGCCAGACACCAAAAAACACCAGGTTCAATACATCATCAACTAGCACAGCATTAGCTAGCATTATCTTTTTTACTCTGAGCATAAGCCTGCTTTTACCATTTGTTTTTTCATTTGAACAATGCCAAACTTAAATGTGTTTCACGTCGTGTTGACTCATGCAGCTCGTACAAAAACTGCATTTTTGTTGGAAAAATCAGATTCTGCTCCGTCAGACAGAAACCAAAACAAACCAGGAGCCAATACACTTGCTGGAGACAGTGTGGATCAACCTTAGTGGATCAGAACGAGAACGAACAGTATATATTTTGGTATTGCCCATTTTTGAAGCCTTTTTTTTTTTTTTTTTAACAGTAAGACACTTAGTAAGACACTTTTTCATTTTTGTTGATTGTAACCAGTTCATTTTGCCAGTGGCAGTCAAATCGAGCGGTGCGCAGCGACTGCACCAAAAACACATCAGCTTCAAACGTCACTGCAGAAGACTGGACTGTTGGCCTGGGTGGAGGTCTGCGCTCTCCGAGGCTCCTTCCAATTTGCGTTTGTGTTCTGCTGTGCATGTTTGTTAGTGTGTGTGTGTGTGTGTGTGTTCTTTACCAGTCTTGCATTCCCAACGTGACAAGTGTGTGTGAGGGACCAGCTGGAGGCATCAAACACCATCACCTTCCCACCGCTCACGGACACCCACAGCTGACCTGAAACACACACACACGCAGTATTTATCGGTTATTTCTCAACAGCTTATCACTGTCTTGTGGCGTACAGCTGCCAGTGTTTACTCTTAAAGGGGGCAGAGAAAAAAATGTGAATATCAACCAACGGTTTGAATGGAAACACTTCATGCTCTAAACTATTTTTCTGCAGCCTGACTCCACCCAAGCTTTACCTAACGGTCATGTTTCCTCTAACGTATTTGTTGCTATTTAAAAGCACCGCTGGTGGAAAAAAAAGAAAGTAACATCCTGTATTTCATAGGAGGAGAATCGAAGAGGGACAGTGGGACATAGAGGGAGCTTGGTGGAAAACTGGGTGTAAAAAGTGAGTGAAATAGAGAGGGAGAAGGGAGTGGAGAGGAGGGAGTAGTAGGAGTGAACTGGCCATATGCCAGGAATTCAATTCAGTGACCTATATTCAAACCAGCGAGTCAGAGAGAGTCAGAGAGAGGCAGGGAGAGAGGGAGGATCTGAATAGACAGATTTGTTCTTTTCACCAAAGAGCTGACTGCTGCAGAAGAACTGAACAGTGTCTGCACATGTGGGCACCACTGAGTATGAGTGTGCATGAGTGTGTTAGTGCTGGGGGTCAGTCTGCTACCAGCCGGGCATCTAAGTGGCCCCAGATGGTCGGTCCACTGAAGGCCACGGCTTTACGGTTTTAAGCCCGTTCCCTCTCCTTCTTCCTGCCATGTAATGAGCCAGACTGTCTGCCCTCCGGACAATAAAATCAAGACTGTGTACAAAGGCTAAACAACAGCGAGCGACTCTTGTGTTTTAAGGTCAAATGTGATGACTGAGATTTCCTGATGAGTGACAAACTAAAAAAAAAAAAAAAAAAAAAAAAACCACATCAAGGCGTTGGTAAAGTTTTGGGCTACCACAAGCTGACACAAAACCTCCATGGTGGAGGTTTTTCCAGATTCTGGTAAAGATGACTGCTCATTTGGTGTTTTTATGGCACTGTCATTCTAAAAACTCCCACGAGTGTTTAAATGAGTTAAAATCTGGTGACTATGAATGTAACATATGATTCATTCTCATTAAACTGTTCAGTAATGGGGCGCCCTACTGGCCTCAAGGTCAAGGCTCTGACTATTAACAGCAATATGTCCAGTTCATGTCCGGCCAGGACCCTTTTACTGCACGTCACCTCGTTTACTGCCATCTCCAACTGTTAGCGACAACTATCAATTAAACTACAAGAAAAACAACATTTCAAACACACTTCAAACTTCTTCTTTTATTCAAAAGTAAACTACATTTCCTCCATCAATATATCTGCTCTTTACTTAACTATATAAACTGTTTTAGACTGTTGCAGACTCACAAACTAAAACATGGCCTGATGTTGACATGTTTGTTATTGTAATATTTCATATGGACGTTGTCTGCCTTCTTTCACATGATTTATGACACTCTAGCCTTTATCTTCATTTAGATCTCTATAATTCTGGTCAACTTCCTTATGTTTTCCTCTAAAGGAGACCAGAAGAGGAGTGAGGTAATGGCAAAGCAAAGGTCATGTCTGTCAGTCAGCATATATGTCAGTGACCGTGTGTTGAAACTCTGGATTGTGAAACTGCTCTGAGAAGGAGAGAAACTTGACACTGCAGTGACAATATGAACACTGAAGGCACCGCTTGGTTATGGGACACACTCAGGAGCAATGTGTGCATACGTGTGTGTGTTTGTACCTGGTGTGTATAGTAGTACATCCACAGCCTGAGGTGCAGCGAGCTCCAGTGAGGGGTTAATCTTGTGCTTCAGCGTCTCTGCGGTTGTCTTGGGAACCATCATCGGCACTAGAGACAGACAAAGCACTGTCAAAGAGAGGTAACTAACCTAACCCAGGTGCTAAATGCATACACTCTGCTCTGAAAACCCCCCAAACAGCAATAAGATTCTCCACACGACCTCTGATGAGTCATTATGTGCTAAGGAACACCTAAAGTTTCCAGATGAGCGTGTTTAGTATGAAAATCAGCCGAAACCGAATCATCAAGCTCCACAGCCGACATTAATGGTGTCAAACTGACAGAATCTGTGGCTTTAATGGAGCTCTAGATGGTAAACGCAAACAGGACAAAATCTGACAATAATTACCATCTCCATCCTCCTACCTTCCATCTTGATGCGTTCAAAGTGAGCCAGCTTCGAAGCGGCATAGATGGCCTTACTGCTCTGAAGGCTGCCCACTACTGCGTCCATTAACAAGGCATTGGTCAGAGCCTGCTGCATGTACTGGGGGTCCTGGAGACAGAGACACATTTACAGTAACATTTAAACTTAACAGGGAACAAGTGATTCACAACAAGAAACTGTACAAAAAAGAACTTTTAGATGCATTTAAAGTCAAAGAGATTCAAAGATCTGAAGCAGATGTGTTCAAAATATTTGGGAAAGGAAATATAAAAGAGAGAAATGAGAGTAATGATGAGGCAGAAAGAGAGGAGTGAGAGGCAGTGTTACAGTTACATTGTCTAGTTTCACAAAGGAAACCCACTGTGTGTGTGTGTGTGTGTGTGTACACGCCAGTCATTGTGAACTTCAGTGATCTTAGTAGGTGTGGTTGAAATTCCATGAAGCATTCATAATATAAATACACACACTTGAACAAAGACACACACACACACACACACACACACACACACACACACACACACACACACACACACACACACACACACACACACACACACACACACACACACACACAAACTAATACTGGTATGAATAACAAAGGCACCAAATTATCTCATGCATTTATTCCTCTCTTCTCTTTTCTGACTCTCTCTTTTCCCCCCCAAACACAGATACTCTCATACTGACCAGTGAGGGAAAGAAGTACTGTTACATTCCTAAAATATTACTCAACTACAAGTAAAAGTACTGGTGTTAAAGATACTTAAGTAAAAGTACAAAGTGTTCTCTCAAACACCATGTAGAAAATATCTTCTCTCAACAAAGCGCTCAATTCGGTTTCTGTTTCTCCAAATCTTCAGTCCTGAAATGATTCAGGTCTGGTCTGTTCTGGTCAGTGTGGTCACCTCTCCAAACATGTGCCTGCTGCAGTGTTTTTTTCATGGTTTTTGTTGGGCTGCAGGGTGTTTTCTTTGCCAGATTCACTCGTGGCATGCAAAAATAAAAAATAAAACAGATGGCGAAACTAGCTGGTCTGAAGGACCCAACTGATTAACGTGGGCGCCGAAAAGAAACGGGCAATGCTTCCGGCGCTTCCCCCTCCTGTGTCCGATTACATGCAGATGAAAGGGTTGGATGGCCTGCCTTAAATTAAGATATAAAAGTAGCCGAGTAGATTACACACTGTAACGCACGCTTGAAAAGGCTTGACAAATACCTTGTGTTGGTCAGCCATGGTGCGTCCGGCCCACATCTCTTTGACCATCAGGTTCCACAGCTCAGTCTCTGTTTTCAAATTGGCCTCGAACGCCTCCTTCCTACCTCGAACACGCAGCTTCAGGCTGGGGATTCGCAGGAGCAGGAAGGGAGCCGAAGAAACTTTGACCTCCTGCAGAGGAAGACAGGATGTAGATAAATATGCTCAATCAACATACTTGGATGTTTTTAAGCTTCAAGTCTTGATGGAAAGCACTTTTTTTTCTCTCTTCTCAGAATGTTTCATCTGCTCAGTTTAATCTCATTCCAAAAAGGTCTTTTGTCTCACCTCTAAATCTCTGTACTGCGCCACCTCAACGTATCCTGGACGTCCGTCGGTGAGCAGGAAGAGCCGCCGCTGAGTCATGGCGATCTTGCCCACGCCGCGGCTCGTCTTCACAGAGGAGGACAGCTTGAAGACACACTCGCTGGGCTCGATGTGCTCTGAGACAGATGCCGGCAGGCACACCTGAAAATGACGTAAAACATGTCAGCTGACTTCTCTTGGCTCCGTCTAATGCCAGCACTGCGTCATGCTGTTTGTATGCCTGTAATCAGGTAAAATAAGCTTAGAATTTGAATTATGATCAGCTGACCAACACGAGATGTTGATTTTCCATCTATATGTCACATTACCCTGTGACTCCGTGAGAGAACTGCTATACTGTATATTAAATATCAGGGCTTTTGAGTTCTATTTTACAAGTGACACAAACAGACCTCCTGTGCTTCGGCCTCTGTCTCCTTCCAGATGGTGTAGAAGACTCGAAACAAGTCTGGACCGACCTGCTTCTGATGACCTGCAACAAATAAACACATCATTTGCAGGCACCCTGATGATTTGTAACACTGAGTTTAAGAATTAGATTGAACAAAGGTTGACTGTGCAACCTGTATAGAAATCCTCAGCTTCATCCTCTCTTCCTCACATACAAACATCTGGCAGCTTTTTCTCATTCCAGGCAATCTAATCTGCCAGCGTGCCTGCAGCTGGGGGTCATCGTTCTCACTGTATCACAACAATGACTACATACAGTATACAGTCTGTGCGCTCCCCCACACTCACTCAACAGACACAGCCTTGTGTTATTGGCCACTGAGCAACAGTAACGTCACACAAGCCTTTCTTTTCTGTTTTGGAATTTAGATTAAAAAATGGCTCACTAACAGTATCCAATATTTTCCCTCTCATTGTGTAGTAGTCGGTCTAAACAGAATATCGAAGACACCAAAAAATTAGACTCAGAAAAGAACTTTATACGTCCAAAATCTCTGTTTACCTGCAAAAATCCACCACAAGGAGTTACTAAAGTGAAATTGAAGTGATGTGTCAAGTCACACGTACTCTGCAGTCTAGTTTTGATTCATTGAAACCAGGCGACAACACTCTGAACAGTCTGTATGTCCAGTGTGAGTCAGGAGAGGACATGAAAACTTGATGTGTGCTCTTTAAATCTAACAGGACATGAAATGCCCTTTTCTACTGACATAATATGGAGGGAAAGATAAGCCCAAATGTTCTTCCTGGAGAAACGTTTCCAGCATGCAGTTTTGGCAAAAGTACCGCAGCCAACTCACTTCCTCTGCTCGCCCTTATCTGCAATTAAAAACAAACACGCCTCCTTAATAAATTCGCAGCTCTCATGACTCGAATATCTTTTCCTTGCCTTCTAGTTTGCTTCCAATCTGAGATCACAGGAATGTTGTCAGGTCACTACAGCTGTTTCACAGGCTGGCACTACTTGCTACCGGCTGCTCGTAATGTTTACTGTGGCGTTAAACCTGCTTGGAGCGAGTGCATCCCCTAGAATGTGAAAGAAGGGTTACCAAAGGCATTAACAGCCTTAAAGTTATGTCGCTATTTTCCTTGTGATATCTAGCTTTTAAAATAGCCACCAACTAAAGGCCAGTAAATGACCACTGCAGTCCATGACAAACTCTCCTTCTTCAAGAAGGGGCAAGGTAATGATTAACCTGAGGAGTAAATGTTTGCCTGGAAAAAGGGAGGAGGAGGGGTGTAGCAGGATAATTTGTGTGAATGTGTGTGTGTGTGTGTGTGTGCTGAGGCAGTCGATGATCAGAAACGTGGGAAAAGGCCTGAACTGCTCTCACAAATGTGCACTTAAAGTACACAATGTGGACTTTACTGTATAAACACACGCGTGCACGTGTGTATATGCAGTATACTGCGCTACTTACCTACAGTTAGAGCATCAAAGAGTCTATGTATAGTTCCGTGGTCTTTTACGATGCCGGACTCCTGGATGCATTTCACAAATTCTTCCAGCTGCATGTATTTTTTCGGCAGCTGGAAGCGCTTCACGGCGCCATCCTCGTTCCCATTGTTGTGGCGCGAGCGTTCTATTTCCTGGTCCCTCTTTACCCGACTGATGAGGCGCTTCAGTTCTGGCCGTCTGTCCGTCTATGGAAAGATTTTGTCAGTTATTATTAGTGCTAATCAATATGGCCTGTGTTGTCTTTGCCAGATGATAAACAACGTGCTGAACACACACCTCAATAAACTGAAGTGAATCTTGATAACAGCATTTATAACTGGAACAGCACAGTGCAACATAACGTCTTCATTCACGGTGGACTGACCTGTGACCGCTCGAGTTCTGGCAGAGAGTCAACCAGCGACTTTACCATCTGAGAAGGAAAGATATCCGAGTCGGTCTTATAAAGACTCTGGAAGTCCTCCAGTGCATCCAGGCGTCTGTTGGACACGGTGTTGACCAAACCACGCAGGTAGTGGTACCTAAAGAGACAGACGTTGACAAGATTGAGTCATTTAGTCGGCCAGAAGTCAGCTGTTACATACACACAACCTGTGTGGAACTTAATTTGAATTAAATTAAAGGTTTTGGGTAATGATCTATTTATAGAAATGTCTGTGATTTCAGTCGAACCTGTCACTCATGACGGTATGAATGAAAAAAATTACAACTCAGAGGACACAACCTGTTTTTCCAGTTTAGGATTTCCCGAAACCAAAAACAGTGACTCAGCAGGAAATCTGAGAGAAAAGCTAGATTTCTAAGATTTGCTGGAACAGATTTGTATTTTAAAAAAGAAGTTTGAGCACAGTGCTATTAGAAAATCCTGCAAGATCATTTTAAAGATTTCAAATTTACTTATGAAGATTTTGTTTGAATTGGAGTAATCGTCTAAAGTTCATGGTTCAGTATGTAAAACTTCTTCAAATTCATCCATAGAAGTGTGCTAGAAATACTATTTTACTGTAAAAGTATTTCTGGATGACAAAAAAAATGTAAAGATCATTCAGATATTTGGTTTTTCCAACATTTTCTTCTCCTCAGTGTACCTGGCCAGCAGCGCAGACTCCTCAGGTGGTGTAGCATTAATAGCCTTCCCCAGATAAGCAACCATGTCAGAATAATAGTTCTGGACATAATGGTAGGCCAACGGAGGGGGGAACTCTGGGAGACGGAAAACCTTCACCGTTTTCTGAGGCGATTTCAACCCTGGAAGGTGACAAACGAAATTAGAAACAGCTCATCTCTAAACTGATTGTAATTATTTGCCTCCATCGGCACTCACCGATATCAGGGGTCATCTTCCTGAGAGAGGCTGGTCTGTTGGAGGTGATGGTGGTCGTAGTGTCATTGTCAGGTTGGTCCAGGTTAGGCAGGCTGGCTCCCAGCCTCTTGCTCAGTCTGTCGGCAGGGTTGGTGTAGCTTCTGTAGCCGCTCCTGGTCAGGTCGGACATGATGGGACGCCGGGGAGACGCTGACATCGCCCGATTCCTGGAGAGAGATGAAGAAGGGGCAGACTTTGAGTTTGTTCTGATGAGATGGAGATGGATGAAGCAGGTTTAATTATGATCTTTGTCAATATTTACATAATCATCTACAGGCAAGTTTATTTGTATTTTTACAAATGAGAGTTTATGCGGTGCAATAAACCCATTATGATTCATGCTCATAGCTGTGAGGACATCACTCCTTCCAGTTACTGTCTACCTGAGCGTCTTTATCACCTGACGCTTTCTTCCTTTTGATAAGCTCCTCGGTGTTTCCGTCTTTCTCCCCCGTGGGCACATTTCTTGTTTTCAACACACACAGATGATGTGTTTTTTATGGTTTTAGGACTCCAGCTGATTATTTTCATTATCCATAAATCTGCCAATCAATGAGTTACTTGTGTCTTTAAATTCTCTGTTTTAGCTCTACCGGGTTTAAGAAGTTTAATAATGTCGGGGCAGCTCTGGAATCAGTGCAAAACAATAATCAGTCTGTACAGAATATTTTATGGCCACATCATAAATTATTATATAAGTAAAGTGTTTTATAGTTTATAGCCACACTTGAAGGGCATGCAAGGGGTGCAAAGTCAGTGTCTAACGTTGAAACTCGGTTGTTCACACTAAATCTCACACAAATAGTTGCGTAATGGGGGACAATAGGGAGCTCGAGAAAATATTTCAAACCCAGGCTTGTTTCTTTCTTCAGTGTGAACGCTGGAAACTATTTCTGTACTCAGCTTTCACTTTTATCCCCTCTGTGTTGCCTGGTTACGCTCTGTAACAGGACGTCGTCATACCTGTGTGCATGGTTACTCATGTTCTGCTCCATGCGGCTAAAGCTGTCCCGTTTCCTGTTGAGCCTGTCGCGCAGGAACGAGTGGAAGATATGTGTGTCTAATACCTGGGGACAACAACAAAGAGAAACATGCGGCACAGATTGTCAGAACGTTCTTTGTGTGTGTGTTAGTGTGTACGTCTATGTCTATGTATATATAAGTATACCTTCTTGTAAAAGGACTGGTCTGATGGCTCTCTGGTCCTCAAGAACTCCTCACTGTTAAAAACTCTGTGTTCGTGGTTTAGAAAGTCCTGAACTCCGCTGATGAAGTGATGAAAAATGACAGGAACAGAAAGAAATGGTTTAATTCAGATTCATAACTGTCTGATGTATCTTTTTGTGTTTTAAATACACACACACAGATTATTACCTGAAGATGTTGACTACTAGCTCCAGGGCAATGTTTTGTATCTGTGTGTTGAGGCGTGTCTGCCAGTCTCTGCGTTGGCATCGCAGGGCATTGGCGTCGGTGCCCGCTCCAAGGTGACACATCTCCAAGTCATAATGAAGCTGGAGACACTCTGCCCTGCACACACCGACACGACAAGTATGTAAGAGCCTTACAGGACTTTAATTTAATTCAGGCGTTTAAGCTGCATTCTCTTTGTAATTTGATTCAGGAGGTTAAGAGGTTAGAGGGGTAGATTTGATTTTAGTTCCACATCCGTTCCTCAAGTAGAGTGGCAGGCTGTTAAACATGGTGTTTCTGGCCACGAGTGAATTTAACGGTTTGATTTTACAGTGTAGCTCAAGTGTTACCTCGATACAAAGCTTTCAGCTGCAGCCAGAGGGATAGCTGGTAGGTCAATGGCTTCAGACCATGATGACTGAATGATGCCATCATCAATGTTCACTAGGATTAGTTCCTCCGTCTCCTATACACAAACATACACACACACACGTGAAGTAGGTACAATGAGTACAACACGGTCTGACTGTGCCCTGCTGGGTCAGGCTAACAGACAGCTATTGTTGAACATGTGAAGTGAGCTACTGTAAGACGCTGAATAAAGATGAATGCAGGGGAGAATAAACAGTTATTGTTAAGTACTGCATGTCAATCAAGACAATTAGAAAAATACTGGTCAAGTGAATTACACTAATTTAAAGTCATTTAAACATGACCTAATCTGCTGCTGACTGTACAGCAAAGAGGCTTGCACACTCTGGGAAATGGCCAAGACAAGTTGTTCTTGTTTATCTATTACATGTGAAACAATCACGTCCATCCAATGACAATCACATGTGCTCCCTTCTGTGGGGAGGAATAACAGTTTGGATATCGACTCCATTTCAAGGTCAGATTTGCCGAAAATCAAGACAACCCAGACTTTAATCATTGATGCTGATAAACAACAACGTCTGTAGCTTGAACAGAGGCGGTGAATAGTTGAACTCACTGCAGCAACTTCTTCAAAATGACTGATATGGCAGCCCATCAGGAAGGCTGTAGGAGCCATGAGAAAGTCCAACATTCCTCGAGACAGAACGGGAACGTAGGGCTGCTGCCAGGACAGAGGCTGGAAGAGACGAGCAGAAGAACAGGAAACAGATGAGGGAATGTTTTAGAATATTTCTTCAAAGTAAAATAAAATGACGTCACGGTCCTCCTCCACTGACCTGCAGGTACAGCAGCAAACTCTCTGCGACCAGAGTGAGTCTGGCCCAGTCAGCAGAGAAGAACACCAGTCTCTGCTCCTGTAGGAGGCAGGACAGCACCTAGAGAGAGGAGGGACTCATCAGGTCAACTAAACAGAGGATCTGATCTCATTTTGAACATTTAGGATGAACTTTATGACTTACTTCAAACAAGAAGTGAATCAGTGGAATTCCTAAATGTAGTACATTTACCAAAACTACCCAGAAATACAGTAAAAGTAGATTTGTATGACTAAACAAATACATTTGAAATCATTTCTTCTGTGTCGGTGTTACCTGGAGCAGGGTTGTGTGCGTGAAACAGAGGAAAGGTAGATGCAAGTCGATGTCGATAACAGGGCTGTCCTGATCCTCCCTCGACGGAAGAACCACTTGGAGGGGACGAAGGCTGAAGCACTAACACACACACACACACACACACACACACACACACACACACACACATTTATAAAGATCTAGAAATTGAAATTGATCATACAGAGAGACAAATACAGAGAACAAAACTAAGACATCTCAACTGAGAGGTGGCTTGACAGAAGGATGAAGTGTTTTCTCACCACATGTAGCTGTCCAGGAGGTGGTAAAGGCACCAGAGACAGCTTGGCTGAAAATTCCTTTATCGTCTCCTCAAAGTCTGCTTGTCTCACAGGACGCAACTGGACCAGGAGACTGTGAAGATGGAGTCGAGAGAAAGGGTTTAACTTGTCATCAATTCACCTTAACCATGGTTATGGTTGTCCATCAGCTTTATGTATTTAATAGAAATGATTACCAAGACAGGCAGTCTCTCAGAGCGTTGTAGTATGGGAATTTGGAGATGATACACACAGCGAAAGGTGTATAGAGACGGGTCTTTGAGGAGTTCCATCTGTGGCCATTCTGGATAGCACCTTCCTGACAGGACTGACAGGGCAGACAGCCAATGAGAACCAACCGTCTACGTTCGTAGGAGTCAACACATTTTGTTTGTTTTGTTTGTGTGAGAGAGAGAGAGCGTGTGTGTGTGTGTGTGTGTGTGTGTTTGTGTTTGTACCTGTACAGGTCTGTAGTACTGCACAATGACACCATGGGTTCGGTTCCCAAAAAGGTCAGTGAAAACCAGGAAGTGATAACTGTCTTCTCTCTGCTCACTGGCTAACTGAAGACCACCTGGGAAACCAATGGAAACCAAGAAGTCTCAAGAGACACCACTATGCAGAATTGAGCTGTCTGCCAAAGCTTCGTATTGAACAACCTGCAGTGGAGAACAGACTACCAACACTATTCTGTTCCTTGAAAGAGTGACAGGGGTGGAGATGACATGGCTGGCACTGAAAATGGCAATACACAAACATTGTGTAACTTTCCTGCTATAAAACAGCAGATTTTAAAATATTTTGATGCTATACTGATGTGTAATGTGTAATGTCTTTCATTCCCACACACTGTGGCCTGTACATTCTTGCTCTTGCACCATGCAACTTTGTGCTCCGGGTACGGTCATCCACGAGAAGTGTGAAGGGAGAAGTTACAGCACTAAGTTACACCACCAACTGTTTCACTGATTTTGGTGGAGTTAGATTTAAAAAATATATATATATGTTTTCTGCTTTCCCTCTGATGTCCTCTAGCTGCTGCGAATCAACTCTCTGTGATTTGCTACAGTTGTTGTTGGCTAATATTAGCTCAGTTTGTTAGCCGGGCTGCCTGGACTGTGAGCTCAGAGCAAATGCTCTTGTGTAGCAAAGCCGGTGTCATGCCAGAACCAGAGCTGGGCAAGCGGGCAAGTAACCAGGCTCTGCAGCCTCTATGGACAAAGGCGAAATGACCGGAAGGGACATTGATGGAGGAAGCTAAAAAGAGAAAATGTGAGAACGACCGAAAAAGGGCCGGACAATAATAAATCGGGGACTGAGTTTTAGTTGTTGACGAGAGCTTGGTGAAATAAAAAGCTGAAAGACTGGACTAGTAAGTAATATTAGCTGGCTGCTTTGTCTTGTGTTGTTGACCTTTGTTTGATGTTTGGCTGTTAACAAAGTTGTCGACTCGCAAGTTTTTGATCAGAAGTAATAAAATCATATCAAATACACGTGCACAGCCATGCGAGATGAAGCACTAGAAAGATAAAGCAAGCCTGATCATGGCTTGATTTACATGGTAAAGTTATAGCCATGGAAACTATGGAGACAATGCATAGTCTTCATTGTGGAATTAAATGAATAAAACAAAAGATAGTGATCCATGATGGTGGCGAGCATAGCAAGATATATATATATATATATATATATATATATATATATATATATATATATATATATATATATATATATATATATATATACACACACACACACACACACACATTTAGGAACTTTGTTGTTCTGCTGCCAGACTGGCAAAATGGTGATCTACTGTCTAACCACAGTGCTGCAACATCATTCATGTCATTACAGTATCTAGTTAGATCAGTAGCAATCTATGTTCAAACATGCAATGCTATGTGCTAAAGAATTAAACAATGCATGCCAGGCAAAAGTAAAACTGTGTTGCTGGACGTACAGTCAGTGCCCAAAAACATGTTGGTCTTACTGAGGTACAGACTGTCAAGTTCAATTTAAAACACAGTCATGTTAAGTCTGTCACAGAGGATCACACCATACCAGGAAAACAGAGCTGTGGCAAAGCGATGAGGTCCAGATCCTTTGGGACACTGATGTCCTCTGTTGCTGAGGACACGTCTGTGCGATTGGCTGTTTCTCCATTAGGCAACACTTCTGCACCGCGATCTCGCCTCTTCTGCAGACAAACAGAGGAACGACAAATATAGATCTTATTTCTGCATTTTAAATTTGATCCAAAGTGCCCGCTTTTTCATCCACATGTGAAGTTGTGAAGTGTTAAATAAGCCCGAAAAACAGAAACGAAACCAAGTTCCAAAAGTTATTCTTGACCGTTAAGCATGAATTTATATTTAAAGTTGCACATAAATTAAAATGTTTACCTTCTTGATGAAGCTCCTCCTCCTCTGGACACGACTGAAAGCTGGACCGATCGACTGGCTGGAGTTGGTCTCCTTGGAAACAAAGGGCGGGGCATGGACCTGCAGTACCTCAGCCTCCAGCAGGGGGAGTTCATTTAACTTATTCTGCTGATGAAGCTGTGACACAGCACAGAAAGAATTGGCGTTATGGTTTTGGTAACTTAGGAGTCACTTTACAAATTAAAAGGTCCAGCGTGTAGAATTTAGTGGCATCTAGCGGTGAAGGTACAGATTGCAATTGACTGAATATCCCTCGCCTCACCCTACTCTTTCAAGCAGATAGGAGAAACTACAGTGGCTGTAAATCTTGCAAAAAACATGAAACTGACCAATTGGATCTAGTCTAGTATATCTTGCATGTCTTCAAAATTATTTAGGTTTAGTGTTAGCTGTTTCAAAGAATGTGTGTTATCTCTACGATAGCATGCATGCACACCTGTCATAAACATGCTCCAGCTGTTCATATTGTGGAGATTAGAGTTAACTAAAATACAAAAGAGTTAAATAAGGAGGAATGTGTCAGATGCAAGTGAAATACAAATAATCCACGAGCGGATTCAATGTTGACACAAGACGTATGAAAGGTGGAAGTGCTTCTGTTTGTTTGCATACTTTGAGTGCACATGGTTTTGCTTGGGATGGTATGTGTGTACATATGTATATATATACCTGGTATATGTCTCGAAGCTTATCACTGGGGGCTCCAACCACTACACATGCCTCCAGCAGTCCAGATGGGAGCTCTGCCATCACACACACACTGCCAGAAACACACACGCAGAAGGTGCATTTAGATGAGATGAGATCATTATATCAAATTTGCCAGCTAGCAGTAAGTTTTATTAACCATTTCTATTGAGGTAGCTACCTCTGGCTTCACACTTTAAATTGCACAAGGTAAATTCAACCACAGATGTGATCTGACACAACACAACACTCAAGTATTGATCAACCTGCTGTTGTGCTCGGCGTTCTCCACGTGCCAAAACAAACACAGCCTTCAGTTTTTTGCTCGCTGGTATGACAAGAAATCTGCAAACATCAACCTGCCAGAGTCAGTGGCCAGCCGTGATCGTATAGTGGTTAGTACTCTGCGTTGTGGCCGCAGCAACCCCGGTTCGAATCCGGGTCACGGCAGCTCGTTGAAAATTTTAAAGCAAATTCAGGGACACTGACAAATAAATATTCTAGTGTGGTGTCAGTTTCTATCCTACATTACATTGTAATCTTCATCATCACTGTTGCTTATATCATCATCTTGATTACATAAAATGCTGTCAGTCCAGTGCTAAAGTGAACACAAGGCTTTCATGTAGGCTACATCATGTTGTGTGTAATGCAGAAAACAAAAGCATAATATGGAAACTATTAATGCTATCAAATAACAGCAACACTGCAGGAACTGATTAACATCAGATCTGTAATCTTTGTTTATGGTCAAGATGTCAACACGGCAGTTGCAGCCAGCCGTGATCGTATAGTGGTTAGTACTCTGCGTTGTGGCCGCAGCAACCCCGGTTCGAATCCGGGTCACGGCAGTGACCAGCATTAATTATTATTAATGAATTATTAAAAACAGATTGACTGAGGAGCGCAGTAGACTATGGTTTAATACATGTCATGCAACAGAGTCTGAAGGATAAAAAACAAAAACAGTAGAAAAGAAGAGGTTGTGTGTGTGTGTGTGTGTGTGTGTGTGTGTGTGTGTGTGTGTGTGTGTGTGTTCAACTTAAGAATATAATAATTATCAGAATCAGAAATAGGTTTATTGTCAAGTATGTTTTCACATATGAGTCTGCCTTACTGTTACAGTGCATGATAGTCAAAATATAGCTGACAAAGTAGAAAATATAAGTGACTTAAAAAGAATAAAAAATGTGTACATTATATTAATCAAATCGCATACTGTTTCATCACCTACGCTTACTATAAGAAGACAACTGGGAAAACTGGGCAATATTGATGACAACAACGGCAGAAAGAACTGTGGTGATAGGTCGAAGTTTCCTATTTTGACTGTGACTCAAAAGATTCCCAAACAAGATGCTGATCTCATCTGAGATAAAGTACAAAGATAGATCTTGAGCAATCTAATTTGTAAAACGTAGATTGAACAAAATAAAAAGCAGAAACTAACTTAAAGCATTACGCACGACACATACACACGCACACACACCCATAGACAAATCTCTTTTCCCGCAAATTCCTCCAGATGTGTGTTGACATACACGCACTTATGGGGGCACATGCAGGCACATCTATAAACATCCAACACACACACACACACACACACACACACACACACACACACACAGACACACACACACAGACACACACACACACACACACACACACACACACACACACACACACACACACACACACACACACACAGAGTAAGGAGTTGACTTGGTCACTGTTGCAATAAAGCAGTTTTGTCATCAGACTCACAGATGGGGAAAACCAAGTTATCATAACTGAGTAAGTGAACAGAGAGGACAAGAACGGACTACTTCCAGGACACCCCACCGCATTTGTGGAGGCTGTCCGGATGTATGCAGCCTTAAAATATATAAAACCTGATGATCCTACTCAAAGCTGAAAAAGTAGCCATCTCCTATCTGCAGTTTTTGACTAAAAAAATGATTTACGGTTAATATTCTCCCAATCTAAGTAATTAGTGCATCAACAACACAGAGGTTTAGATAACACGTTACAGTTCATTTACCAAATCAGAACTTTTTTACTACTTTCCTACTTGGCTACTTTCTGCAGAAGTACCCCCTGGTGTATACATGTTTTATCATACATCGACATTAATAAGTTCTTCACAATCATCCTACCATGCTAACATCTACCTATCTGTCTATCTAGGTTTGTTTCTGGGTCAGGCAGATCCAAGAATAAACATCTGATTTGCATTAGTTGCAGCTACAGGCGAAACCCAGAGAGCTGCACCCTGTAAAATCGTCCTCTTTTTCTCAACCTGTTTCTTTCATGTCTTTCAACTGTCCTCCTTCACCCTCCATGCCTCTCTCTCATTTCACCTCCCTGCTTTTCACCTCTTTCATCCCAGATTTGTCCTGTTTTTCATTTTATCTCTATTCTCTACCTTTGACAAGCTTTCTTCCTTTCTTCCTTTCTTTCTTTCTTTCTTTCTTTCTTTCTTTAGGCCCTTCCGGCCTCTGACTAATTCCCCTGCTGTGTCACGGAAACACACACACGAACTCAAGTCATTTATTCCTTGAAACCCCTCATTTTGGAAACCCTGTGCGTGTAGGACATTTTGTTTACACGTCTCACGAACTCAACTCATGTCCTGCATCGCACTCTCTTTAGAACCATCTGACACGAATCATGGCAGGTCTCTTGCACGCACACGCACATACACACCCACACAACACTTAATAAAATGCAGATGTGAGATGCACACTTAATAGGATGCATGTGAGATTGAGACAGACTGAAGAAGAAATCTATGTAGAAGTTTATATTGTTTTCTGAATAAAAGCAGCGCTTGTGCTTCATGTCTTCATTACACAATGATTACAAAGATACAAAAGAAAACTAAATTGAGTGGAATAACTCTACTATCAATAGTCAAGACTTGAAGTTAAGTTCAGTTTGAGGTCCATACAGGTACAATCATAGTTAAAGTGGTCTTCGTACAGACATCCAAAGACTGCACAGGAACTTTAACAAACGAATTTGTCTTCATATATTTCAGAGATGAAGCAGCTTCAGTGTAGCCAGCAACAATTTCACCAAGTAGTTCCTTGCAAGCAGGTATTTTATAGAACTGAAAAGACCCATGGAAGTGCTGAAGAGAACTAACACACAGATATACAGAGCAACGAAAGTCAGTTTGGGAATTCACTTATGTGATGTTGGTGCCTCACAATGTTTTCCAAATTTAGAAATCACGTGTTTTGTTTTGTTGAGTTTTAAACTGGCACAGAGCCATGGAGAGTAAACGAGGTCAATGACTTTTTTGACCAATCATTTTGCCTTTTGTGTACCAGCGAGGCTTCAAACTTTGCAGCAATGCCAGAGTTACTTCAGACTGGAAATATTAATCTACTCCATCTATAACCTGCAGCTGCACAGTCACCTGCATGTTCAGTCGTAATGACACAGCCCAGTGAATCACAACATGCAGTGTCCTGAAATCACAGGACAGTGCATGTTCCCAAGAGTTTACCAAGCTCTACTGAGACACGGGAAGCCCATTTTATGGACACCAGACAATATTTACTAGGTGTGTTAGTGAGAAAATGAACATGCTAATCATGTATGATCTGAACCAGGAGGAAATATAAAGAAATTCATGCATTAAAAAATAAACGTAGTCCATTTTATCACAACAGTCGCATTAAAAACTAACTTTTCATATTAATGAATAATTAATGAACCACCTGTGGCTTAAATATTTAATTACTTAAATTATTTCATAGTTTTGGCGGGCGGGTGGAAAAGTACTAAAAAACGAGAAACATGTGGTTTATGAGCCAATACAGTGAAATGCAACCATTTTCACCAAAGCACGCAGCTGTTTACATTCATGTATGCACATTTTACTGTACAACAAGCAAAATAGACTGTCACCGACATTCATGTTAACACACACACACACAAAGTTAGAGCATTTCTGAGCTGACAAGCGACATTAGTCGTAAAGTGAGCCATGAGACTGACTTTGTAGAGGCCAGTCGAGCAAGATTCTTGACTCAGCAAGATAAAAATTAAACACTGACCTTCGGTTACTCGATCATTTCCACAGGCAGACGGTGAAGTTACACTGACGAGAAGTTCGCTAGCTCCAGCTCGGTGTTAAACAGTCTAAACTGACTTCACAGTAACTTTTACAGTAAGCTGTGATTCAACGGTTTCTAATACACACACACTCTCTCTCTATGTGGTTTGCCGCTGGTCTGTCAAACTCGGCGCTGCGCCACGTTCAGTGAGACTTCCTGTACATCAAATTTCAAAATAAAAGCAGTTTTCGTTCTTCGGTTCAGTGAGCTGGGTGAGGAGTGCTATGACGCCATCTGCTGTGTATTGAGTGTACTGCTACTGTAAAAAACAATAAAAATGCATGTGTGCGATCTTTCAAATATAATAACTGATTGAACAACCAAACAAATCATTGCAGCCCACTTTGTTATTATAGCTTCTATGTATAACTTACATGTATACATTACATTAATTCATTTAAGTCCTCCACACAAATTAAAGAGGATATAATTATCTATTTTTCTCAGTAATGGTGAGTGCTATTCTACTGTTAAATGAGGCTTGGAGTTAATTTATTTTGTAGTTTTATTTCACCCTCCACCCTGACACAGGAGCCTTTAAGATGTGTGCATGGCTATGGCTCACAGAAGCTGAAGGTCTATAGATTAAATGTGTTCAAACTGAACTGTTCTTTTTTCATCTCCATCATCCAGTTTATCTCCGGACAGTATCACTCAGAATCAGAATCGCAAGTATGAAAGAGTACACCCGTGGCCAGCCGTGATCGTATAGTGGTTAGTACTCTGCGTTGTGGCCGCAGCAACCCCGGTTCGAATCCGGGTCACGGCAGCTCGTAGGACATTTTAAAAAGAGCAAATTCAAGGAGGATAAATTTAATACATCCATGCAATTATCTCATTGAAGAGAATATTGTAAGCATAAGATATTGAAGTTCTTTCTGCATTATGTGCTATGTGTTCATTCAGCCTCCAATACGTGTCTATACCCTCACCTTGGTTACACACCTCTAAATACCGTGCTAAAGTGAACGTACAGCTTTATGTGCATGAAGGTTATGTTATTCACAGAGGTGCCTATGATAGTGATTATTATATATTATGTACATTATAATCGCTGTCATATCAGGTTCCACCAGACTCCAACAATTCAGAGCCGATTGCTCTTTTTAAAATACACAGACATCAGACTGCCGTGACCCGGATTCGAACCGGGGTTGCTGCGGCCACAACGCAGAGTACTAACCACTATACGATCACGGCTGGCCACAGTCATCTGGGAGACGTAACAGTCATGATGAGGTCCCTATTGATGTTTATCGGTTCTCGCAGTGTAGCTGCTCCTCTGTATGAAGGTTCTACCTTTATTCTACATTTCACACAACATGTTGACATAATGTACATAGAGCTGTATGTTTGCTGTATTTACAGCGTATAGAGGTGTGTAACCCAGGTGATGGTATAGACATGTATGTATGAATAAACACACAGTATATAATGCAGAAACAAACTCTATATCTTATGCTTACAATACTCTGTTCAATTAGAGAGGTTCATAGATGCATAGATTAAATTTATCCTCTTTGAATTTGCTTTAAAATGTCCAACGAGCTGCCGTGACCCGGATTCGAACCGGGGTTGCTGCGGCCACAACGCAGAGTACTAACCACTATACGATCACGGCTGGCCACGAGGCTTGAGACAACACATCCAGACTTGTGATTCTAGATCAGATGCATGATGGAGATGAAAAAAGAACAGTTCAGTTTGAACACATATCTTCTTTCAGCTTCTTCTTTGCCACTGTTTGTCTCTTTAAATAAAAGATATGCAGGTTAAACTGTAACTCAACTGACTTTCAACCATCACATTAACTCTCTCTCTCTCTCTCTCTCTTTCGCTCTATGCAGAATTTATGGTGTGGGTGACCTCATACCTAACATTTAATCCATAGACCTTCGGCTTCTGTGAGCCATAGCCATGCACAAATCTTAAAGGCTCCTGTGTCAGGGTGGAGGGTGAAATAAAACTACAAAATAAATTAACTCCAGGCAATATAAGCCTCATTTAACAGTAGAATAGTTCATATCTGCAATTTCTGGAACACAATGAAGTAAATGAAGTAGCTCTATATTTATGGATTAGTGAAAACATAATTCATAATACACTAAAAGGGGGGTAGGGGAAACATCAACCAACAGACCCATAACAGACAGAGGTCACCTTATTCAATATATTATAAATACATAAAGTCTGGACTCAAATCGTGACTTCCATCTGACTCTACCTCTCTCTGTAGTCTACCTTAATCTGTTTCATAGCCCCTGTTTCTAATCTGCATCTGGATTCACAGTTCCTGGAGCTATGTCTGTGTTTGTGTGCACGTGTTTAGATTATTTATGTGCGTACATGAGAGGGTCCATTTTTATGTGTGCATATTTTGTTTATTATAATCTGTATACTCCTGCCTGAGTTAAGTTTTAGACCAGCATATTTATTGTGAGGAAGTAAAAGCTGAACGAGAGTGCCATCACTGAGAAAAATAGACTGTTTTATCCTTTTCAATTTGTGTAGAGGTCTTCAAATAAAAATTTGATTGCAAAATATAAAACAGCTCCTCTGTTGCTTGTTGCTTGAAATTTCATTTCATATATATGAATGCATGTATGTGTATGTATAATAACAAAATGGGCTGCAATGATTTGTTTCCTTGTTCAATCAGTTATTATATTTGAAAGATTTTGATTTTACATATAGCAATACACTAAACGCAGAGCAGATGGCGCCACAGTACTCTTTACCCAGCTCACTGAGCCGTAAAATAAAACTGCTTTATTTTGAAATTTGGTGTAAAGGCTTTAACGATGCGTTTAAAGTCACGTATATTTGAACTAGCTGGCTCCTCATAGAGGCCAGCCGTGATCGTATAGTGGTTAGTACTCTGCGTTGTGGCCGCAGCAACCCCGGTTCGAATCCGGGTCACGGCAGTCTATGAGCAGTCTCCTTTAGAGGGGAGGTGACTGCAAGTTTAATAATAGAACATACTGTATTATAATATACTGTACACTCAGCTTAGAACTTAGTAAGAAATGCAAAGCCAAAGCAACAGTGCTACTATCAACCTCATTATTGTAACTGACTGATTGATTTAATTGACGCAGTATCACATGACGGACAGTCATTTTAAAGAATCCCATTTTGAGTCACTGTCCACAAGTTCTGTTCAGTCAGTGAGCATGAGGCCGCACAGAGTAAACCTAAGAAAACAAATATTGATCTTTGGGATGTGTTGACCTAAAGTAAAGTTCGAGTGATCACTAAAAACTATTTTGTTTCTCCAACCAGTGAACATGGAAATAATAAAAAAAAGTCCATATTACTAAATATGTGGAAATCCATACCCTACGGGCATAAATACATACAGCAATAACAAGAAGTGACCACCAGAGGTCGTCGTTGAACCTGTGCACAGAGCGGAGAAGCTCATATAAAGCAGGCATTGACATTGAAGTTGGCATGGACAGAAATCCCCCAAAAGCCCAAAGATCACCCCATATCAAGTGATATACTGTCAACTGCATATTTGTGTAGTAATGTACACGTCTAAAGTATAATATGAACCTGTACAGATCTGTATTATGACCCAGTCTTGTGTCCCCACTCTGGAAGGGGTCAAAAAAAGTACTTAAAGTACATCCACTCCACTACAAGTTACTTTGTAGTTTCAAATTATGAACACAAAATATAACTGATTGACTCATGGGGATAAATTCACAAGCTACACTGCAGTACAAAAAGTCCTTAAAATGAGCCCCACCTTAATGTGTGTATCATAAGGGATCAAATTAACACACCATTATACCATTAATATATTATTTTGAAATCATTTACTTAAGTAAAAGTAGCACAGTATAGATAGACACATTACAAGTAGAAATTAATGTAAAAAAACACTCAAGTAAAAGTACATAAATATGAGCAACAAAATGTACTTGAAGTATCAAAATGTACCCATGATGTAGAGTATACCTTCAGTGTTCTACTATTATACCTGATGTATAAGTGTCATACTTTTGGTAATCTGTAGACTTTTGTTCTGTATGTAAAATTTTAATTAGACTAGTAACTACAGCAACTACATCTTAATAAATGTAGGGATGTGAAAGTATAATATAGAAGTATAAAAGTTGCACAAAATAGAAATACAAGTACCAAAAATTATACATAAATGCCGCACTTAAGTAAATGTACTTCATCTTAAAATAAGAATTGTTTTGTTTTTGTTACTTTAAAATGATCCTTCTATATCTACAGTGGGAGCGGGTCCTCTTCCATGGAGGCCGCCATATTGAAACACCGTGTTTCTACGGTAGCCCAGAACGGACAAACTATAATAGTGAAATAGTGACTCTACACAGGGTCCTTAAAGTGTTGTTTCTACTTTACACTGAGAAGGTGAGGGTGATGTGAGGAGATTGCAATGCATTGATTAGACTACTAGATGCAACTAAATTCTACACACTGGACCTTTAAAGCTCAATGTATTGGTTCTTGTAGTGAAAATGAGTGCTTGTTCAGTCAAGATGAAATAGAATAATTAATACTACACTACGATATTACTTATCTTGCTATAGTATAACTGCCTAGTAAAAAGTGTAGCGTATCTACACATTCATTCATTCATTCATGGGTGCTGCCTCCAGAGCCTGCGGCAGCGTTTTCCTCACAGGGAGCAGCTCTCTCTCTCTCTCTCTCTCTCTCTCTCTCTCTCTCTCTCTCCCTGAGTGTGAGTGTGTGTGTGTCGCTCCCTGCAGCAGCCATATTGGAATGCTGGATGTGGAGAGGGGAAGCAGGAACAGGCGACGAGAGAGGGAGAGAGGGAGAGAGAGCGGGGGGAGACAGGGCAGGAGCGAAAAAACAGTAACTGAAACAACTCCTAGCTCTGCTCCAACTACGACTGAAATAACGGACTATTTACCGACTGTTAACGGCTTCTCCCGCCGGTAAAGTCGACACAAACCTGTCGGACGTCCCCTGGAACAAGTCGACGTGAGTGATGTTTTGTTTCTGGGATTATTTCAAGAGCTAAAAGAAAGTATGGGATGCGGTTGGTTTTACGTTTCGTCCTGGCTGGCGTTAGCTGTTTCCTCTCCCAGCTTTTCAACCGCTCTTAATATTTGTTCACTTTGTTATAACTGGGGGAATAAGTGATAAGTTAGCTTAGCTTCACGGCACCATAACTAGGTCGTACTTTTCCTTTCAGTAACTTGGAGCAGTTGAAAAGAAGAGTGACCTAATGGCACTAAACTCGTCGCCACAGTCACATGGAGTGAATGTGGAGTAACGTTAACCTAACGTTAAATAAACGTTCTGGATTAACCCACATTCAGCTCCTTATCTGTGCTTCAAGTCTTATTCGTTCACTGTGTCGTGGGTTCAAGGCTGTGTGTGGTTACCTTCATCTGCCTCCGGATCAAGATGAACTTACTGAACTCCTCCTCTCTGTCTAAATGTTTCACCTATGTCTCCTTTTTATGTGTTCAATTGCTTCTGAACACTTTCATAAACCCCCAAAATTGACCCAGTTATTTGGGGCTATTGGCTATTATTATAAAATAACTGTGGTAATTAGTTATGTGTATGATATGATGTGTGTGCCTACACTCCCTCTCATTTTGCTCTTATTTATAGGCTAATACAGGAGATCAGGTGCACCAGTTATGGAGAGATATTCATCCAGAAATGTAATCTTGCAAACAGTTGGTCAAATAATCAATCAGTTCATAGACAGGCAACAACTTTGACAATTGTTTCAGTTATTTGACCAATCAAAATGACATATTTCTTGTTTCTAGCTTCACAAATGTGATGATTTGTTGCTTTTCTCAGTTTTATGTCATCTTAAGTTGAATATTTTGGTGTTTTGGGCCATTTGGTTAGAGAAAACAAGACATTTGAAGACATTGCTGCAGGTTTTCAGAACTTGTGATGTAATTTTTCACATTTCATCCAATAACAATTACTTAGCTAATCAAATCTATGGAAAATATGTCTTTGGTCTAATGTTAACACAAAAAAGCTTGAAACTGATGCTGCAGTTTATTCACATTTCCATCCACGTTTGAGCACCTTAAAGTCCTCCAGTTTAAAAATCCCTTTAACGCCAAATACGCCAGTGTAACCAAATGGATAGTGAAACATCTCAGATACACCCTGCCCTGTGTTCTGACTGTGTGAAAGGTTGCTGTGAGCCTGATTTGCTTCTACTTCATATTCCAGATGCAAGAAAATGCTAATGAATTGCAGTATCCTGAGGCCACTGAGGCTTCAGACCCACAGTGTACTAAAGCTCTGCACACTTATATTTGCAGGACTGTGGACGAGCTAAACCTTTATGTACTGATGTGATTCATGACTTGATTCATGTGTCGTTTCAGGTCATAGTTTGGTTTTAGATGCACCTTGGAGGCACAGATACTGTCATGTTGCAGTCATTCACGGTTTAATTGAGGTATATATGTAAACATATGAACTGCTTACTGACACAAGCCAAATTTATTGGCTGCGACGGTGTGACTATGAACTCTGGCAAATTCTTGTCATCTGAATAACAGCTATTCTGGTGAGATGAAAGTCTGCGAGGACGACGTCCTGCAGACATCACTTCCTACTCCACAACAAGCCGGAGTTTTAATGGCGTGTGTCTCATATGTTTGTTCCAAGCACTAAACACTGTCAGCTGTTAAAACTTCAACCTCTCGCCCAACTGTTCATTTAAATCTTAATTGATTGGAAATTACGTTCAGAAGTTTTCACTGGGCTGGAGATGGTATTTCTGAATTAGCAAACAAGTATCTCAGTGCTAATTAGCTCATCCACTTGGTGAGCTTGTGTTTAGTTTCACTCGGGCTGCATTGGTTCAGCTCACTTTACTGTGACCGAGTCTTACACCACATGGAGAACTGCTTTTTTAATTGGCCTTCGATGGTACGCTTGTACGGACAGAGACAGCTTGCTGTGGCTTTTTTTTTTTTGTTTTTTTGTTTGGGAGTTCATTCAAAGTTGGATATGAAGTTGGTCCGATTTTTATTGCATTAAAATTCATCCCATCCCTGTGTGTTTGAGCCATGTGGTAAACTGCAGCCTCAGTCTACTAATTTGGCGTCATAAGACCAAAATGAATGCAGCGTACTCCCATTATCTCCAGCAGAAACATGTCATTACCTTCAGTGTGTGAAACGAGCAGAAAACAACGTCGTTTGGCTTCGAGTTGTGACATACGTCATGTGGCTTTGGGAAAGTCCTTCACATGGACCCTGTAGTTTTTCTGTTTTTAGTGTTTTTGCATGTAGAAATGTGAATTTAGGCTCTTGTGATAGCTCTTTCCCTTCATAGAGAGTGGACACCTTTCTGACAGGACTCCTCTTGTGGCTGGTCTACAGCAGACTAATACAGGCGTGGCAGTGGTGTGTGTGCGTGTGTGCGTGTGTGCGTGTGTGCGTGTGTGTGTGCGCGTGTGCGTGTGTGTGTGTGTGTGTGTGTGTGTGTGCGTGTGTGTGTGTGTGTGTGTGTGTGTGTGTAAATTGCAGAGCAGTGCAGGAGGCCTGTATTTATAGAAACACTTGACTACACTCAGAGATCTTACAGGAGCAGTTCATTACTGTGCAGAGAACTTTGTAGAGCACAAAAAGTAAGACAGAAAACTGTTTTCTCTTTAACTTTGCTGCAAGGTTGTGCTCTGTTTTAATGCACCAGTTCAACTTTTCTACTCTTTGCACTCATCTGCTGTGTGTTCATTCTATTTTAGACCAACGGGCAGTCAGAAAAGAGACCATAGAGAAAGACAAGAGGGCAACAAAGCCAGCAGTCTGTAGTGTCCGTAGACTGCAGCATATGGTGTGACTCATAATGACTCTAACTAGTGATCGCTATCACTGCTCACAAACTGTGTGTGTGTGTGGAGGTATGTAGCAGTCTGAATAAGTGTGTTCTTTTTAATATGTGTGTCATGAGGAATTCATGAAACCAAATGAAGTAATTTGTCTTGGGAGGAGGGAGAAGAAGGACTCTCTATTTCAGTTTTCGGTCGGAGCAAAAGTAGTTTGCTGTTTTCCGAGCAAACACGGTGGCATTTCTTTTTTTTTCCCAGTGATTGGCTACTTCATACCTACTGTGTAAATACTTGCAGCTGTGTGGCCGTCCGAGCTGTTTTCTCACATCGTGCACAAAATGAATGAACGCTGTTTGCGAGCTCACCTCAGGAAGGAAAAAAAAAAACATTAATGAACAGTTGAAGTGAGCAAATGGTGTGCTTTGTTTTGCACCAGTAACTTAATTGGGAAGTAAGTGTGTGTGTGTATATATGTGTGTGCATGTGATTGTAAATTCAGCCTCTATCTTCCGTGGGACTTATTCCCCTGCATCCTCTCGCATGCGGTTTCAGCTGTGAAGGAAAGAGTGTGTGTGTGTGTGTGTGCGTTTTCGGAGGCTGAATCAAGGCCCATTCCCCTTTGCTTCTGGATTGGTTGCATTCAGGAAGCAGCCCCCACACCCCTCCATGCACACACACATTCACAGAGCACTTACTGTACATCCTAAAGCATGCTGCGTCCCTCAGGAGCTGAGAGGAAAACGCCTTCTTCCTCTCAGCAGCGGCAGCTCAGATCTTACCGAGTGTTTATGTGTGTGTTGGTGTGTTTGTGTGTACCTGCGTGTGTTCGTGTTTGTGTTGCTGCACTGTGATAATGACTGTGTTTACTCGAGGGTAAACATTGTCTGGGTTTTGTCAGATGAAAATATCTTTGTACTCATTATAACTCTCTTTAGTGATCTGCGTACATTCTTGTGGTTGCATTTGTGTGTTTGCTAGTTATGGTGGAATTTTACAATTATGGCCGGGTGGTGGACACACCGTGTGTAACTGTTGATTCAGCAGGATCGCGATATCGAGCTCGACCAGGCCAATATTAGCTCATCGCAGATCAAAGTTGCTACTAACGATTATTTTTATTATTGATAGATCTGTTGATCATCTTCTTGATTATTCTATGAGTTGTTTGGTCCATAAATGTCAGAAAATGTTCAAGGTGACAAGCCAATGATGTTCATTTTACTGTCACAGAGGACTAAAGACATGAGAAATATTCACATCTGAGAAGCTGAAATCAGAGAGTTTGGATGTTTTCACTTAAAGGTTGACTCAATTCAATCAATCAAAATAGTTGGTTATTATATCAATAGTTGACGACTAATCATTGCAGCTTTGTGGCAAATATGTCAGTATCTGTGTAAATGTTCAATAAGTAACCAGAAATTGTAGTGCAGAGTAGAGTTTAGCTCGTTTATAACAATATTATTGACGTCTTTTCTTCATATTTCGCTCTCCTGCCAAGTCAATGTCAGTTTAGCGCACCAGCAGAGCAGCCACCCTGCACTAAACTTCTATATCAGCCTACATTAGTGTCATAATTTACCTGCAAGACCCACATTTTAATTCCTTCATTCATCATTTTTGATTTCCATACAGTAAAAGGAAGTGAAAGGGTGTGCTCCTGGTCAAAGTTCAGTTATTAAATCCTCGTTGTCTGCACTGTTGACGGTGCTGTCAGCCAAAGAGTCAATCACATTCTCTCTGACCATTTCCCCTTTCACCCTAACAAGGATACTAATTGTAAGAAAGACAGCCATGTTAATAATCAATTCATCTTTTAAAGAACGGCTGTCTCGAGTAGCGATGCATCGATCTGATACGCCGGATCTGTACTGACTATTAAGTAGATTGGCCAGCGGCCATGATGTGACCAATCCACATTAGATCCAGTTTTTCTTTATCAATGTGATTAAATCAATGTTTCCACATTCAGTCAGTCACAGCGGGCTGACTCAGTTATTAGTGACACAGCAGTCTCTGGTTTTACTGTAATAAGAATGAAGAAGAGACACAGAGAGAGAGAGAGAGAGAGAGAAGAGTTCCACTCTGTGAATACAGATTTAATTTTTGAAAAAAGACAGCATGGTATGGGGTGAATGCTCGACATTAGCAGATACAATGAGTGGAGGTATGACTGATACAGGCATTTGTTTTGATGGAAGGATTGGCTATATAAGACTCGATCCATTTCCTATCCATTGTTTCCTCTGGGCCCGTGCTCAAAAACTTCCCATTGTGCTCCTTTAAAACACGAGACCACATTGTAGAGAGTAATGTAATGTAGTGCTACTATCAAGTAGTAAAGGTGTAGTCTATATGTTAGCTATCAGACTCCTCAGAGTGGGAGTTTCCAAACATTTGGAAAGGAGTTTACTTACTTGTTTATACATGCATGAGATTAAATATCTGCAGAATATTTCATACTAATGGGCCAAAAATCCAGATCTGTGTATCCCTTATATGTTTTTACAACCTGAAACTCTGTAGTGTTGAATCCTGGACGCAATGTCATTTAATGTTTGAGTGTGTGTGTTGGATTTATTGCAGTCTGTCTGTTCAAGGAGGTGTCTTTGTTGCATATCTTCTGCCGCCCTGGCCAAACATACAGAGTTTAATGGAAGACGATATATCGTCAGGTTTTCTCAGCTTGTCCTCAAACAGTTGATTTAGTGTGTGTGTGTGTGTGTGTGTGTGTGTGTGTGTGTGTGTGTGTGTGTGTGTGTGTGTGTGTGTACGCAGACCCGTGTAGTGTAGCATTCTTACCGTGTGTACTGAAATTTGCTACAATGGCAGGAAATGACATCATAGTTAATGACTTATCCCTCCTTGGGACATGCACACACAAGGACACACCCACACACACACACACACACACACACACACCCACACACACACACACACACACACTTGGATATAGCTACTTTCGGTCATGCAGGTCACTGGAGCAGCATGTCAACTAGTGATGAATGAAACCGGAATATAGTAATTCTCTCTGGAATATATTTATTTATATATGTGTGTGTGTGTGTGTGCATGCATGCACCCATAAAACTGATTCAACAAACTCATGCCAGCTCTCATGTTCCCTCAGTTTTTCAAAGCAAAGCTTTGACTGAACTGCAGTCTGGAACAATTACAACCACAGATATTGTAAATAAGTTGCCCCTCTCCCTTTTTTTTGTGTGTGTGTGTGTGTGTGTGTGTGTGTGTGTGTGTGTGTGTGTGTGTGTGTGTGTGTGTGTGTGTGTGTGTGTGTTTGAGCAGACAGTCAGTGTAATTACATTGCAGTGAGTCAGAGAGGGAGACAGAGAAAGAAGTAATTGTTGGGCTTTGTAATATAGACACAGAGAGAGAAGAGGTGGGAGGAGGAGAAAGCTGGGTGGAGAGAAGACAGAGAGAAAGACAGAAATAGAAAGATGAGGCTAGAGGACAGGGGACATGAAGGAGAGAACGTCCTAGGATGTATTAAATCCCAACATTTGAACATACATGTATCATTTCATTATTCATGTATGTGGAAAATGTGTCATTGCCTCCTGGACATGAATCTTCTTTTAGATTCAAACACAAGCTTGGCCGTAGGTTTCTTTTGTCCCGTATGTCCAAAAAGCCCACTAATGGATCAATGATTTAAAATAATCTGCTTTCTTCTCCATCAGAAATGTCATATTGACAGCATGACAGAGACAAACACTATGAGATAAACAGGGCTCAAAAGTAATGATTGCAAGGTTTCCATGGCAACCAGTTCTTGCCCTTTGGTTGCCTTCAGTCGCAATGTTTTAACAGAAAAAAAGAGGCAAAATAGTGAAACATGCACCCTAAAATAAAAACCATTTTAACATTTGTTGCATTATAATAATATTTAAATATTGCTGTTACAGTCGTAACCGTAACAAAACAGTGCAGCAACTGTGACTGTGGTGTGAAAAGTTCGTCTAATCTAGTGGTTCTCAAATTTAAATTATTGTTAAATTTAGTGTGCCCACTGACAGTTAAAAGAATAGACAGCGCATGTGTGACGTCACCCACAGGCTTCTGAAGAGCCGCTTTGAAGCTCAAAATATGCGGCGCTGGCTCATTGTGGCCTGGTTGCTCAAACAAGCCACCTGTGATGTGAACATGTGAGTTGTATAAAAATTCACCCTCAGTACAGTTGTTATGAACGGGGAAATTAGCTATAGAGACCAAAACTGTTTTATGTACCAGGCTGTAAACATGTTTATTTCTGCTGTGAAGTTGGACATTTTAACATGGGGACTTATGGAGACTGACTCGTTCTGTAGCCAGCCTCAAGTGGCCATTCAAGGATCTGCAGTTTTTGAAACCACATTGGCTTCATTTCCCAGCCGCTTGGGTGTGCCTGTTAGTGTGGAGGTATGACAGGAGGTATGATATTCAGAGAGTTTGAGTTTTACCACTTTGACATGAATCAAACTGATTTTAATAAACAATCTCTCTCAGAATAAAACATAATCTTTATGCTCCTTGAGGACTTACTAAATGAATTAAAACTTTTTGTCCCTGATACTGCAGCTCAGTTATTTGGCCAAATACTTTTGCAACTTTTAAAGACGATGACGAGGTATTGATCTCTCAGTAGAAGTGACTGGAAGTTGCACAGGCCAGGTACTTTACGGAGAGAGAATGAGGCAGACACCAGTGTCTGCTCTGCCAATCATATGACTTCATCTCTTTTTTAGATTCGTGCTCAACCACACACCCACAAAACCACAAAAAACACAGAGACATAATAGATCACAGGGAAACACAGTCCCACACACACACACACACACACACACACACACACACACACACACAGATCAGGAGTGAAACACCTGGATACGAGCCATAGGTATGACATCACACACAGACTGCTGTGCTGCCATAAACTAGTGTTGCTGAGGTCAGATGTGGGTATAATGCCACAGTGTGTGTCTGCCTGTGTGTGTGTCAATGTATATGTGTCTGTCTGTGTGGTTAGTCACCAGCAGACACACTCCTGTAACAAAGGTTCATTGAAGAAGAGTCTCGAGGCTATCTCTCTCTCTCTCTTTGTCTGTTAAAATGTGCTTTTCTCTGTTTTTAACGTTGCCTAAACGTTCACAAAAGCACTAGAAAACCTGGCAGAGGCTGACTTTAAAAAAACATGTCTGCCTAATTAACAAAATGTCAGTTAATGTGATCGTTTCATCATCACAGAGAAGAGAACTGCCAAAGAAACTATACCAGACTGATAAAAGTATAAATGTGCTGGATTAGCTGGCAGATCCAGTGGCTCGTATACTTCAGGAGCAGGGTTGTTCTCGGACAATTTGACATCACTTGAAGACACAGTACCACTAGAGGGCGATGTTAACACACCACCTCAAGCAGGGATTCACAGAGGGAGGCCGAGCTCAGATCTAGCTTTTAAGTGAGAGCCAGGAGTATACTGGAGGCTGTGTGTGTGTGTGTGTGTGTGTGTGTGTGTGTGTGTGTGTCTGTGTGTGTGTGTGTGACATCTTGGCCTACTAATCCAGTGGCCCATTAATCTGCTTTACTCCTGAGCAACTCTCATCTTGTCTGCCTGCCTGTTTGCTTGTGTGTCTGTGTGTGTGTGTGTGTGTGTGTGTGTGTGTGTGTGTGTTTGTGTGAGTGTGTGAGTGTGCTTGCCTATGTCATGGCTTATTCACAAGCGTTATGTCCAGTGTCAATATAGGGCAAATTTCGTGTGACATAGTGGGTATTATATGAAGAATCAGCGACAACCCGAGTGATTTTATGGCACTTTGAGCGCATTTTGCGGTCCATATCTTCGGGCGCTAACAGTGGAAAACAGCCATAGATGGGACATTTCCAGAGATAACAGATTTCTGCCTTTGGGATCAGGATGTTCATGCTCTCAGATGCTGAATTCTTTTCAGTCTTTGGTGATTCTAGAAAAAAACTGCTGACATTGATGACTTTTCTTATGTGCTTAAGATTTCAATCAGTGTTTTTATTTTGTCAACCAGCATTGTCTCCCATCTTTAAAATCAGTTTTGAGCCCGGGAATAAGCTTAACATTCAAAAACATCAGAGATTGCTGACATTGTTCTGATTATTCAACTACAAGCTGTAATCATTGTTATTAGCACTGACAATTAGATGTACGCAGTTACTTTGGTGCATTTGCTGGCACAAAATGAAACAAACTGAATGAAATCCTCGATTGAAGGTGGAATTTTGTGATTGTTGATTGTAGAAACTAAAGTCTGAGTTATAATTTCTGCATCTGATTGGCTGCAAGCGTCTGTGATGTCAATTTACTCATGATCCCATGTCAAGGCAAGAGTCTGCATGAACCATACACACATACAAACGTGATAACACGTTGGTGTATGCACACACACACACGAGGTATAAACAGAGCCACACCTGAGTCCATTTTTAACCGACTATAAGCACGCTTTAAATTTGCAGTATAAAGTGGCACCTAATGCTAAAGAAGAAGAAACTTCTGATTTTCATAAACCAAATAAATGAATATTTTCAACATTAAACAATAAAAACTTGATATTCTGAACTCATTTTCAGTGTTTTGAAGGCCATAGGGTGAGTAAACTCTTGTGGTAAAATTAGTTTAGAGTGGGTTTTCTCCCCTCTCTATCCCTGCGTGTAATTTGATTACAGTATAAGTGGATTAAATGTGCACCCCTTGCAAAACCAAGTCAGTGGAACAACTGACTGTTATTCTCCCTGTCTCCCATTTTCTGTCTTTTTTTGTTTTGTTCTGAAGATAGATGATTTCTGCAGGACAAAGTTGAGCGGAGAACATTGGATTATGATTAATTGAGTAGCTCCTGAGGGCTACATTTGTGTCAGACAGGCAGAATAGCCAAAGGCAACACAGCTCACGCGCACACTCACACGATGTTTAAATAACCCATACTGCTCTCCCTCCCTTGTTATGTCATTCTCAGCTCTCTTTTGCTCCTATATTATTTCTTTCTCTTCTTTCCTCCTCATATTCTTCTGTTGCTCTCGCTGTATTTTTGCCTCTTTCCCATCTTTTCATAAAGTCCATCTCTTCTCTTGTCTTTCCCTCTGTCTCCTGTACATCTGGCTCCCTCTCTCCCCCTCCATCCCTCTCCTGGGACACAAAGACACCCATCCCCCCTCCTCCCCTCCTCCCCCCCCCCCCTCTATTCCTTCCTCCTTTTCTCCCTTCCGTCTCCCTCCCCCCTCTTTCACACTCGTGGGCTGCCCTACCGCTCCTCTCCCTCTTTCCCTCCTTCCCTCCCTTTACTCTACTCCCACTCTGTGTATCTGTGTGTCAGTGTAGTAGCAGCAGTTGTAGTAGTAGAGGGAGGAGGTGGTGGAGGAGGAGGCTGGGTTTGTAGGCTTAAGCTGACATTAGCCGTCATTACTGAGTTTGCTGGCTAGCACATCTGAGCGCTAGCCCAAAGACCACCAAAGCCAAAGGATTTTGGCTTTTCCCAATTAAGCTGCCCGTCTTCTCTTTCTTCTCTTCTTCTCCCGGGACTTTAAATGGAAGGACTATACCATGGTGAGAATTTCAACATACAGTAGTGTGTATGTGTGTGTGTGAGTGGGTGGTTGCATGTGTGTGAAACATGTGACGTGTACATGAGTAAAATTCAGTTCAAAAACGAAAACTCTTGATCTTGATATCTGAAGTTTGTCAAGACAGGTTTAGTTCACGTGTAGTTGTTATTTTTTGAAGTGAACGTTGTTGATAATTGCAGCTTTCTGGTAGGTATAATGATGATGATGATGGTAGTGGTGATGATGAAGATGGAGGAAGAGGTGCTAAAAAGTATATTGACATGGATTGTTGATAAATCCAGTTTTGCTGGAGTCAGAAGAGACGATGATGCTGAGGAGGAGGAAGAGGAGGGTGGCAAAACTAAAATACACACACCTGCATGCACATACACACACTTCAGTTGACTAAAACTAGAGTTGAAACTATTAGTCAGTTATTCGACTTGTAAAAATGATAATTCATTAATTTTTTATGTAAAGCATAAAAAAAAATCTTTTAGTTTCTGATCCTCAAGTGTGTAATTCTGTTGCTTCTCTCTGTTTTATATCATTTAAATGAAACATATTGTACTATTAGAATGTTGGTCTTTATGATTTTATAAATTATTCTGGAGTAATCGATTGATTAAGAAAATAAATGCCAAGATAAATCAATAGTTAAAGTTTTGAAATGTTTCTATTTTATTCAGCTTTGTTCATCATCTGCAGCCCTTATGATGAAGGTTCGTGTGTGTGTGTGTGTGTGTGTGTGTGTGTGTGTGTGTGTGTGTGTGTGTGTGTGTGTGTGTGTGTGTGTGTGTGTGTGTGTGTGTGTGTGTGTGTGTGTGTGTACATGAAAAAGGACATGAAAGTGTTTGGTTGCCTGTATGTAGGAGGCTTCAACTTGAAGTGTGTGTGTGCAGTGAAGGGAGTGTGTGTGTTAGTGTGCGGGTGTGTGTGGGAGGAACGCAGTGTGTGTGAGACAATATGTGTGTCAAATTAGTGGGCTGTGTTTGAATACAAGTGTGCATCCTTCTGTAGAGCGTTGCCCACATGGCTTTTGAGTGTAGGTGTAATTGTGCAGTTTTGTGTGTTTTGTGTATACGTGTGTGTGTGTGTGTGTGTGTGTTGTGAATGTAGGCACGAAGTAGCAATCCCCCCTGCAGCGTTTTGTTTCTAGGTTACATCATCCATATTTCAGTGTGTTTTAATATTTTGATCTCTGTTCATAATTGATGAGAATTTGCTAAACATGAAACATAGCTAGCAAGTTCACTCCTACACACTCATGCACACACACAGGGCACTGCACCTTCGCCTGCCACACATTCAAGCAAGTAATTCAAGGATAGCCAAATGTTATGCCATTTTAGCATAGTTAATTATACATCCATAAGCATCATAATCCAGTACTGCTCTAATGTAACAGAGCATATAGCACAGTATGGACCTGCCTCTATTGGCCAATCAGAATTGATTATTCATTTTTAGCCTTGTGAACCAGTTTCCAGGTGTTTTCTCTCCATAAAATGTCAAGAACAGTTAAATATTTAATGTTCTGTTTGATTATTATTTTACTCTAAAAACATGTTTTCAGAGGGAAAGCACGTGTAAATAAATGCTCAAACCCACGACTGGTGCTGCAGTTTCATTGGTCATTAATGTGTTTTGATTTATTCATAAATCAGACTAGTATCATTTAAACATAAACATTCAGAGCTCATGCTCTTTCACCCGTTAATTCGTCCTAAATCTGTTGTGATGAATTATACAGCGCGTGTCTGGTCTGAGTGTGATACATTAACATGCGTGCCGCTCCAGTAAACCAGTTAGCTTTATCACTGCACCTGAACTATACACACACTCCAGTGAACGCTTGTGTGTGTGCGTGTGTCGCGGCGTGTGCGCCTTTCGCAGATAAATGTGTATGAGCAGTCATGCGTTTTACGTGACCTTATTATGTTGCATGCGTGTAGGAGTTATCTGGAGTATGCATCATCCGTGTGCGTGTGTGTGTGTGTGTGTGTGTGTGCAATGCATTTTGCGATAACGTGACAGGTCTTGAATAATTGCTCGAATGTGAATAATGAGAAAACACACATGTGCTTCTGTTTGAATACATTGCCTGCATACATTTATATGTTTTTCACTCACAATTGAATCACGTAAAACTGACTGACTTCAAGGTATAAAACAATCTCTGCCACATTATGTAAGGCGCATTATGCGTCACATTCAGAGTCAAACCTTTTCTTGCAAAATATATTTTCAAGGACACAAACGCAAGTGTGTGTGTGTGTGTGTGTGTGTGTGTGTGTGTGTGTGTGTGTGTGTGTGTGTGTGTGTGTGTGTGTGTGTGTGTACGCATGATAGTGTGACTGGCAGGTGTGATCGGTGCCTCAGGGGTTATGTTGTTGCGTCGTAAGACTGCACGCTCCACGAACACCCCCATTGTCCAGAGGGTCACGTGCACACACATACACACACACACACACATACACGTACACACTCAAGCGTGTGCCAGCTCAGCATGAAGTTTAACCATTAGATACGGAGCAACGGGGCAGAACAGCTGACTGCTCTCATCAGGTTAATTCAGCTGATTCTCGCAGGACTTTTTTTTTTCTGGTTCTGTATCTTCCACAGCCAGTTTGATCTGTCACTGTTGCATTGAGCCGCACACAGTTTTGTCAAACTTCTCTAAGTTTTGCTGTCATCTATTTAACATGACAGCTGTTTTTGGTAGTCAACTGAATCTGAACATGTGAAAACATGGATTTTTGACGGGAGCCGACACCAAAAAATTGAAGAAAAACGTCTGGTTGTAATGTTAAAATGTAATATTTGGCTCTGATAACAGTCATTTCATTTGGATTATGTGAATTTGCTCTTCAACTGCGCACACACTTTTTTCTGTTCTCATTTATGTCAAATACAAACAACAAAAAAACGTATTTTACCGACAGCTTAAGAGGACTTTGTCTTTAATTTGTTTCCATCACTAACGCAGCAAAGAAAACTTTTACTCTCTGACCTCCCTCAAACTGTCAATCTCACTAACTACTGACCTGAGAGCAGCAGTTTAGACATCATCACACAGCAGACTCTCTTCTCGATTGTTCTGTCTAATTACCGTTACCAAAAGAACCCTGTGGTTAACATGCAATTATACACAGCTCGCAGACACGGAGACTGTCCGCAGAGTGTGTGTTTGTGTGTAGATATATCTGCCTGTAAAGGTGTGTGTGATGGCAGTTGGACTTTTTAATGTGTACAGTAACAACAGCCGAGTAAGATCACCCCACATACTAACCTGTACTGACGCAGACACGAGAGAGAGGAGCACCGTGAGTTAGCAGCAGGAGTTCAGCTTTGTGTTCAGCAGTTCTTTTCTCTTTCAGCTAACAGAGCTGTAATTCTGAGAGCAATTGTGTTTTGGCATGAGTCTGATTGTTTTTGTGCTGCCTGAACTCTTCTATTTATTTAGCTTTTACTCCTCTACAATAGCTTGTGTATGTCACAAGCTCAGAGTAAGAAAACATTTGGAGTTACTGAGAGGACAACACAAAATCTGGATTTAATGACCCTGTGTCAGATTTACAGAGCCTCTATTTACAGAATATGGCAGAAATGGAATATAAAATTCATAAGTGATTGTTTTCATCAGTGTATAATCACCTGGAAATAAGAATCGTTATGATTTTCTTACCTTATCTACAGACACCATGGGTCTTCCATAGTTGGATCATGTTTTCTACAGTAGCCCAGAACGGACAAACCAAATAAAGACTCTAGATAGAAGTTTTGTGGCCACTGTAGTTTCTCCCTCATGCTTGAAACGGGAGTGTGAGTGGAGGGGGTCGCAATCCGCATCTGCGCACTGCCAACACACCAGTCTTTCAAAGAGAAGTTGTCAATTCGACAACATATGCTAAATAATTTGGTGTTATCTTGGATTGGGCACAAAACGACATTGGAGAAGGTTACCTTGGACTTTGGGAAACAGTGATCAACATTTTCTGACATTTTATGGAGCAAACAGCTGATCGATTAATCGAGAAAATGATTGACAGATTAGTTGACATTGAAAATCATTGTTAGTTGCAGGCCTGTGGGACAGACAGCAGTATATCTGAAAGCTTGCTCCTCTCTGCTGTGTGTCTGATTGTTGAGGACAGCTTGAGGAGCAGGTGTTTTGGGCCGCCTGCCAGTCTACAGGCGTGTGTGTGTGTGTGTGTGTGTGTGTGTGTGTGTGTGTGTGTGTGTGTGTGTGTGTGTGTGTGTGTGTGTGTGTGTGTGTGTGTGTGTGTGTGTGTGTGTGTAAGAAGACCCCTGGCCATCTTTGATATATGTGCAGTGGAGGCTGTTAAACAGACTGGTGTGTAATTAGCACCATGCTAGCACTCCTGCAGGATCTTCTTCAGAGAAGAGAAATCACATTGTGAACTGTTGTTAACACTTTAAACTCAGTGTTGAAGATGAAGTAAATCAATAACTCGTGAATCACAAACACATACATGAAAGAGCCGAGGAATAAAAATGCACGTCTATAAAAAGTCTTTTAACTAATAATTTGTGTGAAGACAGCGATATGTTTTTGCAGCTCGTCAGGTGCTATCTAATCTTGTTTGTCAGACATGAAAAGGCCACAGTCTCTTATGGTTTTTAGTCTAGACTGTAGCAACGCCAGTTTGGCTGCTGATGCCTGACTACATAGCACTTAACTTACATTGAACTCTGAGAAGAGAGACAGGAAGAGACAGATAGAGTCAGAGTGAGCATCCGTGGGGCAGATGGTGTGTGTAGGGTTTTAGATCGATGGACTGTAAATGTCATTATAGACTCTCGGAGACTTTAGCAGCACGGTATGGTTTAGCTGTCTATTACAATGGTCGTCTTTCGTGGAATCGTGGAAAAGGGCAATCTGTCACGGCGCCATTTGATCATCACACATGAAATTTAAATGTTCAACTTGAAACTGACAGAGTATCATCTTAATATTAATATTGTGTTTGCAGTGAGGGAAGTTAATCTTTGTTCAAATTGAGGATTGTCAGTATTTGCCGTATAGTCAAGGTGTATTATTTGGATCCCATTACCAGCACCACTACCATTCTCTCACACACACTTATCTGTAGGGTCGCAGGGTCGTATTACGAACTGTACGTCGATAATACGCACACCATGAGTCACCTTGCTGGTATTTCCTCTTGGTTTGTGGGTTTCCTTCTCACCATTACATCATCTTTGTTGTCATCCCCTGCTGTCTTTTCGCCCCGCGTATGTGCATACATCAGAGTGTATGAAGCACTTAGGCACTTATCCTCCTGACCTCCTCCCGCACACAGCCATATCACCGCTCTAACTGGGTGTCAAGTTTACAGAAAGGCTTCCGGGCTTCCTGTGGGAGTTTGGGAGCTAAAGTATAGATGTAGTTTGGTGTACTTAGCCACTCAATAATAGAGTAGGATAGAGTCGTCACTTTTAGCCTGCCTTAAAACCATGGATGTCATCACTGTTGGGGCACGTAAACTCTGCAACCTTTAGAGCAACATTATGTATATTTTAGGTATTTTTTTGGCAATTGGGCGACCTCATTTTAAGAGTGTATTTGTTATGATCGTGTTACTTATGATCAACAACTAGTCGATAACTTTCCCAGTCCCAGATTTACTCTTACTCCGACAGCTTATTGCTCAGTCACAAAGAAAAGCTTAGCTTCCTTTGTTGTCCTCTTCCATCTCTTAGCCTCTGCCAGTAGCTATGTCCATAGAAGCTGATGAGCCCAGTCACATTGTCCACTCTCCTGGCTCCAGTTCTGGCACGACACTGGCGCCATTCTCTGCCTGCATTCCCCCACATCCCAGGCTGGAAAACATCCGCCTCCCGGTGGTCCAAAGTTTCTGTGCTACCAGTGTAAACACCAACACACCCCAGTGCTCTGAGCACCCATTCCCAGCAGTGACATTACAGCTAACTAACATTAGCTAACAGCAGCTAGCAGAGAGTTGATTCGGAGCAGCTGGAGGAAGTCAGAGCTCATTTCCATAAATTATGATCCAGTTTGACTAAAATCAGTGACATAGTTGGTAACCCAAACGCGACCGGTAGCCCAAAGTTAGATAGTGCAAGAAAAGGCGTGAGGGGCACAGAGTGTGAATTACAGAAGCTCCACTGACCCAATACAAGTCAGTATAGCATCGAAATGATTGTGAAGCATGTGTCAACCACATGTAATGTTGTAGTTTGCCCACCAAAGCCCGTAATGTCTTCATCTCACAGCTGCTAAGCATGAAGCCATTAAAAAATCAACCATTTCCCAGTTAGCTCTTTAAACCAGCAAAGCTCCAGCGTGTCTGTGTTGGGGGTGGTAAATCACGTAACAATGAGATATTGATTGTAAAAAAAAAATCAATCATTATCCTGTTGAAAAGTCGACAGGATATTGATCGAAGCTATTAGATTTGACAATATAGTCCCCTCTGAATTTCACATTCATTAACTGAAATGAGCTGAACACCTGCTGGGGGACTTAATAAACGTTATAGATTTTTCTTCTTTCATTTCTTTATTCAAACAAAGCAGCTGATTGTGTGTTTCCTGTTTGTCTTTCAGATATTTCCAGGATTGCCTACTACACAGGTGAGTAACTGACCCCACTGCTGCACTGATGAACATTCAGCTGCTTCACTCACTCATACACAGTTTGTAGCAACTCAAATGTGGTCGTACAGTCTTGACTCAAGGACCACTTACTAGCTTTTTCTGTTTCTGGATCAACTATCTGGATCCTTCGTATTATGGGATTGCAGCACAACTGCAAGAACAAGTGTCATGATTATGAAATCACTCTGCGCTCTATACTGTAGTTTATTGACTCAAATAGAGCTCTTGATGTAAGAGGCAACACAAGTCAAGATTAAAGGGAAGGAAACAAGCCTATAAATATGTGATAATAATAGCTGTGTGTGTTGTTTTATTGTGTGTGCATGTGTAATGACACTAAAACAGTTTATTTCTCACCAGAGGTGTGTAGTAAACTGTTTTACTCAAGAGCTCAAGGTGCTAATAATGTGCATTGGTGCTAATGAGAAGATGCACTAATTGCACATATTTGTCATATTTTTGTGTGAAACAAGAGAGAAATCTAATCTATCTAATCTATGTGTGTGAGTGTGTTGGTTTTGTCAGTGCAGACGGGGTGAAGGAGAGAGTGAACATCCCTCTGGTTGCAGGGTGTGACTAATTTCTATCTTCTCACTGTAGATACCAGAAACAAAATATGTTCTTTGAAAACAGTCCAAGTGTAACTCCCAGCAACCTGAGGCTGTTTTTTTTTCTCCTTTTGAACTAAAATAAACTGGGAAGTGTATTTATGTGTCATGGCATCACGCCCTGAGAGAAGGCCTCGCTGGCCAGTCATATCAGATCAGCAATCCCTTTGATATTTTGACCTGAAACACGATGCTGCAGCCGAAACTATCTAAAATGTTGCCGTACAAATTATTAGCACATCCGCAGATAAATATATCACCATTTAAAGCCATTTCCTCCCTCCGACTTCAAATTCTTCGGACATTTTCGTCTGGATGGGTTTCACAACTCGTTGCCAGCTGTGAGGAAGCAAGAGAAGAACAATGGAAGTGTCAGTACAGAAGCAAAGTTGGACAGGATGTTTTTTAAGAGTAATTCCAGTATGTGTACTAATGCTTTTGTAGTTTGATTGGCTAACCCTAACCTTAAACGTAAGACTAGTTATCTTTTGTTCCTCCATGTCTTAGTCCACTGTTTCAAACTTTTAACACTGCATACCACCTCAGAAAACATTTGGCTGTCCACGTACCTCCATCATGACAGAAGTTAAAATGCAGTCCACCCTGTTTGGCTACAGACAGTTCACACAGGAGGCAGGTTTATCATTATAATAAAAAGATTATTTATTGTTGAGATTTGTTGAATCCTGAACAAAACTGGTTCAAGAATCAGAGCTAATTTGGTGATAAATGGGCACTCCTGATTTGCGCTTCTTGTCCTGATATTTTCTGTTTGGAGCCACGATTGCAGTGTTTTTACTATCTTGACATCAAATTTGAGCTTGTAACTACTCATGGATGTGTGTGGAAATGAAAAACTTATTTCAGATACATTCCAGCACAGAATTTTGATAGTATTATATGTTTTTAAATAAATTTCTTGCATTTTCAAAAATAATTTCTGAGATTTTTCCAGGTCCCACCACAAGGAGGTTACATACCACAGTTAAAGAAACAGTGCCTTAGTCGATATCCTGCAGGTGTGGGGTCTTCATCAGTGCTAGTAGTACAGTTCATCAGTGCATTATTTAAATCGTGTTAACAGTCGATAACAACGATCACTTGACTAAATTGGAAATGAATCCTCCACTAGATCAATAAAATTCTGAACTGATTTAGGTTTTATGTATTTGAAACTGTAGACTGCAGTTGAGCAAAGAGTGATGTAGATTACACACAGTCAAAAATGTCTAAATTTATGAGATCAAATCTGTTTGTAACTGAAATAGCCTTCAATTTTTGACTTCAAGCCATCGATGTAAACATGCTGATTATTCACTGATAGAAACATATGCAAGGACACATCGAAATAGCTCCTACAGTTCTGTAGTTTACCTTCATCTTTGATTTTTCTCTTGCATTTAGCAGATAGTGAGTCATGTGCTTCCCTCCCCTGCTAAAATAATTATGTGTCCATAAACACACAGCAAGATAGAGAGAGAGAGAGAGAGAGAGAGATTTTGGCAGAGTCCCAAAAGAGCGCTTCCCATTCATGGCAACATCCGGCCCCCTGACAAAGGGCTTTCAATAGTGCACACACACACACACACACACACACACACACACACCACTAACCCACTAAACCCCCCCTGCTCCCACCAAATTTTCATAACAATGGCCAATGCCTGTGTTAGAGCACAAATTATAGGAAACCCACATGTGCAGACACACACACACACACACCCACACAAACATTACGATTTCAAGTTTCTGCAACTTTGCTGTGTACGTTTTTGTGTGTGTGTTCAGTAACTCATCTCTCCGGTGGAGGATGTGCTCAGCCATATAAATGTCCGTTTGATTAATGGAGGCTGGCATCTGGTCAGCAGTAACACTCAGAGATAGGTGCCACTCGCTTCGCAGCAGAATATTGGAGGCACGTTGCCTCGGAGATGAGCCTTCAGGGCAGCACCCGGAGCATTGTGAGAGATGGTACAGGCTGAATGACTCTGAATGTGCAGGATGAAGTGTGATTGATTGAGACCTTGTGAGGTTGAAATGGATCGGTTGGCATGCTGGAAAAGCAGCTGCTGGTTTACATGCCAGGGAAACATCTGAGTTGGCAAAAATATGATTAAAAAAAAATCCAGATATTTAGTGAGAGAGAAGCGTTTGGGTTGGGCCATTTTTGGACAGCCAGAAAGAGTAGAGTTCAGGGGATGGTGGCTGTCTTAGAGTTGATATATAGTTAGAAAATAGTGGACAGTATGAAGACATTCAGCGTTTTGTGCTTCTGATCTCTAATGGTGATTTCTGTCTGCTTTGTTTTTGCTTTTAGCTTCAGTGAGTTAAAGATTCTCTTTCTTTTCGATGCATTTGCAATAATGGTACAACATCAGATCTGTTCTGAGGTCAGCTTAATAAACAGAAATGGGAGGGTTTTTTCTCTGTCATTGAACACAAGAGACTAGCCAGATTAGCATATTAATAGCTGGTAGCTCCTCCTGCTTCTCCAGCAGCCCTCACTCTCTTGATCTCTCTCATTCCCCACTCAACTTTCTTTCAGTCGTGCTGCTCTGTCCTCTTTTTCCTCTAATTCATCCTGAAACAATCGCCCGCGTCTCTCTCTCCCTCTTCGTCCCGCTGCGTCTGTTTCCTTTTGTTTTCCTGGCTCCCTCTTTTCCCCTCACTTTCTTTTTCCAAGAGAAGAAGATAACTTTCTGCTTGTATATCACTGAGCACCATAATTGTCTCCCAGTCTCTGTGACCGCCAACTGACTCAATCTCCATTGGATCAACGCCGTTACAAGTTGGATTTGGCTGTGAACTTTTTTTTGCCGGAGGGACAGACTTCTCACCATCCCGGGTACTCTTGCCGAGCGAAATCCTCTCCTGAGCGACGGACGCCTCACTCTTCCACGGCAACTGTGTAACTATGGAGTGCAGGCATGGGGCAGAAATTGGGCAAAAAACAAACAGTGTGTTGTCATCAGAGAGGGGCCGCTGAGGAGTAATCTAGAAGTGGAGAGAAAAAAAGAAGAGGAGGGGAAGCTTGTGGATGAAACTAACTTCTACACCTCTGGGGATCTATCCTTGACTTGTGCAACAAACAGGAAAGGATTAAGAAGAAAAGACTTACCAAAGGATGGGATTTTTCTACATTTTCACTGTTGATGCATTTTCCTTACGCTCTTTACACTCTTTACAAAGTGTCAACAGACCAGAAAATTGGCCTGTTTGAGGATTACTGCTGTTATCCCTCTGGAAGTAACTGTTGACTAACGAAGCTATTGACAAAAGTTGGAGATTTCTGCCTCCGTGACAGTGTGTTTGTGTGTGTGTTAGTGTCCTTGCAGTTGTGTCAGGACCTTGGAGTTTGCGTGTATTTATTTATGTAACTTCTACGCGCGAGACGTTCAGCGTGCGTGTGTGCGTGTGTGCGTGTGTGCGTGTGTGTGTGTGATGCGTGGGTGCGAGGCCGCTAGCTGTCTATCTGTCCTCAGTGCAGGCAGACACAGGGAGGGACAGACATGTGTTTCCATGGCGATGAGCGGCTGTAGCCCGTTCCCAATGTGTTGGGACAGAGGTATGAATGAAATCTCCTTTACACACACATACACATGCACATGCACACACACACAGAAACTCAAACAGAAGTAGCATGAAGCTCCTCGGCAGTGTGACATCTGACTCCATGGGAACAGACTTGGTGTACAGCCAAAGCTACCGTTGCTCTGCAGAAGTTGTGTGTGCGTGTATGTGTATGTGTATGTGTGTGTGTGTGTGTATGTGTGTGTGTGTGTGTGTGTGAGAGAGAGAGAGATGGAAAGAAAGACAGGCATGTTAAAGTGCTGAAAGCCGTTGGAGTTATTTGTCGATTAAAAAAAAGTCTTTAGCATTTGAAATTGGCAGAGTAGCATGGGAGTACGCTTTTATCTTACTGTTATATATCCCTCAACAACTCTATCCTCTGAGTGTGTGTGTGTGTGTGTGTGTGTGTGTGTGTGTGTGTGTGTATGTATGTATCCGCTCTCTCTCTCTCAGGTGTAATTACCTGCTAGAACATATCAATTTTCCTTTTTAATGGAGGAGAGAGGAGAAGCACGGGACGAAATGGAAGCAGAAAAAGAGAGAGTGAAAGAGATCTCAGTATCTCTTTCTGCACAGTGTCATGATTACAACAGCACACACACACACACACACACACACACACACACACATATACAAAAACACACTCGTTGTTGCGCACTCAAACACACTGACACAGAGGAGGTAGTTCTTGTCGGGCATTTCCAGATGAAGTTACCAGGAAATTCCAGGAAGTGTGTCAATGTCGTGACTTCTTATTCAGGAAAATCGTCAGCCTGAGGTGCATTGTCTTCTTTGTGTTAGACACACAGGTGCTTACACAGGGAGCCTTGACCCTGACGGCACCGATTTCTCTCTCTGGTGTCTCATTGTTCGGTGTTTTTTTCATCTTCTTTTTCAACCTTCTTGCCAAAAAGCGTTGTATCAGAAACAGACATTCGCTGTACGAGGATTTGTTCCAAGTAAGACGAGAGCAGGATTCAGGTTCACAACATCACAAGAGCTTCAGTTTGATACTGACAGCAGAGACGAGGAGAAAACATGTAGCGTCAATCTATTATTACATGATACAAATTGGAAGGTGAAACAATGAGCTTAACTCTTTCTTATTAAGCAGAAATGCCAAACACTTGTCGGTTCCAGATTCTTTAATGTGAACATTTGCTGTTTTTCTTTGTCTTACATGATCATGAATTCAGTATTTTTGAGTTCTGGACTGTGAATCAATGTGAAGTAGAGCTCAAACAATCTATTATTCAATTAGACAATTGACATAAATGTTTTTCTTTCAAAAACACCAAACATTCTCTGGTTAAATGTTTAAATTCGCTGCTTTTCTCTGTTTTATATCAGTGTACACTGAATATCTGCATGGTTTGGAGTGTTGGTTGCACAAAAGATGTGAAGATGTCACCTTGGATGTTAGGATATATATTGACAAATTGACACATCAGTTAATTAAAATAAAAATTAGTTGTTGATGAAAATAAACAGTAGTTCTTGCCCTAATTGGAAGACATAATTTTGGCCTTTTTACTATAATTGCCAGATGAATCGATAATGAACATAATTGTTTGTTGTGAGCCCTAATACTCACTTCTCCTGTGTATGTGTATGTGAGGTGGTAATGAATGTTTATGTACAGACTAAACTTTAGGATTAAGTTAAATAATGTTCTGATCTTTCTCTGTATTGTGTCTGATCTGCTCTCCTCTCCTGCACAGAATATGACAGACACCTAGCAGCAGCAGTGTCAGCAGGGAAAACCATGGCGACGGCCTATCTGGACCCCAACCTGAACCATGCCCTCCTGGGAGGCGCCAAGTCACGACTGAGCGCGGGGGGGTCGGACCGAACCATGGCCGGCTCCGTGGACAGGGTTCTGAAAGTCTTTCATCACTTTGAGACCAACACTGAAAACAGCTGCTGGTCCTCCAATATCAGATACGGAGATGCAACTGATGTCAGGGTAAGAAGAGACACACACTTCCACAGTGGACTGAATGTGTCTATGATGACAGTCTGACAGTCAGTCTGACAGTCTTAAAAGATAAGACTGGTGTTTTTCTACATTTTTCCTATTGTCAACAATTCCATGAAAAGACTAATGCTAGCAATGTGTTAGTTTGCCTCTCACCTCACTCTTTCCGAGTTTCCTATCCTGACTGTGTGTCCACGAGAACATTTGGTCCGCCTGAAGACATAAATTATCAGAACTTCACCAGTATAGAGCTTCAGTCTTAAACAATAAGAGTGACAGGCATGCTAGAAGCTCTCTGAGGCTGTACATTGCAGTTTATAAGAGTTAAATGCTGGCATAATGCAGTTTTTTGCAGGTATAATGTTTACCATCTTAATTTAGCGTGTTCAGCTGCCTGCATGTCCTAATAATGAATATACAATAAACAGATTGCAGATATTTGGTGATAAAGCAAAGTATTGGACAAATAACATATTTTGATCTGATGCTCCAGATGACAAAGGATCGCCAAATTCATCCTCTGGTGAACATGAACGCCTGTATCAAATTTAATGGCACCTCTCAGGTGTTGAAACATTCACTCAACACCACAAATGTCAGCCTCATGCTAGAGGCTAGAGTAAAAGAGTGGGGATTACCAAAATCAGAAGGATTCATCCTCTGGTGACAATGAATTTCATGGCATTCCATTTAGTAGTGCACCAACATTTTTTCAGCTATACTCATTCGGCGCCCTAGTGAGTATTTACAGCAGCAGGAAGGTGTGTGGGGGCTCGACTCAATGTTCATTGTGGTGAAGGAATGTATCATCCAGTGAACAATGTGGTTCACTGACGCATTTTAACGTTTTTTTTGGACAACAATGGAGCTCTGCGGCGCAGGAGAATATGAAGTATATAGCTTTAATTACACAGACAATACGAGGATCAATTCATCGTTGATTTGGGACGGTTCATTGAATTATTATTATCAACCAGAGAATTATACAGTATCCTCAGTCTTACTCATCTGAAAAGCATAACCTTCAGTTGTTATATGTGGTGTTAATGACGCTGCCTCCACCTGCTATATATTGCAGTTTACCCACGGCAGTAATTTTAAAGGTGGATTTTTGCTATTTGTCCTCAGCTCAAGGTTCAAGCTGTCTGCTCTGATAAAGGACACCGAGCACACTAAAAATATGTTGTTGTATACATAATACCCTCGAGGAACACTCTGTGTGTACTAGTGTAGGTTTACTTGGCAGTATGCTTTTAGATCCTCTCCCATGACGCAGAAACTACTTAGCACTGCTCAAACTTTAGTGGTCATGCAGGACATGTCACTGTGAATCTCCTCTCCTCTCCTCTCCTCTCGTCTCCTCTCCTCTCCTCTAGTATCTAGGTCAGTGCCCCTCTAGCATTTTACATGGCAACACACATGGTGCTGTGCGCATTATCGTGCATGTGTGTATGATGTCTGTCAACTTGTTTGGGTGGGAACGTCATGTTAAATCGCTTCAAGTTACCTACACACACACACTCACTCGAACACACACACTGGATACACTCATGTCCTCATTGACCTCATACAAAATGCCCGACATAAACGTTGGCACAGTTGGCGCACTGAGGTATGGCAGACTCATAGACTGGCAGACTGTTTCTTGTCTACTGGGCTTCTTTGTTTTATTTAGCACTCACCGCACTCACATACATGTGTTTATGCCATCAGCTAGACAGCACCACTGTAGATGAAGGGGGAAAGAGCAAGTTCTGAGAGTAATATCTGCAGAATTTATATTTTCAGGTGTTCAGGGGAAGTGGGTGAAAAGTAAATCAAAATAAAACGGTTCACTCTTTGTTTCCAGGGAATCATCCAGAAGATTCTGGACATCCACAAAGTGCGCTGGACGTCTTGTTTTGGTCTGCGTCTCAGCAACACTCAATCCAGAGACCAGGTGCACTGGCTCCACCCTGATATGGGTGTGTCTCACGTCAGAGAGAAATATGAACAGACACGATCGAACGAGGAGTGGAGGTGAGATAAGAAGAGTGTGTGTGTGTGTGTGTGTGTGTGTGTCAGCTGATGAATCATGTGTTTGATGACTTGTCATTGTGCTAATGTCTCGTATCAAACCCAAGATGCTGAAGCTTGCTCAGCGTCGGTGCTTCAGGCTGCAAATAAAGCAGAGAGCTGGTGTTTCTTAGTGATTTGATTGGTTACGACAGGGCAGGAATCAGTGTGGAAACAGCGATCCACAAAATTGTAAAAATGATCCAGCTTCTTATCAGTCAAGCAGCTCCCTCTCTGCTGCTTTCATTAGTTCACCATGTAGTTATATAAATGAGGAACGGATATTTCCTGAACAAGAGGTCAGGCTCACCTTCTCTCTCACACTGGCTTTTTTGTGTGTCAGAGTTGAAACTGACTGAAATGTTTCTCATGGAAATGAATAGTAAGTGAATATGATGTGACCTGAAGTGTAAAAATATTATGATCTCCCAACGTTACTAGGCAGCGTAGTGGGTAAGCTTTATTTATTAAGACGTCACAGAGAAAATGCAGTCCAGCTTGCCTTCAGATTCTGTGGCAGATGCCTGAAGCTCCCTGAGAAAAGAACATTCAAGAGAAGCTGTGAGGTTACACTTTATAACCAGCTTCATAGACATTAAACGTGAATTATTCGTCCTTGTAAACGTAGTCAAAGTCACTGTCTCCTCCAGCAGATAGCTTCAGCAGTCTGCTCTTTTGTATACCAAAGTGGCAGAAGTGATTTATCGCAGATGGCGTCTTGAAAAACGGCGCGACCCGTCTGCTCTACAGTGATAGGAGGCCGTATACGTGCCGCGCTGTGTGGTTGCGTTGGTTTGGCAGTTTAGATGTTAATGCACTGGTATATATTACTTTTATTGTGGCGGTCTCGGTGCTAATGCTATTGTGAGGTGGAGACCTTCTGCACCGTGGACATAAAAAGAAAGAGAACCAGATGCCAGCTTTGTCTGACTAAGTCAACAACTCTCTCTGTCTGTCGTCCACTCATTGAGCAATCGGTCATTTGCACTCTTGCATATCATTTTCTTCTGTCTCTGTCACTTATTTTGGTGTTTTCACCACATGTAAGACAACTCAAGCATGACTTCATTCCATTTTTCCCCAGTAGATATAAAAGTTGTCGTACATTATGAAGGTCAAGACTTGTTTTTGCTTTTTTAACTGCAGAAAGTTGCCTAACACACTTGCTGTCTCTTTCTTCTCATCGTCTGTAGGTATGAGTTAAGGATCCGGTATCTTCCAAAAGGCTTTGTGCAGCAGTTTACAGAAGACAAACCTACACTCAACTACTTCTACCACCAGGTACACACACACACACACACACACACACACACACACACAAACAGACGTATAAACACACAGAGGCAACCAGACACACAAACATATTTCATTTTCTACCGGCAGCTCACCAGCACAGAGACATATGGCACTGCTAGAGGACTGTATGTGTTTGCTTTCTGGTAATCTAGGTCAGAAAGACTGTGTGTGTGTGTGTGTGTGTGTGTGTGTGTGTGTGTGTGTGTGTGTGTGTGTGTGTGTGTGTTTGTGTGTGAGATAGATGACCCAGCCATTTGTCGTCTGTAGAGCTAAATATTTAAATAAACATATTTTTGCTGTGTGTTCGTGCCCCGCAGGTGAAGAATGACTACATGACAGAGATCGGTGAACAGGTGGAACAAGATATAGCTCTCAAACTGGGCTGTTTAGAAATCAGGTAGGAAGCTGTCGAACTACAGAACAGTGCTTTCTCTCAGGACTTTGTCCATGAATAAGTTAAAACTACAACATAGCAAACCTCTTGAATTCTTTATGTTCGATTGTTGTTCTCTATTTATATCAAAAGCAAAAGTTTGGCCCCATGAGAGGTCAAGTTCGCCAACTCGTATTTCATCTGTTTTCTCCCTAAACTAGCAGTTGAAGTGGTGTTTTCTTCACCAGTTTAGCTGTTACTGTGTCAAACCCTTCAGTTAAACTTGTCATGTTCATTATTCAAAGCAGCACCTACTTCTTATACTAACATAAAACCCTCTAAATGTAATTATTTTACATCCAAGTGTACTTTTTTCTGTGCACAAACAAAACTTAAAACGTGTCGTCATCAGCACGAGTGAGGCAGCAAATGTTGCTCAAGTTTTGACCTCTTTTTCCCTTCCTGATGTTTTGCCAGAAAAAAGATTAAAACCTGAACTGTGCTTGGCACACAGTTACCAAGTAGTCCCTTTAACGTGGGTGTGTCTGCAGTGACTGCATCTGACCTTGTTCTCTCTCTCTCTCTGTCCAACTGTTTTCAATTCCAGGCGGTTCTTCAAAGAGATGAGAGGAAACGCCCTGGACAAGAAATCTAACTATGAACTACTCGAGTAAGTATTTTCTTCACTTTCCAGCTTCCAGTCCAGCTTACAACCTCTCTGCTACGTCATATCTGTTCTCTACCTGGAAATATGTTGTGTAACCGAGCAGAAAAAACAGAAATACAACACAGTTTTAGTTTTTTTACAGTTTCTACTGAAGTTCCTAGAAATCTGGAGTTTTGTAAGAGTTTGGTAACAGTACAAAAGTCTGGAAACATTTAAAAGTCAAAATTTTTACATTCAGTTTGCCACAATTATCGTTTTCAACATGGCATTTGTTCAGTCACCTGATCACCTTTGTTGGCTCCTCATTCATTTTTGTAAATGTATGTGGGATTGGCTCTGTCTGTCTGGTTTGCTCCCTGTTGGATGGCTGTTAATGAAGAATATTAACAAACCGCGGCCCTAACGAGGCTTGGCTCTAATGTGGCCTGACTCTAATGAGCTGCCCTCTTCCGATGAAGTCTTTCTTACTGTGCCTCAGCCTAACGAGCTCTCCAATTAACCGAGAAGAATGCCCGCTGTCTCTCCGCCGATATCTCTTTGTCTCTCCTCTCCGTCATCCCCTCGGACGTCCTCTGTCTGTCTCTCATCTCAATGCTCTCATCCTCTATTTTTGACTGTTTTCTTTGTTTTTTCTCGATCTCTCCCTCGCTGCCTCTCTCTGTTGATTGGAAAAAGATGTTGTGTCATGCATATTTTAAACCAGCGGGAGAGGGAGAGGAAAAGTGCTGTTGGGGCTTTGATACAGCGGGCTGACAGTTGGCTGTCAGGACTCTTGTTGAGTGTCGGTGGATCGCCGCCCGTACTTATTGTCGTCTGGCACTGTCGGCTTGAGTCGACCCTTATTGATTATCCGTTGATTATTTTAAACTGCTGGCACATAAACCAGTGAGAGGTTTGTTTGTTCAGCTTTACAGATCACGTAAATGCTTTAGTTTCAAGATGTTTCCAGTAACTTCTCTTGTTTTGCATGTTCAGTTTGCAGGTTATGTTCACAATTAATTAACTGGAAGTGTACCAACTAAACACTGCCTCCATTTCCCCTAAAATTTGCACCAATTACACGTTTGTTTCAGGGAACTTCTTGGGAAATTATCGGGAACTTTCTTTCATTTTTCCCATGTGTATAATAAGATTGTCTCAACTGATTTGCATTAGTGTTAAAATGGTAGCCTGATTAGGCTCTGTTGTATTTCCACACTGTTGTTTAGTTTAAAAGCACAGAAAGCACTCACCGCTCAGTCCCTCTCGTGAACTCAACATATGTGGAGATCAGCTGGCTGGAGCTGGCTGCAGCCCTTGTGGTTTGCGAGCTAGTGCAAAGCGTGTAATCAGTGGGCCTTTGTCAGCGCTCGTTCTTTGAGTCCTTTATTTAGTCTATCTGCTTCTGCTTCTGGATGCTCCTTTGATGGATAGAACTTTGATTTTTTTTTCTTTAAAGAGAGAGAGGACAGTTTAATGATGACATACAGCATGATTTCTAAAGTTATCCTTACACAGACCAGCAAAATGATCGTGTATGCATGTGTTTTTGCCTCTAAAAGTTTATTTATTACATTTTTCTCTATGATTTACAACTTACCCGACACCATCTTAAGTGAAATCCCGACCCCTTTGTACACCCCACATAATAATAATGCTAAAATAACAACTTGTGACTGATATTTGACCTCTGTAGGTGAAATAGGATGATGTAAGCTCTTAGCCTTTACTTACTCTCTCTTCACTCATGCTCTCCATCTCCCCCTGAGCTTGTCTTTTCTCCAGAGGAGTTTGAGTCATTAACTAGCTTCCTGTTTTAGCTCTGCACATCTTTCTTTGTCTCTGTGGTCTGCCTCTTTGTACTCCTCCCTGCCTCACTCTTCTTCTCTATCTCTCTCTTTACGCACTTTCTGTTTTTCCCTCAGTCTCGTCTCTTAGGAAAAGATGAGTAGTGCTCTGCAGTCAGCACTTAGTCATAGCTTTCTGTTTCTGTTTTCAGTTGCCTTCAATCTGCCTAAACGTATCTGTCTGTAGCTGTTGTTAGTAATTTCTCTGCAGAGGAAATAATCATCTGCTGAGATCAGATAAACATAAAAGGTCTTGTCAATTAGAATTTCTCAGTGTAATTGGAGCATAATAAACATGCAGCATCTCTGTCTGTGTCTCTTTGCAGGAAAGATGTCGGCTTGAGGCGTTTTTTCCCAAAAGACCTGTTGGATTCAGTCAAGGTGAGAACGATAAAAGGAGAGGACACAAAGTTTAACATGTCAAACTTTAGGTGTCCTGTCAGTAAGCAGTGCTCTCCCCTTTCAGCAGCTGCTATCACGGTGACCCAGCTGCTCGTCTGGAGTTGCTCAGTTACCAAAAGTAACCATACCTTGTGTTTTCATGGGCAGCCTCATAGTGTTAAGTGAAGGCTTCTCTGGGCCAGTTTTTAAATGTGTGACTTAATGTGTTGTCAAGCCTTGTCTGGTCTGGCTGACAGAGCATGAAGCAGTCCAAAACTCAGCAGGGTTGAAATATAATCTTGGCCAACTAGCCAGTGACGTTTAGATGAATGCAGATGAGTAGGAGAAGTTTAAAAATGACTTAAATTCTGTAAAGTTGTGAGTACAGTGAATATAGAAACCTTATGTACGCTGGACTAAACCAAAAGAAACTATATCCAGATTTTTGGCCATTGTCTGCGTGTGAACAGGTGTTTAAACAAATAATATGATCATCAATTCATGCTGAAATAAATGGAAAAGTGTGAGTTCAGTAAAGCAGAGCATATGTTGCTTTATATTTCCATCTTCAGTGATGAGATTGAAAAAGTTCTGTTCAGTATCCAGAGAAGTGACTACAGGAGAGCTCAGACAGCCAGGAAACAAACTGTGGTCATCCGTAACTACTGAGGTAGTCAGTTTAGAAATGAGTGACTATGATTTTACAGACTTAAAATCCACCTGCAGGCAGATGATCAGAAATCTGAAAGCTGTTATGATCATATGTACAGAAATATTCATAACCAGTATATATGTTTCATTTAAATGTCACATATTTTATAACATTAAGACTGGTATGCTTATTTACATGTAAATGTAGCACAATGAAAATCACAAAATCTAAAGTTTAGCTACAGAACTGAGTCAGAAAGTACCATTTTCTATCTTATGTGTAATATGAAGCAGGATTAGTTACACGGCAGCTCATGTAAAGTATGTTTCCAATGTGTTTCATGTTGATGGTTAACAAACCTTCAGCTTTAATAACATTAATCAGCAGATGAACTCAAATGTTAAAGAGGCTTTCGTGTCAGTTAGAAAATTCACCTGATTTGGCAGATTTTGGTCGTTTATGTTTGTCTGTGATAGCTGTGTGTTCTTGCATAATGTGCAGTGTCTGTGTCAGTGATAAATTTACGGCACGCGTTTATGGGGAGGGTCCTGGTGTGTGTCTAAGTGTGTGTGTGTGTGTGTGTGTGTGTGTGTGTGTGTGTGTGTGGTGGGGGGGTGGAGTGTGTGGGTGCATGAAGGAACGGCTCAGTGATCCGAAAAGGTCTGGATGTCAGCAGGCAGGCAGACAGATGCTCTGCAGAGGGACTAAGACTGAGTGTGTGTGTTTGTGTGTGTGTGTGTGTGTGTGTGTGTGTGTGTGTGTGTGTGTGTGTGTGTGTGTGTGTGTGTGTGTGTGTGTGTGTGTGTGTGTGTGTGTGTGACCCTCAGGTCATGTTTAAACCCACTTTCTTTTTCCAACAATGAGGAGGGAGGGGGAGGCGTCAACGTGCGTCTCCTTCTGCCCCCTCCCCACGTCTGTCAACTCCTGCCGACTCCCCCCTCATCAGCTGCCCACCTACCAACTTTACCTCCTCTTTCTCCCATTTTCTGCTCCTCGAGCAGACATGACAGCACACACTCCCCTTTGGCCTGTTCTATAAGCCACGAAGACGCACACAGTGACACACACGTGCAGTCAAACATCTAGAAATGAGCAAATCTGACTTGATTGCAGATGTAGATGGAATATCTGCTGTGTAATTATCTCATATATTAGCAGTTAAAAACAGTTATGTTAATGTTAAGCAAGTGATAAGTGTGCGACACGTCTGCTCTCACATTCATGCATAGATGTGTGTTAGACACAGAGAGAGCGCAGCTGTCATTTAGGTTTCAGTCTTTCGCTCTGGTGAAAAAGAATGGTAGTCATTTAATGGGATTATTCTCGCTCAATGGACTCCACTTCCACACACACACACACACACACACACACACACATATGCACACCCCAGAGCAGATGGCTGCGGTAGTAAACAGTGACTGATGTTAGCTGTGGTGAAAGCGTTATAAAAGAGCAGAGTGTGTTCATTCATATTGACAGGCTGGGCAGCAGGTTTACTCAAACTGACCTTTAGAGCTTCAGAGATCAAAGTTTGAACAAACAGCCGAGTTTGAGCTGAAAAATCTGTTCCCCCCCATCAGATTAATAACTTATTAAAATACTCTCAGCTGTATGAAACGAGGATTAGCACGAAACAATGTGGTGATGCTGCAGTGAGACTTCTTTCTTCTTTCTTTAGCAAGAAACGTGTGTGAAGAAATATTTTAAACAAACCACAGTCCTCTAAGAAATTAATAAACAAGACCCTGAAATATCATGTGGATGAGATGACTCAGTATTTAATATTTAAGTCTTTAAACTAGCTAACTTTGGAATAAAGACCAAATGAAGATAATTCTGTATTATTTAGATAATGGATGTTCAAAAGCTTTAAAAAGAATCAGTAAGGTTTGTTTATGCAGTGTATGCAAATTCATTTTTGATTTATTCATTTGTAATGCATGCATAATGTTCTGTTTATTGCAGTGGATCTGGATACTATTCAGTACTAGCACCAGTATGCTAGCTGAGCATCATTTGGATTAATTTATATATTAGTTAATAGTATACGTTAATAATGGAGTTAGAGTGAAGAATTGATGTAAATCTGTATTACTGTCAGAACACAACACAGAATGAAACATATTAATACATTTTAAGTAAAAGGTAGTTTTGTTATTATTTCTCCCCTGATGAAGAAGAGTGAGTTTGAAACCCGAATTAATAAAAGTCTTTTAAAATAACTCCTCTCTACGCTCGGCCTGAATAACATTCTCTGTGTTTTCAGTTTGACAGTTTGACAGTTAGGCCACCATGAAACAACATCGTTTTGGATTATTCTGCAGTAAAGACATAAAAGCAAGTAGTGAGACAAAAGTAGCACCAAAAGTCCAAATGAGCCTCCAGCCACCACAGCTACAGAACCACAGACCAAATGCATGCCAGAGCATCGGGTCAGTCTTGTCTGTGACTGCTGTGACCGCTCCAGCCACAGTCAGCATGGTGATGGGGACAGTGATAGCCACTCGCAGTATTTCCTCTCAGGAAGGGTGGACACTTTGGACTGATAATATCCCTCTGTGATTGTGTGTGTGCGTGTGTGTGTGTCATGGAATTCTAGGAATTGACACTGATCCTATCGAGAACACGAAGAACACACATCAGCACACACATTATATTCTGTTATCACATGTGTGTCACATCGGTTGAAATGACACACAGGAACACTGCATAAGTGTGTGTGTGTGTTTGTAGGTTTCCTGATTCTTTCAGGCTTAACAAGTCGACATCTGGCAGAGAGTGATGCTGAGATGAAGTGTGGAGATGAATGATGTTATGTACAAATGAATGATAACATGAGCAACAGACATAGATAGAAATATGACTTAATAATCATTATATGAATAATTCTGACCTCATAAATGTAAAAGGTGATCAATAAATATGATTTTTCTGTCTCATTAGACTCACCTGAGTCAGTCAATGTGTTTAATTTACATTTAAAGTCAATAAATCAATACAGTTGGTTGACTTTTGGTCCTCACTGTTTTATTTATTCTGTGTAGAGTGACCTAAATGTGGTGAAGCAGTCTACTGTAAATCCACACATGCTTTTTTTAAGCCTCGTTTGTAGTGAACTAAATCTCCTCTAATCTTTATCTTAATCTATATATGGAGATATTTATAGCTTTGGATTGACTCTACTGTATGTGCGTCTATAAATGTGTGTGTGTTTGGTTAATTCTGCCATTATAACGCAGTTAAATCTCCTTAATGCCGCATATTTGGCATGCTCGATGCGTAAAAAAGCTCAAGGTCATACAAGGGGAAAAGGGGTTAAAAAGGTCATTATGTTGAGTGAATTCCTTCATGTAAGTCATGGTCATAAGATGTACATCAGATAAAGAGGATTATGTATGATAAAGTGTGTGTTTGTTATCTTTATGTCAAGATTGATAAAGTATAGAGATAAAGAGGATTGTAAATGATTGTTGGATGGATTCTTCTCCCGTCAGCTCCCCATCTGTCTGCTCTCTGGTGACATAACAGACCTAAAAAACTCATGTCTGTGAGTGACTGTGAGGCCAGCAGGGAGAACATCAAGTGCGCAATGAAAAATCTGTATGCATTACATACAGTGAGATCGAACTTACACTGCAGATGAACGAGGAAGCAGGCTGATGTTTAATTGAGTGGTGACTAACAGCATCAATGGGCCTCTGTTAAGATATTGATCTGAACTCAGAGCGCCCCTGGAATGAAGTGCTGAGGTCAATTTGATTGGAACCAGAGTGGCCTATTAGTCAATCAATGTCTTGCACACGCAAACCACCACACTGCGCACACACATCCAATCATGCCTTTTCCACTTTCTTTCCCCGGTTACAGATTTGATGCTCCGTCAGCTAGATTATATTTTCAATAAGGTCAATTTCAACTGTGATTTTCCTTCCTCTCTCTTCTCTCTCCAGGCTAAAACGCTCCGTAAGTTGATTCAGCAGACGTTTAAGCAGGTAGCTAATCTCAACGATGAGCAGTGCATCCTCAAGTTCTTGGAGATACTTGCACCAATTTACCGCTACGACAAGGAGTGCTTCAAATGTGCCCTCGGGGTAGGTTTTCTCTCATCCTTGCCTCCGCTCTACTGTGTCCTGACGTGCTTCTGAAAGCTCCTGTTAGTTGTGTTAGGTTGACCCCTTTTGGTGGCAGCAGGTCTTGCATGTATAAGACTCTTCCTCCTTTTAACTCGTGTCTCTCCTCTCTTCTCTCCAACAGTCCAGCTGGGTGATCCAGGTGGAGTTAGCCATCGGGCCAGAGGAAGGGGTCAGCTACCTCACTGACAAAGGATCCACGGTGAGTTCATACCAAGACCACGGTCATTAAATAGGTTCTACATTAAAAAGACAGACATAGATATTACTTATTTGAGTATGAATGTAAATGGATAGATGAGCATAGTTTACATGATTTATTGTCCACTCTTTCTTTGTGCCCTCAGCCCACCCATCTAGCTAACTTTAACCAAGTTCAGTCAATCCAGTACTCGGCTATGGAGGAGAAGGACAGGAAAGGGATGTTACAACTCAACGTAGCCGGAGCTGCTGAGGTATGAAGACCCTGTCTGTCTGCTTGTCTGTCTGCTTGTCTGTCTGCTTGTCTGTCTGCTTGTCTGTCTGTCTGTCTGTCTGTCAGTCTGTCACCAAAAGTATGTGTTATCAAAGTTTGCCAAACTCTAACCTATGAAAAGGACAGAAGAATGTAACTCATATCACATTTTCTCACTCTCGGTTTTATTGCTATTTGTTTAGTCATGATGACCGCTCATGGTGTATGGCTTAGTTACTTGGCCCTCTGTGTGTGAGTGCGTGACTCAGATGGATTAACTAATGGTTTTCCATGTATAGATTCCACATAATGGCTCCACTCACAGAGGAAGGGTTTTGTAACACCCACAGCTGTATGAGTGCAGTCTTTCTGTTTTACTGGCTTTTATAGTATTGGATTTACTACACGCACACACACACACACGCACACACAATTACTGTGAGAGAGAGGAGTTTTCCCGTGACATAAGGAGCAGCTGGAAACCCCCACTGTGCTGTTATGTGTAAGATTATTTGTGTGTGTGTGTATCTCTGGGGATAATGGCTCTTTGTAACAGGCCTGACACTGTGTGTGTGTGTGTGTGTGTGCAGCCTCTCACAGTTACCACAGCGTCACTGACCATGGCAGAAAACTTGGCTGACTTGATTGATGGTTACTGTCGGCTGGTCTCCATGGAAACCCATTCCTTCATCGTCAGAGTCCAGAAAGGTATGAAACTGTAGCAGATCGCTCGTTTTCTGTCGCTTCTCTTTAAGATGAATCAGAAATATGCATTCAAAATAAATACTCAGAAAACTTGTGAGCTCTAAATTTCACTGAAAAATTTGCCACAGAACAGCTTCAGGAGTTGAGTTTATGCCAATATTCGCAATAATCCAAGAATATATGCTGTATATATACATCACAACAATCGATACTGCTAAATTGTTGTAGCTAGGATTGTTGATGAGTCAACATTCTAAAATCCTGTAAGCAGTCTTCTGTTACTCATCCTGATGTGTGTTTTTGTCCTCTAGAGGGAGAGAGAGCACTACCTTCCATCCCAAAGTAAGTACCCGTCTTCTTCTTACTAACGTTGCAGTAAAATGAACACAAGTCTGCAAACTGGCTTCTATCACAACAGTTCAACTGTCATCAGATCTGTCTCACACAAAGACGTATGTTTGCTGCGTGAGCGGTGTGATTTAGTTTGAGGTTTAGCAGTCCTGTCACACAAATCTGACATTTCTTAAACAAAAAAGGATCTTCAGCAGGTCAGATAAACACGCTGTCACACTGCTGTGTATTTGATTCTAACGGTAAAGTGTTGGCATGCAACCACTCTAATCTAATAATTCTATTTTTTATGGCAACATTCATGACAAATAGTCCGTGTGCTTCTTGGAGTCTTTGAGCAGCTCTGCTTCAAAATAAAAGGCGAGTCATTACCTTAGAAATCCTTAACGCCAGAGTTCTTCTGAAAATCAAAGCAGCATTCTTTTTAATGACGGTTAGGCTTAATTACTTTCCTGAGAAACTGTTCTTGCTTCAGTATTATCTGTGAGTGCCAGTGAACTGAACTTCCTGTTTCACACGGTGAGACATTTTGACGTTTCTACTGGGAAACCTCTGGGCTCTTCTGGGTAAAGGCTTAATTATGAACTGAGGTGACACATTATTACTTATTACTTATTAGTTTGGACTCATTCTCAAGTCTTTGCATGTCTCATTTATTATGTTGGGAACAAGTTGGAAATAAGTGTAGCACTGAAACAAATAGTCGATTGATAGAGAATTTAATTGTTAATGAATTGATAATGGATCATTATGATTATTATTTAAGGACATTCAAGGGTTCCCTGCTTCTCAGTTTGGCTGCTAATCTTTGCTTCATATCATCATAAATTAAATATCTTTTTAATTTAGACATTTGCTTCTGTCATTTTATTGCCTTAATGATTTGGGGTATCGTTGAAATGTCAACAGATTAACTTGTAATGAAAATAATCATCTGTCTTACATTAACATGGTAATTCAATGTGGCCATATATAAATTATCAAAGGACTAATCAGTTTAAAAAGTTTTTTTATTACAGTTTACCCATAATTCAACCTGCATTTTTTCACATAGAAAAAGGGAAATACTAACTGGGACAAGTGAATAAGTTCAGTGTTTTTCTACATAAATGAGCCTTTTACAGGGTTTGTGGCTCAGCCTTAAAAAATGATTTTGAAAGATGAACAATGGTACTTTTTTTTTGCGTGTGTTTATCTGTGAGCGTAGAAGTCTGGACGTTCTGTCACTGTCATTTGTTCAAAATTCAAACACCAACTTGCTTACTTTTGGTCATTTCAACTCAAATCTCACTCTCTCTCTCTCTTTTTCTCCTCTGTCTCTTGCTCTCTCTGTCTCTGGTCAAATAAGGAGATAAGTTTAGGAGCCAAATATTTTCCACTTAGGGTTTTTAAACACTTGGGTAGTCCCCTCCTCTTTCTCTCGGTCTCTTAAGTTTCTCTTTGCTCTCTCTCTCTCTCTCTCTCTCTCTCTCTCTCTCTCTCTCTCTCTCTCTCTCTCTCTCTCTCTCTCTCTGCCTGTTGTGGTCTGTGATGTAAAGATCGTAGTAGAGCTCAGACAGAGACACCGCGGCAAAGGCAGGGAGATAATTCAAACAGAGTTGGTTTACAGGAGCAGTTTACACAGCTCACTCTTTCAATGAGATCTGACTTTAAAAGTCTCGGGATGTTTGAGGGGCTTTGATTTAACCGCGGTATGTTTCTTTATTGTGTCTGAGGGTTAACCGCTTTGACTGTTGTGTAACTGTTGTGTAATTTGTTTGTTCATTTCTCTCCTCTTCCACAGAGTGTCTAATAATGAGAAAAAGTTAGAAGCAGTGAGGAGTGGAGTAAGAGCTATCTCTGTGTCAGGTAAGATGGATATCATCCACTCACAAATGGACCGAGAGGAGTCTGATATCTTTCTTGGCTCCAACTACTGTCCTCTTTCTGTCTTTTCATTTCCTCCAACATCTGTTTTTTCTCTCTCTCATTGTTTTCCTCTCTGTTGGGACTGCCTCTCCCTTTCTCTCTCTCTCTCATCCCATCTTCTCTGTTCCTGCTTTCTTTTGTTTACTTCCTCCTCTCTCCCTCTCGGCCACATCTCCCCTCTGTGCTCGCATCCATTCACTCTGTTTTTTTTTTTTTTTGTTTGTTTCGTTTCTTCCCCTCACACTCTGGTCCTTCTTTCCTGCCCGATTGGCTGCAGACCTAGTGACATCGACACCTCCTAAGCCAACCAAGGCGCGGCGTTTCCTCCTCCCCTTTGTCTTCTGTTCAGATTCGCCGCCCAATGGTATCCTCGGCTCTCATTGGACAGTTAGTGGAGGAGCGTGTCCGCAAAATTGTGATGTGGCGGAATAAAATGCCTGATATGATGATCGTGATTATTGGGTAATGTTACCTCGCATTAAAGGACACACAGATGCAGAAAAACCTCAGAGAAAGTAACTCGTAGAGCTGTTTTTAAGTATTATTCTGCATTCTTTGATTTGTAGCTCGAATTTGGGTCAGAAAAAGTTTAAAAACATACTCTGTTTACAATATTTTTGGATATTTCCATATTTCTAATGTCAAATTCAAATGCTTTCATGGATAAATCACTTTTATCTGCTGCATCACAATCTATCTCATTTTTAAAGATGCCCTCTTCTACTAAACTGTCCTCGTGCTCTGTGTTTGGTTGCTTTTGACTAATTCAGTCTTATGCACACACACCCAAACACACACACACACTTCGACCACAATAACTGCTTGTGTGTTGCTGCTCATAACCAAGCCAATGCTCTTTATATAAGACTGGGAAACAGATGGAAAAGACTGCAGTACTTTCTGAGGTATCTCTATAAAACTCGAGGCTCGTGTGTTTTTCTTACCAGGAGCAACAAGTTTCTGCATTTTGCCCCTCGCATTGAGAACCGGTGTTCAGTTTTGAGCCTACCTGCTGACCAAAGATGGACATTTTCCTCTTCCTCTTTCTAAAAATCTCACTTTCATTCAACAGAATTTGACTGGTAGTAGCCAGCAAGGACATACAGAGTGAAATGGTTCTCATGAGTCCCTGTTCAGCACATGCTTTGCTGTTGAGGTCACAGTTTGGTTATTTTTAATCATTATATTCAGTATTTTATGTCCGTTAATTCAAAGAGGCAGAGCTTAAAACGTGGCAGGGTGGCCAAGTGGTTAGAAAGATCGTTCTTCCATTTTAAAGATCTGGGCTCAACCACCAAGTATCTGCCCTGTTAAAGTGTCCTCAAGCAGCCGATCAGTGCCAGCTCACAGAAAAACAGTTCCTCCAATGAAATGATTTATAAATGTCTTTGAGTGTTGGTATTCTCCCCAAAATCTGCTGCACATACGTGTCCTGCACCAAAGTGGACACGCTAAATGGGTCAGTGCTTGTCCTCGTGTCTCCCTCTATGGCTTTGGCAGCTCTCCTCAGTAGCCAGCAGGACTGCTGAGAGAAAGTCTTGAATCTGGACAGCAGCTGGTTTGTTGTTGAAAACTTTAACAAATGATTCAAACTTTTTCTGTTGGAGGATCCAAACATGACACGCAGGCATGGTCCACATCCTGCTTTTAAAATTTTTCTAAAAACACAAAGTGCTTGTTGAAATGTTGAAAAATAGCTTACGTGTCTATAATTTCTAAAAACCAGAAAGATATCAGCAAAGGAATTTAAGTAGAGAACAAGCAGTAAAGTGTCTTCACTATATGCTAAGCTATGCTAAATATGCAAGTATCCAATCCAGTGCAAGGATTTAAAGAAATAGCTTGACATTTTTTTGCTTTCTTGCAAATAGATAAACAAGAAGAATGACAACACTCTTGTAGTACACTCTTGTCTAGTAGGTTTATCTTGTTAGCTTTAGACACAGCTGGGCCAGCTGTTTGTCACTGGCATCACTGTTTCCAGTCTTGGTGCTAAGCTAAGCTAAGCTAAGCTAAGCTGCAGGCTGTATATTCACCATACAGACATGAAAGTGGTGTCTATCCTGTCATCCAACACTCAGCAAGAAAGCTAATAAGTGTACATCGTAAAACTCTTCTATCAAGAACTGTAATGTGGAATAATGTGGTTTTTCCCTCCTCGTTTGGATTAAGAGACTTAAGAGACTGTTAGAGAAATTCAGTGTAGTCTGTTTAATTCCACTGCCTGAGAATAAATGATAGTCTATGAGACCTTTAAAATCTACAGAAAATAACCTTTTTTTTTCGACATAAGTGTGACAGCTTGATGACTGAGGACTTAACATGTTAAACTCTTGTGTCTGCTAACCATACATTAACTCTCCAACTCACAAATATTTACAGCTTGACACAGACATCATACTTTGTTCAAACCATGCTGGAGTTCATTGCACCTTCGTGTGTCTGCACAGCATTAATGAAAGTTGTTAACTCAGCCTTTTCACTGGAGATATTTTGGATCTCAACTAACTGCTCGCCGAGCGTTTGGCTTCGCAGATCCTTCAACATCTCCCATGTTGTTTCAAGGCTTTTCGTGCTCTAACCGCTCTCTTCTCTTCTCTCCACTCTGCCTCTCTCTCTCTCTCTCTCTCTCTCTCTTTGCTGCTTTCTCTCTCTCCGTTCTCCTCCTCCTCCTCCTCCTCCTCCTCCTCCTCTGCTGTCCCGTTTCCTGCATGCTCTCCTGGACCCTGCAGAAGATCTTAGCGGGGATGGTAAAGTTTTGCTGTTGTTTATCAATCTCTCTCTCTGTTGTTCTAGTCCTCACTCCACCAACACACTGCAACCTCCTGGGAAAGGGTAGCGTGTGTGTGTTGGTGTGTGGGCTGATGTTTATGCATGCATTCCTACATCTTTAACAATGGCGCTGTGTGTGTATGTGCTGTGTTCAGTCCATCTAGTGTAGAGTGATTGAAATAATTCAGAATGAAATGATTCTGTAGCTGAATGTTTGTCATGTTTCAGTTAATGAAAACATGACAAGAAATGCAGTAGCTTGAGTGGTTTTCTATTTTAGTTGTTTGTGTGCTTGTGTCTGTCTATTCATGATCATTTTTTTTAAAGTGGATTACCACTAAATTTGAAATATGTCTGCTTTTAACCACAAGAACGACGCACAAAAAAAAGCAGAATTTGGTAAAATTTAGTGGTATTTCTCTTTAAGGGAACTTCTCCAAATCTTTTTCTCTCTCTCGCTCAATATACACACACACACACACACACAGGCTTCACACACACACACACATGCAAAGTCATGCACACGTGTACTCACATACATTCATACACACACACCGAGTGGAGTAGGGAGAGGTTTGCTGGATTCAAGAGCGGGTGCATTCCTGGCTATAATGGGCTAACTAGATCTCTCACACACACACACACACACACACACACACACACTGTTTCTTTGCTGAAAGCAGAAAGACACGGAGTTATACTAGTCAAACTTAGAAACGGTTGATTCTTTAGGACAAACCACATGGGAGCGAATGTGCCGCAAAGCAATCCAAACACTGGACTTCACAGAGCAAACTAACAACTGTGCATTACAAATGTTAATATAAAGAACTGAAACCTATTCAGAAAGCTGAAGATTTAAAGGGTTAACTAACAATTTTTTTAAAAAGTTAAAGAAACAGTTTGAAATCGGCTGGAAGCTTTTTTTGTTACTGTATCCATGGAAACACAAAAAGGAGTAAACTGTTCGTCTGCGTCTGAAACGTGTTTATCTTCTGAATCATGACTGATGAAAATCACTTGTTGAATTGCTCCAAACACTCTTGTTTATGATGAGTTCATCTGATACGTTTTAGTAGCATCAGCAGAGTAAGCAGAGCTGCCGCTTTTATTCCAGCTCAGATGAAGATATTTTTAGAGGCGCATTAAAGTCTTTCCTTTCCTCCCATGTGAGACATAAATCATGCACAGCAATAGTTTAGCTAAAGTCATGTCTGTTTGATTAAAAGTTTTAACATTTTCCAACCTCTTCTGCCATTGGCTGTTGTACTGGTAATGTTAAGAGTACAAGTTCTAACCTTAAGGCCTGTTTCATACATCATAGTTTGACATTTGAAGAAATAACATGTATTTGCTTTCTTTGCTTTGCTGGACCCAGCTGCTGTTTAGCGTAGCTTAGCATAAAGACTGGAAACGGAGGGAAACAGCTAGCCTGGGTTCTGTCTGAAGCTTAAACAAAGGGGAATATAATTCATCAGTGAACTTCAGCGGCGGTGTTTCTTCCATTTCTATGATTTCTATTACCTTTGGAGTCAGGCTAGCTGTTTCCACCTGCTTCTAGTCTTTATGCTAAGCTAAGCTAGCTGTCAGCTTCATATTTACAATAAAGACACGAGTGGTATCAATTTTCTCATCCAGCAAGAAAGCGAACATATGTAGTGTTTCTTTTAGCATTAAACCCTTCTCAGTGTCTTCAACTACCATCCAGTGTGTTATTGAGCCCGCCTTACAATAACAGCTGAAGAGCCAGCCAGTAGTGCTTTCTCCGGGTTATACTACATTCCTGATTCCTTGATGGCAGAGCTTGTCTTGAGAAAATTGGCCACAGGCTTAAGAAAAGGATCTCTGATAAATTTAGGGACACGTTCCCACAGAGCCCGATAAATCCTGAGTAGAGCTGTGAGGGTAGCGTTCGGGACAGCAGATGTTTGACTCTCGTTTCCAACAGCTGAGTCTGCACACTGATTTTATTTTAAACACCACCATCTGGTTAGGATAGACTCGGTCCATCTTTCCTTTCCTTTTTCCTGCTGTCTCTCTCTCTCTCTCTCTCTCTCTCTCTCTCTCTCTCTCTCTCTCTCTCTCTCTCTCTCTCTCTCTTCTGTTCTCCCCCTCTTTCTGCCTATCTGTCTGATTCTGCACAGATTTGATCCTAACCGCTACCATCTGCTTACATGACAGCTAGAGCTACTATTCCTCTCTCTTCCCCTCTGCGGTTCTGTCTTGCTGTCTCTTACTCTTGCATCATTTTGATTGGTTTCTTTTTCTTCTCCTATCTCTTCTACTCCGCTCGTCTCTCTTGAACTCTCTCCTTTCAGTCTTTGTCTCTTCCTCCACTCCTCCACCACCACCACCACAGTTACTCCCTGCAGCCAGCTGCTCTCTCACACATACACACACACACACACACACACACACACACACACACACACACACACACACACACACACAGATATGCACAACACATGCTCAGCTGACACTCTCTGCCAAACGTGTGTGAGTGTGTGTGCAGAGAGAGAGAGAGAGAGGGAGAGACGGAGAGAGGAGCTACGTGGGTGTTGCTTCTCGCAGGAGTTGTCGAAACTCTTGAGTTAGCTTCACACGTTATTTCTTAGGTTTCTGGTGCAGTTTAGTTGTTTTCACGCAGGGTTTGTTTGTATCAGGGTCCCTTCATACCATAGTGGGCGCACGGTAAACTGAAAATGTGCATGACGTTACTATTGTTTATGTATTTGTGTCATTTTCTCTCTCACAATTTGTGTTTCTCTCATGTTACAGAGACTGATGACTATGCAGAGATAGTTGATGAAGAGGACACATACACCATGCCCTCCAGTAAGTATCTTATTCAGTCTCCTCCTTTACTTACTTACCAACTAAAGAAGTGAGCTTCTGTTGCACTGCAGCAAGAGAACTATATAATAACCGTTTCAGTGTTATTCTTCTGTCAAAGGCTCACGTCCTCAAACACACGCTCATTTCATTCCGCTAACTAATAGCCGAGCGCGGTGTGTGTGAGTCTCTTCCAAGAACCGCATTCGGTTAAGGTAGCGGCTGATCAAATTCAAGCCAGATTCAAGCGTCTTTATATAAACAGCTGGAGGTCAGAGAGGCTACAACTCATGCTGTGTAACTCCAGTTGGTTGGACTCGCATTACTCATCTGTCAAATTCATTCATATGTTTGTAAAAAAAAAAAAACTCGAAAGTGCTGGTAAGTTTGGCTATAGCCCTGTAAGTAATGGTGGCTTTAGCTCCGTGTTCCAGTACATTTGATGTGGATATTTGGGCCAGTACAAAGTACTCATGTATTTGATTGCGTGGCCAACTTTGAAAATGGACTGTGTTCTTCTTTCCTCCCACAGTCTTTTTTTCTATCTTTCTCTGTCTGGCTTTATTTGTTTGTCTCTTTCACTTTGCTTTTTTGGTCTCCTTCTTTCCTGTGACTTCCTCTAAACAGACTTTCTGCAGACATATTTTCCTACTCTGCGTCTGAGTTTGTATGTTTTCATGTCACAGCTGTCTGCTGTATGTTTAAAATGAAGCTTTGCAACACTCATGATTATGCGGCAAATGTATTCTTTTGATCAGCCTGTGTCAGAATCAGCTCGCTTCTTCATTTATTAACTTATTTATTAACTAAACATTAGATAAAGAGTGAAATGGGTCTGTATACGTGTGTGTGTGTGTGTGTGTGTGTGTGTGTGTGTGTGTGTGTGTGTGTGTGTGTGTGTGTGTGTGTGTGTGTGTGTGTGTGTCTTATCTGAGCTATTTTCAGTCTTAAAGCAGCTGTCTGGCTCTCTCCCTCTCTTCATCTCTCTTTCTTCCTCTTTCTCCCATCGCCAACACAGTCAGCTATGGAGTAGTCGAAGGTAAAACTCCCTGTCTCTCTCATTCTGTCCCACCGAAACACCTTGAGATTGATATTTTTCTTTGCCGGACACATTGAAGTTCATCTTCCTGCAAGTTAGTTCATTTAAACCTGACAGTACTCATCGATTTACATGAGTTCACATGAGTAACAGTGTCAATTATGTAGCTTTTTTTTTCAGCATTAGTATCTGGCAAAGAAAAATACAAAGACTCAAGGTTCCTAATATCCAGAATGTTGTTGACTTGTGGTTCTTGGTGTTTGGTAGAATGCAGTTTATTTGGGTCTGGTGTTGGAAATGAAAGGGAGGGCCAATCCATAAACAATGCAAGATGTTTCTTCATTAAAAGTTGAATGAGAATCGTCTGGAGCTAACCACCCTCTCAGTATTTGCGTTGTTTGTCGGCTTGGTTCTCATTTCACCATCATGTCGTTTATGAGATTTTTATTTCTCAATTGTGATTTATCATCACGGTCGTATGTTTTGTTTTTTTTTTCTTCTTCTTCGTCATCTGCGGGTTCTTTACTGTTTGAAGCAATTATTAGATTCCTGCAAGCAAACTGCAGTATGGATTAACTGCAGTAAATTCCCTTGTATGGAATGTGTTTTGGTTATGATGTTGACATTTGTGATTTTTTACTGTTTATCTGTTGGATGAGTCTGACAGCCAGACTCTGTTTAGCTCCACAGATAAGTCAAATTTTACAGGATAAGTTCCTGTTGGTCAGTGTCCTGCACAAACCTCTTAAACTCAGCGTGAAGTCCAGTTTTACTGCGGTAGCTTGGCAGCTGACGTTAATGCACCTCTGTAGAAATGACATTTTCAAGATGGCAGATATCAAAACATGTGGATGTCAGTTTAAAAAAAAAAGGATTCACTCAAATTCTTTCAGACACTCGCTGAGTTGTAAAAAGGTTACTGCAGACACTGTGAATCCACTTCAGATCCATTGGATCAGTTCATATTTTACATATTTCTTCTGTGCTCAGCAGAGTGTTTTAGAAATGAACTCTTGATGTTTACATGCACGGAGCCCTGCAGGTTTTTATCTCTGTTAATGATCGCATTGAGAACAGCGTGTTGATGTTCCTCTGTGGAGCCACACACTTTGTCACAGTGTCGGTATACAGGAGTAAACAGAAACGATAATGGGACTCTGGTGTGCATGTAAACACAGAAATTTACGAAGCTTACCGTTTGCCTGTTAAATGGGTTTGACATATGTTGGTGTGTGTCAGTGTGCATGTCAGAGTCAAGGTGTGTCTAGTTAGAGGTGTTAGGGGAAGGGAATAAGATGTGAATGTACAAACCTGCCTCAAAATGTATTGTTATATATTGTCGATGGTTTATTTTAGTGTCATCTGGCTGCCAGTGGATGGGGTTTACCAAAAAGGACAATAATCTGACTGCTGAAAATGTTGAACACTTTGAAAATGATATCAAAGTATCTTAAAAGTATATTTTACTTGACACTATGATTACAACAATTACCTGATGCCTTCCAAATTGTCTTGTCCTGGTAAGCCCCATCTATGAGGTCTGAGAGAAACATGTCAAACATGTTTTTTTTTCCAGTGTATGTAAAACAGCTCATAAACGTTCCCATCTCACTCTTTCCACTTGTCTTTTCTCCTCCTCTCCCTCAGCGCGGGATTATGAGATCCAGAGGGACAGGATAGAGTTAGGCCGCTGCATAGGAGAGGGTCAGTTTGGAGATGTACACCAAGGAGTCTACAACAGCCCGGTATGTGGAAATGCACACACACACATACACTCATCCATAGACATACTTGGAGCAAATAGAATCAAATAAAACATAGTTTAAGTTTTTAAGTTATGAGATACAAGAGGGTTGTGACTTCCATGTCCTTCTCTGACTGGTAGTTACTGTATTATCCAGTGAGAACAAACCATTGTAATAAAACAAATACAAAAACATCCCTCTTTTGTGATGCTGATTTCAGCCGGCCCTTGTACTGTATCATCTATGATCTGCTAACTTGTGACTCTCTCTGTGTGTTCTGCAGGACAAACCGGCTCTACCTGTCGCCATCAAGACCTGTAAGAACTGTACATCAGACAGCGTCAGAGAAAAGTTCCTACAAGAAGCATGTAAGACCACGCTGTGTGTGTTTTTGTGTGTGTGTGTGTGAGACTGTGTACAGGGATGCAACAATTATAGACTTAATGGTACGATTATGATCTGAGGAAAAGTCCCAGTTTCACTATTATAAAGCATGAATTTATTTCACTACACTACAGATGAATAAAACCACATGAGCATTTTTTGTAGTTTTAGTAAAAACGAAAGAAAAATTGAAAACATCTCTCATGCAGGTGTTTTGTCCTTGAGGGGATTACATGCTGTTCTCTGTGGTGAACATCACATTTATAAACAACGCAGTGCTCCTTTTCCTGCTTTGTTACTGTTGGTCTGAACTCCTCGCTACTTTGTTGATTGTAAATGTCAGAAACAGTCGGTGTAGCCGAGTCTTTACGGTTACTAAACAGTCACTTTTTAAACCACAGTTTATAGCGCATCCCTAATTGTGTATCACCTTGTTGTATTAGCAAACCGTTACTCACGTGTGCGTACTTACTGTGTTGATGTCTGTGTGTGTTTGTTTCCTGTGCAGTGACAATGCGTCAGTTTGATCACCCTCACATCGTTAAGCTGATCGGGGTGATCACAGAAAACCCCGTGTGGATCATCATGGAGCTCTGCACTCTGGGAGAGGTACGTTAACGTGTGTGGTGACATGCATGGGCATAGTATCTTTTGTAAAGCATGATGAAGCTCTACAACCTCTCATTTCCCGTCATGTTCTCTGTCTCCAGCTGCGTTCGTTCCTTCAGGTGAGGAAGTACAGTTTGGATTTGGCCACTCTTATTCTGTTTGCCTACCAGCTCAGCACAGCACTGGCTTATCTGGAGAGTAAACGCTTTGTACACAGGTACACACACACACACACACACACAGCACACTCTAACAAATATGGAGTTGTTCTCAGACACAGTACTTTGATATTTTATGAGACAACACACAACATCTCTACATCAGGTCTAATGACAGTCGTATTGACTCACAGGGACATCGCAGCTCGCAACGTGTTGGTGTCTTCAGTCGACTGTGTGATGCTCGGAGACTTTGGTCTGTCACGATACATGGAGGACAGCTCTTACTACAAAGGTAATCATGCACAAGTGAATACACGCACAGCTTTGTATTCTGTTATGACACAGAGCATTGAGTCACTAAGGTTCTTCCTGACCTGGGATCAGTTTGTTGTCCCTGTAGCACTTGTAGTTGAGTGTGTGCGGTTGCCAGTACTTTACCACCATCAAAAGGTTACATCAGGGTACTGCAGTTTATTTGGAGTTAAGTCACCTTTTGCTCATGTTGGCATGAAAGCTGTCTCCTTCTAGTCTCTATCACTCTGAGTGAGTGCAACATTCAAATGACAGAGTTACAAATATGATGTAGTAAAAAAATTATTCAGTACTTTATAGATTATAAATTTTAATGTATCTGTGTTTATCTCAGCTTCTAAAGGTAAACTTCCTATCAAATGGATGGCTCCTGAATCAATCAACTTCAGAAGGTTCACCTCTGCCAGTGATGTCTGGATGTTTGGTGAGTCATGTGTGTGTGTGCATGTGTCTGAAACAGTTTGCTTCTTCCAGAACTGCTCATATATATTGTATTTTTACATCATCAAGCACTCTGTGTGTGTGTTTGTCGGTAATCTTCTGTCCTAAAGAAGCACCGTGTGTCTCTCTGTAGGTGTGTGTATGTGGGAGATCCTGATGTACGGCATCAAGCCTTTCCAGGGAGTGAAGAACAATGACGTGATTGGCAGGATAGAGAACGGGGAGCGATTGGCTATGCCTCCTCAGTGCCCGCCCACCCTGTACAGCTTGATGACCAAGTGTTGGTCGTACGACCCCAGCAAGCGGCCGCGATTCACCGAACTCAAAACACAACTCAGGTAATAAATGTTGCTTGTGTTGAATATTAATTACTCAGTGATGCTTTACTAATGAGCTCAGTGTGTAGTGAATGGTGAGGTGATTTCCACGTTTGTAAATGCTTCTTTTGTATCTTGTGTGGTATTTTTACACATGATTATATTATTGTCAGATTAAAAATGAATCAGAACAGGTCAGTAAATATCCACATACAATATCATTTATTGTAATAACTCTCATACTTTGGTGTATTTATCATAAAGTAGCCTCCATCATTTTGTGTCTTTGTTGTTTTTCCTGTGAATTAAATTTCCACCACTCATGAAGATGATGTGTTCCGGTTTTCCCACGTTTCCTCCGAAATAGCAGTTTGGTTTCATTTTCTTCTCATGTCACTTCTACTCCACCAGAATTCAGAGAAATATTGTACTTTTTACTTCACTACAGTTATTTGACAGCTTTAGTTACTAGTTACTTTATGATTTAAGATATTTGGACACAAAACATATGAAAATGTCCAGCTGATAGTCGATTAATTGAACATTTAATGGTTCCAGCTGCTCATATGTGAGGATTCTTTCCTTTTTATGTACTTTTAATGAGCTCTGGGTAATTGGGTCAGCATGTTTCACTAGTTTAGTGATTTGCAGTCCTGGTAGTTAAAGATGAGCTCCATCTGAACCAACTATGAACCAAATGGAAAATCTCATGATATAACAAAAATTATAACAGACACCAGGACTGTTTAAATACTTTATGTACATTTCCTGATTATATTTACATACTTACACTTAACTAACATGTTTAATGCAGGACTTATGTATCAGTACTTTTAAAGGGTCTTATTAAGAGTCCTTTGTGTATAACTTTGTAGCACCATACTGGAGGAAGAGAAGCTTCAACAAGAGGAGAGACTTCGAATGGAGATGAGGAGACAAGTCACCGTGTCGTGGGACTCTGGAGGGTCTGATGAAGCACCGCCCAAAGTAAGATTTTGATGATCGTCTTCTTCACTCACTTCTCTGTGATGATTCTGCCCGAGTGTTTCAATGCGTGTTTGTCGTGGCTAATGAACTAACAAAGAACAAACTGTTTTCTTTCTGTCTGCAGCCCAGTAGACCAGGTTACCCCAGTCCTCGTTCCAGCGAAGGCTTCTTCTCCAGCCCCCAACTCAACCACTTCCCGGTACAGCAAACACACACATGCAGAATACACACAGACACACACACACAAACGCACACAGCTGCCATAGTGAGAAAACTGTGCTCCTCTGTTCTGTCTCATCAGCGTGGCTGTAGCAGTGTTTTCCTCTGACTTCCAGAGGTTTTCAGTGGCAGCAGCAGCAGCAGCAGTGCAGAGAGGAGGATGTCTGAATCTAAGACTCTTTAAAGTCTCACAGAAATCTTTAATAACAAACAGACTGAAATCTGTTCAGGAACACTTATCAAAGAAAACACACTGATACTTTAAGAAAGTTACAGTATCAGGAATAGATGACAAAATAGTTTGTGGTAGTGACCGCGCACTTAACTGAGTGAAACATGCCGATCTTACCAGTGTTGATTTAAATATATTTAAATATTTTTATAGGTTGTGTGTTCACTTCCACATACAGTGACTTCATGTTCATCCCTGTAGCTATGCTGTACAAGCTATGAATGTATGTGTTTGTTTTCTTCTTTTTCAACAACATATCATGCTTCATGTTGACTGACAGTGGTTAAGAGACACATAGGCATCGTGATGTCCAGGAAAAGTCAAAATATTTCTCATTGGCATTCTACTTCAAGAATCAAATAATTTAATTTAGCAATACTGTCAATATTTTGTCCTAGTTCCTCAGGATTACAATCATTTATTCTATTTTGCATAGAGTTCTTCCAGAGATCTGCAAAAATATGACTAGAACATTTTTGCATTTAAAAGATTGTAGATGAACTCAACAAGATGACTGTTAAATATTAAAAACAACTCTTTTTCTTATTTTCAGACCTCATCTCTACTTTTGTTGTTTATTCAGTGCAAAGATCATTGTTGAGCTGGACAGTGAAGCAATCAGCACAACACAAAACGTAACACTGACTAAGATCCTTAAATCTTATGAAGGTCTGGAAAAAGTACAAAGAGTATCAAATCTGAACTTTGTAGGAATGCTGCTCTCATGAAAGACACATTAATCACACATCTTCAAAACATAATAAAATTTCATGCTTTAAAATTGGAACTTTGTTTTATCAGGTTCTATAAATTCATCATTTTAACTATCGGAGTTATCTCTGAGATGTCCAGGCCGGGCGCTGTCGTCACAGTAACACGGCAGACTCAGACTCAGACTGCGCTGGAGGACGGCAGACGTGTGCTGCATGCGTCAACGTCAGAAAGAGAAATGTGAAGGCAGAGAACGAGAAAGACTTTAAGCACAGTCATTCCTCTCCTCATAAACCGAGCAGACAGCAGGCATTTCCTGTAGTGCTAAAAGCCACACACACACACACCACACACAAATCAAAGCCACTCTCCAGCTCTCTCTCTCGTCCTTATAAGGAATGTATAATTTTAACTGCTATTTAAGTCAAACTCGATCATATCACGAGTAAGAATAACGTCTATATATTTTGGTCGCATGTTTTACACGCCAGACAGAGCAGCTGAAACGCTGTGCAAGAACTCCCATGATTCTTTGAGGCTTCATGCCAAATCAGGACTTGTTATGTTTGATTATTCACTCTGATTCTACAGTGATTCAAAGACTCTTTCTATGAGTCTAATTTCAATTTTGGCCATTTTATGTGTCATATTTTTATGTTGTAATCCAGACAGGAAGGATGAAGCAGCTTGAGATATTCTGGAAGGAAAAATCAGCCAATTTATACTCTGTAACCTTCATGTGTATACATTTAATAATCTATTTTTGTTTTTATATATTTCAAATGAAAGATTGCACTAAAAACAGAAACAAACTAAGTTATTGTTACATTTTATACCATATAAAAGTAAATGTGTCAAAACAAGTATGTAAAAATCTTTCTTTTCCACTTTGGATACAATTATTAATCATTTTTTGTATTCTCTCTGTCTCTTTCACCTCCAGCCTTCAGCTCATGGTGGTGTGGGAGGAGTAGGAGGCAGCTACCCTCCGACTGATTCCTGGAATCAACACAGACCTGAACACACTGCACTGTGGAGCCCAAACATGGAGGTACGTACACATAAAAACATGTACCTGTACACAGTCTAAGTAATACAGCGAGTTTTGAATTTGACTAAATGCAAAAAAAAATGCTAAAATATTGTCTGTGTTTTCTACAGGACAGTGGATGTGTAGGCCAGGCTATGATGGAGGAGAGGCTGATGATGCAGCAGCAACAGATGGAGGATGATCAGCGGTGGCTGGAGCAGGAGGAGAGCTTCATGGTAACACACAGCGATATTTATGAGCTTCTGTTTTCACTTTTAATCTGTACATATGCCATGTTATTACCAAATCATCACCTCCAGTTACAAACTGACCCTAAAAGGTCGTTCAGTCTGTGGGTCATCATTAATACTCACACACGGGTAACAGGCATGAGCCTCTGAAAGTTTTCAAAACAGATTAAAATTTTACTGCAATAACTTCACCTACTTTTCTGTCAGACTCAAAGTAAATACAGAACGCAGCTGTACAGCAGAAATGAGCTGTTGTGACTAACTCGATGGGGATCTGCTTCTGGAGCAACTTGACTGCTAACTGAAGTAGCGTTACCTGCCTGTGTGTCTGCACATGCTGTTTCTATGTGTGAGGCTGTGGGATGCAGGTTATTTAGTGTTCATGTATGCTATACAAGCATTAGCAAACATTATGTTATCTAATAATTGGTATATTACCGTCATCCAAAGGCAGTTTTCTGTCATTATAGAGGAGATAGTGGTGTTATTAACACAATCTGTGCTGAAATATTCAAACTTAAAACCAAACACACATTTCTTTAAGAAACAAGCAACAAACCTGAAACCAGGCATAAAAAAATAGCAAAAATCATCAATGTTATCACAAAATCCCTAAATAACAAACTAAAAAGAAAGAAAATGAAAAATACTTGTAATAAAAATCCCTGGATGTTAAACTGTCACTAACTGTAGTTGTCATGGCCGACAAGATGGATCAAAATAAAGCAAAACAAATATTTCGATGTAGAAATAACATATTGCAGCACTTTTTCCGCTCGGTGAAACCCCTCTGTGTTGTGTTGTTGCCACATGAGCTGCAGAATATCTCTCTGAGATCTTTTAAACTGGCTCAGCTTGATTTATCTCACCAGACACAGAAACATCTCCCTGAAAGGAGCCAAATCACCACTTTTGCAAAAACAGGTCTGTTTTTCTTCTTCCCTCCGGATCGTTTTCCTCTTGCCTTGATGTTCATTTCTGAGCCAGGTGTAGGAGAGCTGAAAGACAGACAGATTAGAGTGATGGGGGATGTGATGTCCCCTCTCTTTATCCACCTCACTGATAAATCCTGTCAGCCTGCCATATTTGAAAGACACATTTCTGCTTCACAGAAGTGGAAATCTGAGTTCATACCTGGCAGATATCTTATTTGTTATTTGGCACCTGCTGGGTGTATCCTTTTTTCCTCTGGCTTGTATGTTCACTCGCTGATCACGTCTTCTCTGCACACGCCTTTACAAACATTGCTAAGAGCTGCACCACATCCTCAGCAGTTTTATGGCCCTGACCTTGGACTCTCATGGAAATTTACAAGTGAAAGGGAGCTTCCTTTGAATAAAATATCACTCTCTTTGATGACTTCTTCCATCAGCCACATTCCTGACACTTGATACATCGCAGAGGGATTAATGTGCAACCGCTGCCCAGGGACTTTTTCCCCTGATGCACCACAGTTGTAAAAACCACGAGCCAGTTCATCCAAACAAGAACGTCAGTGCGCTGAATTCAAAGTTAATCTGGTTCTAATCTGATAATGTAAAGGTTCGAGTTGATATGGACTCACTGACAAGCAGCTATGACACTGATGTAACCGCGCGGATCATCTGTGAGGATTATTTCTTAAGGCTGTGCGGTTTATGAACTGTGTGTAGCTGTAGCATACTGTGTCATCACTCGTTTGAAGGAATGTGTGTTGACTAAACTCTCCAGCAGTGCAGCATTGTGTACTACAACGAGTTGATACTCAGTGTGATGATTTCATGTTAAAGAAAACTTTTAATCTGAGAGCCACAAACCACATTTTTAATTTAATATAAAAGTCAGTAAAACAGTTGTTTGTGTCATTCACTTCTAGTTCAGGTCTGAACAGTGGTGGAGCTTGGTTATTTATGCTCCGTCTGTGTGTTAAAAGAGAGAAAATCTGTTTCTTATTAATTGCCTGCATTCATTATGTCATTCAATTATGGATGTAATTACAGATTTTCTGCACTCAGACAAATCAGGATAATAGAACTAATATAGAATGTGTCAGAAAATACATTTAAATGTATAATTATTGTTACTTTAATCTTCTACTTACCACTTCAGAGTCAATCATTGTACTTTTTATTTCATTGTATGAATTAGTGTAGAGGAGCTGTAGTTTTACAGTAACATTGAGCAACAAGATTTCTTATGGAAAGCTTAACATAAAGTTATTATTTATTTATGCTTTATTTGACGCATACATATGCAAGCTGAACACACATAATGCAAGTATCACAGTGTTTATATTGAATGCTGAAGTGCCAGACCTGTTCCAGAGGGGCTTTTATGAGAATAAGAGATTTTAAACAGTGAAGTAAAAAGATGTTAGACTGAATACAGACAAATACAACAACGCTCACATCCGTTCATTTAAAAACTAGACATGAGGACCGGTCTGTTGCTGAACTATTCAGGATTTAGTGGCTCTTTTAAATGTGTTGAAGTTTGAAGTGTAGGTAGGAAGTTTAGGACTTTTCTCCTCCCACAAAAAAAAAGTGCAGACTGGAACTTTACATGCAACTTAAAGCTGCTTCTGCTTCAAGTTTATGAAATATTGCACTGAACTTTATTATAAACTCCTCAACTCTATAAAAAGGAGTTCAAATTAGCATCACATCAATATTATAAGTCAGTTATGTAACGATGACTGTGAATAAATGAATGCAGGATTTCCACTTGTTGATCCTTCTACTGATGTAGAACCATACGTCTTTTACCACTACAGAGTGCCGTCTGAAGTGCAAGTAAAGTTTGTGATAAAGCAAAATAAGAGACTGGAAACGGAAAGCTATGAGAGCGAAGGAAAGTAAGGCCTGAAAATAAAGAGATGGAAGTTTGTGAGGAGGAACGAGAGTGCAGGACAGAAGGAGGGAGAAAGGAAGTGGGATTGGCAAGAGCCACGGAGAGGGTGGAACAAACAAGGAGTCACCCATCAGAGAAAGAGAGAGAGAAAGAGAGAAACAGAGAGAGGGGAAACAGAGGGAGATGCAGAGAGATGGAAAAAAGTGGGAGGGAGAAGCAGACGGAGGGAGAGAAGCAGAGAGGAGAGTGAGGCAGTTGGATCTTTTCTCTCCAGGATTTTGTCTCTGTGGCTCAGTGGAGCTTTTCCTCCTGTGGAAAAACTTTCTCTCTTTATTCTGTCTATCTTTTCCTCCCCCTCCATTCTTCTCTGACTCAATTTTTCTGTCTTTCTCAGTTCATTTCTCTCAGTCTCTGCTCCATCTTCCACCTTCTCAGTTCCCCCTCTCTGTCTCTCTGCTCTCTCCGTCCTGCCCTTCATCACTCGTCCTCTCTCCATGTCTTAAGTCATCTCTCTCTCTCTCTCTTCCTCTCATACTTTCTGTCCCTATCTCCGCCCTTCTTTCGATGGCCGCCACTCTCTGCTTTCCTCCTCCCGTCTTCTTCAGTCTCTATTCTCCCAGGATGCATCTCTTCAAGGCGTGCTTCACCAAAACGGTACTGAAACAGAAAGAGAGGAGTTTGGAGTCGAACTTGGTTTTAGTGCTGCAGATGTGGACAGAGTTTTGTGATGTTGCTGCTCTTTGTAGACAAACAGACTCTGCTCTGGTCTGGTCGCATTTTTCTGTTGAAATATGGAGTTATCTTAGGAAAAGATTACCGTAGCTGCTTTGCATTGATTTTTATTTGTGCAGCCTGCTGGTGTCAAAGTGTTTGCAGTCATTTTGTGTTTGTTTGGGAATGCGTCACGTTTTTTTAAATTAAGATATCAATCTTGCATTTAATGTTACAGTCGTGGAAACCATGCTTAATTATGTTTTTTATGTTTGAAATGAATTAAATGTGTCTTTCTGTCTCTTTCCTGCAGAAGACAGAGTCCAGAAACAGCAGAGGAAGCATCGACAGAGAGGACGGCACACTACAAGCACCGGTCAGTCACTGTGTGTGTGTGTGTTAACGTTGAAAGTAGGCTGTTTAGCAGTCAGTAAGTCAGTTTTGTTGACAGAGTGGCTGATTATAGCAGAGATAAAGAATGCAGGAGGGAGGCAGAGGAAAGTATTCAATCCGACTGACAGACGGAGACAGAGAGCGGAAATACAGAGGCTGGGAGAGAGAAAGTATTTCTGTCTGTGTGCCAGGGAGGGTACTGCCTACACACCAACCACATGACCACAGAGGGCTCATGGGAACTTTAAACCCAGAAGCACTGCACAGTCACACACATTTTACTGTAAATGTGGGTTATGATATCTTAAAAAGAAGTCGAGCTCTCAGCATTAACCTTATGATCCACTCTGTGTCAGCTGTAACTGTAGCTGAGTAATAATATTGCCAGTGGGAAATCACTGTTGCATAATTTTTTCTTTTGTCTCTTGATTTAAAGATGCGTCTATGTGTGTGTTTGTCTCTGTGCAGGGTGGAAGCCAACACATCTACCAGCCAGTAGGGAAACCAGGTGAGAGAAACAGCATAGTGGTTTACTGAAGTAAAAGAAGTGATAACACACACTAAAAAATACTGTTAAAATAAATGTCCTGCATGGAAAAATGTATTAAAGTAAATGTACAGAAGAATCAGCAAAATGTGCATATATGATCAAAGGTAAACATTGAACAGGATTGCCATTTTCAGTAATAATAGAATTTATTGTAGCTACTGTGTTTATAATATTGGAATATTACAATTAACTTTATACACTTGGATAGTAAAATCTCACATTTCATGAACTGATGGATTGTATATGTTAAATCATAACCAGTAAAGCTGTAAAAAATTACACCATAAAATGTGAAGTATAAGTTTAAAGTAGCTTTAAATGGAAAAACTACAAAAGCACCTTAGTACATTAAAAATGTATTTAAGTGTAGTACTTGAGTAAATGTTTGTAGTAGCTTTCCACAACTGCATGCCAGCATAAAGTACCTGTTACCATGAATCATACTCTATCCTCTATACTGACGGTAGCTACTACCATTACTTAGCATGTTAGCATACTCCATACCTATGATATAGCATTATTTTGTATGCTAACATACTCCATATCGATGAAATAGCATTACTAGCATGTTAACCTACTCTATGCAAATGAAACTAGCATTAGTTAACATGCTAACATACTTCATACCAATAATACTAGCATTACTTAGCATGCTAACATACTTAATATCAGTAATACTAGCATTACTTAGCATGCTAACATACGTCATATCAATAATACTAGCATTACTTAGCATGCTAACATACTTCATATCAGTAATACTAGCATTACTTAGCATGCTAACATATGTCATATCAATAATTCTAGCATTACTTAGCATGCTAACATACTTAAGACCAATAATATTAGCATTAGATAGATACATGGATAGAGTACTTTATTGCTAGAAATACTTGCTTTATTATTACTTTATTATTTAACATGACAACAGATACAGATGGTACTACCATTATTTAGTATTAGTGTGCTAACATACTTAAGACCAATAATGTTAGCATACTACAGCATTACTACATACCAATGATTAGCAATAGCATTTTATTAGCATGTTAGCATACTACATGTGATGCTATCATATTTCTTTTTTCAGAACATGTGGCTCCTCCTAAGAAACCACCCCGTCCAGGAGCTCCTGGTCACCTTGGCAACCTAGCCAGTCTCTGCCCTGTGGACAGCTACAACGAGGGGGTAAAGGTACATATGTCACACATACACATAAGAAATAATACAGAATGTATTCCCCAGTTTAGAAATGATCAGATGTAGCTGTAAAGGTCAGCTGTGTTCACTTCACTGCTTTTACTTAGCTGCTTTCACTTCTGGAGGTCTGGCTGTGTATTTTATTTTGTTAATCTTGCATGCTTTGTTTGGACGTTCCCATTCGATCATATTGTGTTTGAGTTGACTTAAGCACTATTTGGCATTGATGGGTTGCATGCTGTGCTGCCTGTGGTTGGCTTTTGGCTAATCTGCTGTCCCTCTTCTCTCCCCCTTCACTCCTTCTCCCCCCTCTCATTAACGTCCACGCATTCATTCTGTTCATTCACCCTCCATCCTTATCCTGCATTTCTGACCTGTTATTCTGCATCCATCCACCCACCAATCTGCATCTGTCAAACCCTTACCCCTCCCTTCACGACCTGCACACTCCCAAACTGCTTCAATATCTCTCCTGTCACACCCCCGACCACGCCTCCCTCCCATCTCCTCAACCTCCCTATAGCCATGGAGGGTAAGCTGATCTATGTGTGTGTCTGTCGTCATTTTAGATTTAGTTAGTTAATAGTTCCCACTAGCGTCACGTGCAGAGAAGCTTTCTGCAGCACTCTGAACTGTAGTCAAGTTATTTTTCTTTACCAGAGATGACACAAAGTATCACTGCTGCCATGTCAGGCAAAAACACCTGAGCAGAGAAGGTCATTCTTGTCTCTCCTGGGGCTTTCACATGTATCATGGTCATCAGAATAGATGGTGAAGACTATGAGATGTGTCTGAAAGCTCCAAAAAGCCAGTAACTTGACCTTTGAGTTAATCATATTTAGCTGAATATAAGCTGGATTAAGCTTTAGTAGCGAGTGCTGTGAAAAATAGTTCTGGTAAAGAAGAATAAAATGAAAATATAAGTGACTTTAGTGAAGCATTGTCACCTGATCATTGTGTGTCTTCCACTGCATCTTTAGACATTAAAAATAGTCACATTGTTCATTTAAATCAGGCTCTCTAATGAGCCCTCTCTCATTAGCAGCAGTGGCCTACAAATCACTTTAATTATGTCCACACATTAATGGCTGCGTCGCATCATTTAATCACCATCATGGTTTCGTCTACATTAAATAAACCTGCATTAAGCGACCTGTGACCAGAGGGGCCCAAAAAAAGACACAAACAAAGCATTAGCATTCAGCAGGTACACAGAGCTTCACAGCTGGTCTGTGTGGAACCCGCTCACTTACACTAAATCTGCTTAATGCGTGTTGAACTTTGAGCCTGTCGTGCCGTCACACTGTACTAACACACTACACTGTGTCATAGTAGAAGAATCACCATATCCAGTCTGCATGTAGAGAGGAAGAACAACCTGAGTCGTGTGTGTGTAAATGTAGTCAGATACTGCCTCCCAGTGTTTGTCTGACTAACTACAGCCTCACACGTTCACCCTGGTAGCAGAAAGATTGAACTCATAATACGATATCTGAAAGGAATTCATTCATTTTTAAAAGATTTACATATATCAGGTGTCTGTCTTCATTGTGACTCTCATGGTTCAGTTGCAGCCTCAGGAGATCAGCCCGCCCCCCACCGCCAACTTGGATCGCTCCAACGACAAAGTGTATGAGAACGTGACAGGATTGGTTAAAGCTGTGATTGAGATGTCCAATAGGATTCAGCCTGCAGCTCCAGAGGAGTACGTCCCGATGGTCAAGGTAGGATCAGACAAAGCACAGTGATCTCAAAAGTAAAGGTCCATCGTCACTCGACTGATGCAAAAATATGTGCGCGCGTGTGTTTGGTAGGAGGTTGGTCTGGCGCTGAGGACTCTGCTAGCGACAGTGGATGAGACACTTCCTGTGCTGCCAGCCAGCACACACAGAGAGGTAAACACACACACACACACACACACACACACACACACACACACAGTTAAGTCTGTTGAAAGTACAAACCAGTTTCTCTGAATGTGTTTAGAGTAAAATCACTGTGACAAATCCTGATGGTGCCTGTATCAAACAATTCTTTTGTTCTGACAAGTTTATTAAAAATAAATGCAGAAATATATACAACACATAAACATGCATTAAAGTCATTATTATGACCATCAGTATTCTATACTGACTCATGCCATCATGTAATACATCAAATGCTTTATCCCTTTTGACACACTGCATGTTCCTACAGTAAACTGACTGTTGACTGTTCTCAAACATTGCTATCAGAGAGATGGCTAAATTATGTAAGAAAAATATGTATAGGGACTAAAAATGATGGTACAGCATCTCTGGTGTTTTTAAAGTCTATTAAGTTAAATATTTATTGTGGGTCTTCTGACTTTAAGGATGTGAAATACTGAAGGTGTTTCCACTCATTTTGGCTCAGGTGTAAGTCAGGTGGAGCATGTATTGAAGCTTTAACCTTTTTATTTTGAAGTGTTCTTCATCTTTTGTAAACTGTTGACGTGTTGTTTGTTGTCACAGATCGAGATGGCTCAGAAGTTGTTGAATTCAGATTTGGCCGAGTTGATATCGAAGATGAAACTGGCCCAACAGTACGTCATGACAAGGTACGTACAAACACAACGCCTACATTTGACTGATGGTGATGATGGTGATGATGGTGATGATGATGATGGTGATGATGGTGATGATGATGCACAGCAGTGTTGACCGTGATTCTCTGTGTTCTTACAGTTTACAAAAGGACTACAAGAAACACATGCTAATGGCAGCTCACGCCCTCGCAGTCGACGCCAAGAACCTGCTGGATGTCATCGACCAATCACGACTCAAGATGATCAGGATTTAATCAAGTCAGGACGGGGGGGGCGTGGCCGGGAGCTTCTTAGCCAATCACAAAGAGAAGAGAACACTTGGATGGGTATCGGTGACGGACAGATGAACCGATGGACAACAGACATGACTGACTGAAACAATCATGATTCACCGTTTTCCTTTCTCTCTCCGCCGTCGGTCATGATCAATATTGTGTCGTTTTGTACTTTTGTTGCATTATTTGCTTTTGTATCCAGAGAAACGCTCTTCTTCTCCCCCATCACGTATCCTCAAAGATGATTTCTTTTTTTTAATCATCCATTACTACTTTTTAATCTTTAAGTGAATCAAACAAAGGTTTAAGAGGCTCGCGTGAAGGACTGCAGAGATATCTTCGACTAACACTCCACATATGCAGGACGTAACAACTGGAACTGAAGAGCCAGGATGAGGAGGATGATGAAGATGATATGATACTGTTGTTGTTTAAACATGCTTTTATATCATTATTAATTATTATTATTACTATTTTCAGCCTTTACTCTTACAGTATGTCAGTTTTTCAGTCAACTGATTGATTTACAGCTCCTCATAAATGTCATATTTTCATCTTTTCTCATCTTCTTCTCTAAATCTCTTTATCTCAGGCATCGAGAGATGGCATAAAAAAGTGAAATATGAAAGCTGAATTTTGAAGAACAAACTAAATGTCACAGGCCACTTTTTTTTAAGTTAACTTGCATAGTAAATATACAAAGAAGCTATATTTTTAACACGTTTCTGAGGCATGAATCGTTGGTGAACAAGGGAGAGGGACGAACGGGGGAGGAAGTGAAGGGAGAGAGGGGTGAGAGATGGAGGGGAGGGTGTTTTTTGAGTTACTACGGAGGTGCCAAATTCACTGCAGTTGATTAAAAAGGAACATTTTGCTCAAAACGCTCTGATATTTACATTAGTTTATTCAAAAGTGTAAAGTTCACGTCGGTTACTTTGCTTGCTTTTGTATATTGAAGCCAAATTGTGTTGCTGCGTCGTGTCGTTGGTTCCTTCTGTCCTGTTTGTCTTCACACAAATGTTCACTCAACAAGTTGCAGTGCAGAAGTTTGCAGTTTTTAGACCCTCTTTGTCAAATTTCTTCAGTTTAGTCGATCCAGGAATATTTTCAGGGACAGTATTCGCAAAAATTCAGAATTCAACACTAATAATAATCTGTTAGTCTTTACTAGCAGGTGAATTACAGTTTAATTTACAACTAACTGGAGTGAGCGTTAATTTGACCTCAGTCTTCACTTGTTTTATAGCTGCACACACCAAAACAGTGTTTCTTTAAAGAGCTACAGCGCGGATCGGTGGCCAAAATGTGCCGCAGACCTCGTTCATGTCCAACATGATTTGCTCTGTATCTACCCTCCAACACTCCTCCTGTTTTCCTTCCCTGTCTTTCTACCTCCCTCCACTGGAGTTATTTATACCTTTTTTATCCCCTCTCTTCTCCTGCTCCGTCTCCCCTACACCTCCACCTTTCCTACCTGTCATCATCCCTCCCTTCGGCTTCGTCTTCCTCTCCTCCCTCTCTGATTCTCTCTCCATTCCACTGCTCCCTCTCCTCTGAGGTGAGCGGTATTCTCAGGAAGGAGTCACATTGTACAGTTGCTAAACCAAGCAAATAAAACACTGTTATCATTAAAGAAATGATCTGTGTGTCTGCTTCTTTAAGTGTGTCTGTCTGTCCCAGAGTCAAAGTGTCATTACCTTCCAGAGTCTTCAAAGAGTTTTGAGTGACTGAATCCAAATGATTTAAATACAGGACACAATATTTAGATTGTCACATGGTGTATAAGAAAATACTAAATAAGAAATATATAGAAATAATCTAAGATATACTCAAAAGTTATAGAGATATGCATGTTGGATCATTTGTAACATGCACATTTATATGAGTAAATATAATTAACACAGGAAAAAGTAATTGTGTAATTTAACAGTGCTACTTGTCTGACAGCTGTTGGAATGAAGGACCTGTGGTGGCGCTCCTTCCTACATGGTGGGAGTAGCGGTGTGTGGGTGAAGGAGCTGCCCACGGTTTCATGCAGGGGGTGGAAGGAGTTGTTCACGAGCATGGCTAGATTTTAAAGTCAACAGAGGTGGAGTTGGATTTAGCAGTCTAAAAGCAAACAAGGTACTGCTTTCTCTGTTCCTTTTGTTTTTTTTCGACAATGAAAAAATGAAAATGTGTTTCCGCCCGGTTTCGAACCGGGGACCTTTCGCGTGTGAGGCGAACGTGATAACCACTACACTACGGAAACTCGTGATATAACCGCCCCGTCGAGGAAGCTCTTAACCCTTAATTCTTAATGAACGACGGGTACTCACTTGTATATTTATTTTTAGATGTCAGTATAACTACTACAAAATAATAGAGTAATGATTCTTTTTACATATATATCACGCATGCGTCGCGTCCCAGAGCGCTGTTTCCTATCACTAATGGGTTTGTAAAAATCCAGTAAAACAAACCAACACAACAGAAACTTTATAGCCCAGATCGCGGGAATTCACCTCACTTCCTACGTTTGAATATTCATCATCACGTTGTGAGCATGAGCAGTCACGTGGTTTTCAAATGATTATGACTGTCTGCACAGAATACGGCCCATGTATGACAGTTTACGTGTAGCCTGCAAAACCTTTCTGTGGACGAGCCACCGAAGCTAGAATTGGCCTGAAGCAGCATACAAAGAATAAGCCAACAAGTGAGAGATCAAACTTTTTACAGTCTGATCACACCGTGGACATTTATACAGGGAGGTCCTGTCCATGTCCTGAGAAAAGCTTCAATATGTACAATATTTTTCATCTCCATGCTCCTCCAGCCATATTCTGACCCACCATATTCTAATTTTACAGGGCCGATGGCTTTTACTCAACGTGTCTCAAACTCTGCCCTCATTTCATAAAAGACTCATACAGTTGATGTGCTGTAAAGGGTGTTACCACATCAGTGAATGGTTTAGATGTTTCTTTTCATGCAGCAGTACACACCAATCATGACAGGCTCACAATAACAAAGCCAACGTTACAAAGTACTAAAACTTATTGTCCACCAGCGATGTCCTACTGCTATTTGCTGTTGCATATTTAACCATCTAGTGCAGTGTGTTAAAATATGTTTAGTGACAGGTGATGTAACCACAGACTACATCATGCAGGAGAACAAGGAGTCAGACAGCAGCAGTCATTTTTGTAGTTTTATTGTGTTTTCTTAGAAAAACAGCTGTTTTAGTCAAAGAGACCAAAGCCCATGTCGTCATCGGACTCCTCGGACTCTTCCTTCTTCTCCTCTTTCTTCTCCTCTTCCTTGGCTGTAGGGATGAAGAAGATGGAGTACGGTTAATAAAGTCAAAGATGCAGGGTGCACACGCTAGCCTTTGCAGTCAAGCTCAAACACATGGTCAAATATGGGATACAGTAAGGTTGAGGGTAAAGTGGTGGTTCATGTATGGCAACAAATTAAAATCTAAAATGTTTCCCCTTTCGTTCAGTATTTATCACTACAACACTGCTACACATCTTCAGTTACTAACAGTTCACAGGCCTGCAGCTCCAAAGCAGACCAGGTGCTTGTTTTCATGTGTCTAACCTGTCTGAGGACGTCAGCCACATCCAGTCATATCATGAAGTATATCCTATTGTACTGTTGCTATAATAAAGTATCTGCAGCATTTGATTATTGAGCCATCTGTCCAGTTACCTGGGGCGTCACCACCAGCAGCAGCTCCAGCAGCGGGGGCTCCAGCTGGAGCTCCACCTCCGGCTCCGACGTTGCAGATCAGGCTGCCGATGTCGACGCTGGTAAGAGCCTACGAGATGACAACATTCACAGGTCGGTCACTTCATTCAAAATCCGTAACAGTAATGTTCTCATGTAGAGCAAGCAAGTTTATGTTGGTAATTTTTGCATTGAGCAAAACCAGGCACTAATTTCAAATATCTAGAAACTCTGCCACAGTGCAGTCAGATATGTTCTCACAGAGCTTCTGTCAATTTTACTGTCACATGTTGTCTGACATCAAACTCTTGTGATGGCTCACTTCAGTGAGCTGTGACAGGTGCAATCTTTGTCAACCTTTAACTTCAATTGTTGACTTCACTGTACAAAATAAAAAATGTTGCACATAATCATGACCCTAAAACTAACATAAAGACCAGGACACAACTTAACAGAACTCTTTATGTTGTCGAAATTAACAAGAATCGCTCAACAATATGATGTGTTGACTGTGTGTGTGTGTGTGTGTGTTCCTCTCACCTTGGCGAAGAGACTTGGCCAGAAAGGCTCCACAGTGACTCCTGCAGCCTTGATCAGAGCGTTCAGCTTGTCCTCCTACAAACAGAAAAACAGCAACGATGACTGACTGTTCGCAAAATATAAATAAAAAACTAAACTAAGTCTTGTGTTAGTGAATCGCCCATCATTCCATCATTCCACACACATCCTGTATTCTTTATTCTAACAGGGTGGTTGTGCTTGAGGAGGCTCAAACACAAATGTAAATGACAGCTATTTTAATAAGCGATCATTTTAAATCTTATTTAAGAAGATATTTTACAATGTGGGATCATTAAAGTCCATCTTATCTCATATATTGAATGGTTTCAGCTGCTCACATGTGTGGATTAACTTTGGACTCAGACTAGATGGATAATTATTACCATTTATTACAAACAATACCAGTGATTACAGGCTTATTACTAACACTGCACCACTCATCTCACATGCAATGACCTGACTGACGGAGCTGTGCAGCATCCACGTGTATCACACCTGTCAGGATAACGTTATACAACCAACTACAGCGTTATAACTAAATAAAACACAGCAGCCAGCCATTATAAGGCGGTAACACACAGTAGTTAAACCACCTGTAGGGATACACCTCTGAACATACAGCATGTGTGCTGCTGTGAAGGCTGGCTAACTTAGCATTAGCTCGCCCCTGTCAGTGAGTGAGTGACTTTTCTGAAACTTCAGCAGCTCGTTCAGATGTTTGACATGTGCTGAGTAACAACAACTACAGACACGTGTCGGAGATTTCAGTCTTGAGTGTCACACCTCACTGTGAGCTGTCCTCATACACAAACGTGGCCTAACGTTAGCTAGCCACAAGCATGCCGCCATTTTTAGCCGGTTTGGACACATTGACACCTAAATGTTATTTTGACAGAATTTTAATATCCACGTTTGTCAGTACACTTCTTCCTCGGTCGTATTTACTATGTAGGGCTTTCACCGTCAGCACAAGCCTGCCGAGGACCCCGTAAAGACGTATACGCTGAGCTGTCGGGGATAAACCGGAACACTTACGGTGACGGTGACTTCATCGTCGTGGAGGATCAGAGCGGAGTAAATACAGGCGAGCTCGGACACGGAGGCCATCGTAGATGGTGGATTTTAGGTTTCTCGCGTTGGATGCCTAAATTAGACGGTGCTAGTCGCCGGATTGTGGGCCTTAGCTTCTGGTGAAGAACCGAGCACCTTCAGGCACGTTAACTTCCTACAGCGGAAAAGGAAAGAGGGAGGGCGGGAGCTTGGAACATATACTCTGCGTCGCGGCGGCGTGACTCTGACGTCAGGACGCACACGAAGTGACGACAGACGTAGTGCACATGAAAATGGAGTTGTTTAAATTGAGGTTTAAATTAAAAATCAGATTTTGCCGGTTCATATTATTATTTTAATATTTAATATTATATTATATATTGAAATAAATACATTACTACTTCAGCTTTATATATTAATGTATCTGTGTTTAAATTAATCTGAACAGATGTGTGTTAAAGAAGATCTTTCTATGTATCAAACTAACCTCTGGATAGAGGTCCCATATTTTATCTATTTTTATTTTATTTTTTCATCTCTTCACTTTATTTTTAATTTTTTTATCTTTTCATGTATTTTCTATGTTTATTAATTGCCCTTTTATCATTTCTTTTATCTTTGATTCTGTCAATTTGTTGGGTCTACTGCTCTGTAAAGCACTTCGTAAAACTCTGTTTTTTAAAAGGTGCTATATAAATAAAGTTATTATTATTATTATTATTATTATTATTATTATTATTATTATATGTTTAGAGATTTGACACTGTACAAGTCTATGTGCGTGTTTCGTGTGATTCCTGCTGCTATTATCACTTAAAAAAACTAAATGAAGTATATGTACAGAAGAAAAACTATCCAGATGTTTTAAATACAATGCATGCAAAGAACATGTTCAGTCAGTCAATTTTATTTAATCTCAATCAAAAACAGAAACATTACAATAAGTAAACCGTTCCAAGGCAAATTTCTGGCCAATCTCTCCTGGCTGCATTTACACAGGAACAGAAAACCTGCTCTGGATCTTCGTACGCAGACCTAAAATATCCTGACGTCTGAAAATAGAGCAGGCTGATTCCAAGTACTCTTTCTATTTCATAAAAAAACAACAACTTGACAACAAAACTATGGCAAAAAAGAAAAAGAAAGAAAATGTGACTGAAAGTTCAGATGTAGTAATACTTTCCTCAAGTCTTACATTTACTGCACACCCCCTCCTCCCACACAATGTCAGTGTCTATTTAAAAACCTCAGATGGAATATTTATGGTGAACACACAAAGCTCACAAACTGTTTAAAGAATCATTCTCAACATTTGGCACTAACGTATTTTCTTGGCCTTGATATGTAAAAAAATACTTGAGCGGGTAAAACTACAAAATCAGAGTGGATGGAAAAGACAGTGTGGTTTTCAGGTTTTCAGTGGCACCCTCCTGCGTTACAGTGTCATAAAAGTCAGTGCCCTTTGAACTTTGGTCCTTTTCTAAACTGTTAAGAGCTTTTTTCAGTGAGCAAAATCGAAACATCATTAGCATCATTTCAGATCATTTCTACAAAAGCACATTATGAATCAGGAATATATAACTGAGCCAAGCCATCCACGTGTTGTCTACGTGTGTCAGTACTGCCCATTTTTAGCCTAATGCAGCTTTCGTGTTATACTAGTTACTGTATAATATCAGCTTGAAAATAGTGTTCACTTCAAAATCCAAGCTAGAATTAGGGCTGGGGAAACTTTTCGGAAAGCTCGGCTATATCAGGTTAGGCGCTGATGGAATAACATGGAATAAAAATATGGAAAATCAATATATTAAGACGAGGCTCTTGTCAAACTCTCAGTACTCAAAGTAAATTGGAATTTATAAACAGCAAGATGTTTAAAATGATATCAATCCCTTGTTGACATTGTAATTTAAATTCTGAAAATAACATATTTACAGCAGTTCTCAACTTCATCTTAAAATAGGAGTCCAACCCAGTGAAATGAATGCACTTTAGTACAACCAAATCTGTATTTGCTGGCACCCAGAGCTTGAAACCAAGACAAAAAAATCCCAAACAAACTCCAGTGATGTTAACAAGCTGGAGCTGTTCCCATAGACGAGGAATGTGACTGGCTCTGTGGATTGACATGTTTGAAAAGAAGGAAGAGCAGAATTCATGGCTCGGAGCTGCCAGCCAATCTCTACTGTAGAGGAGCTACTATAGTCAGAGCGTACTCTTTCATACCAAAGCTGAGCAGTGTCTGACCTGTGGTAGACATGGTCATCATTGTGAGCAGAGTGCCAGCCATTCATTCATTCATGTTGTTGTGTGAGATTTATCTTACTGATCTTCCTGCCCCGGCACACACTGTAAAAAAAAAAAAAAATCCCCCTCCAGACGCCAAAAGGCAGACAAGCAGATGTTGACCTTGCACCACGGAACGGGGTGAAAAAGTCGAAAACCACGAGCATGTTGATACATCTGGTCCATTTACAGCTAACTGCCCAGAGACAGACAAATATTTTTCCAGGTGCCTCTGGACCGTTCAGCCAGCTCAGCTGATATCAGATGAGATCAGTGGACCGAAGACAAAACCCGCAAATACCAGATGATGGAGGCCGATAACCCGTCTATCCCCTCTAGTCCTTGTGAGTCTTTCCTTTGGGCTTTTCATCGTAAGAAACTCCATATTCATTCACTCTTGTTTTGTCCACTGGGTAGAGCCTGAGGAGGGGGAGAGAGAGTTCTATTTTAGGAAGCTGTTGGGTATGTTTGTTATGTTTGTGTGTGTGTGTGTGTGTGTGTGTGTGTGTGTGTGTGCGTGCGTGTGTACCATCTCTGGTAGAGGTAAATGAGAAACACGACATCATCTCTGAAACAGGCCAGTCTGTGGGACGTTGGCATGGTGATGATGAAGGCGAACACATCGTCGATGAAGGTATTGAATGCCTGGTGACAAACAATCAATATCAGTCTATTAATAATCACAAATTCAATTAACTTTATTCAACCTTTGAAAATAACTATGATGAAAAATGGTAGTTATATCGCATAATTCAGTATCTGCAGCTGTCTTCTCACCTTGTACATGAAGGCTTTCCAGGGCAGGTGAGCCACAGATTTCAACTGTTAAATGAAACATAGACAAATCTAATTAAATCAAATACAATGCTGTAATGAAAAACTATGTTTTCAAGAACTTTGAGGCAATATCTAAAGAATTTCATGTTTTTTCCAAGAAGATCTGGAGCTGTTAAAGGATCCCTGTGGAGTTTTTGACCTCTCGTAGCTCTACGGAGCCGTTCTTCCATGTACGTGTCCCGAGTGGGTAAGGAAAGAAATACACCTGACACGTGTGTGTTTGACCTCGAGGATACACACAATGTGTTGTGATGAACAGAAACATTACTTTTGTTTGTTTACAAGAAAACCCCACAGGGCCCCTTTCACCTTCAACACTCATTCTCTTCTTTTAGAGCTGAGATGTGGCACAGTATGATACATATATTTTGTTCAATACCAAATGTTAAAACTGTATAAAAAGTAGATGAACTGACCTTATAGTTGACAAACAGCTGAGGCAGCATGAAGAGGAAGCCAAAGGCATATACACCTGGAATGGTCAAGAACACGTTGAAGCGTTTCTTTTCAATCAAATAATGGAAATCAAAAGTACAGGGACGTAATAAAAATGTCATTCATGTATTTGTTCTGTTGTTTTATCCACAATCTTACCATTAACCAAACTGTTGATCAGCCACGAGTACCAACTAAAACAGACACAGAGAAACAATGACTGGTGAGACTGATGACATCAGTGCCACATGATTAGTAATCCTGTTATGATTACACACAGACCCCTTACCTCTTATATCGTAGGAATATTAGAGCGTAGACGGCCCCTCCAATACACAGTGGGTACAGGAGGTATGAGAGATACTTCATGGCCTACAGAGAAACACAACACGCATAATAATTAGTGTACGTCCAGTTACAAGACAAGGCTGAGATGCATTATGTTTGTGATTTGGCTGAATTGAATTAATGACTCTCGTCCTAAGGTATGGTTTACTGTATTGTGTTGTCTGTACATGTGTAAGTGGGTGAGTCTACAGCAGGAGGTTGTTGCTCAGTTCCAAAAATACATGTGACTGAACGCTGTGTGTGCATTTGTAGATCCACGGTGATCCGTAATGTAATGAGACACATGAATCAACTGTTCACAGAACAGATGATGAACATGAAGAAAAATCATCTTCATGTTCATTATCAACGTGGAGGTGTTGTTATTTACAGGATATTATGCGATGGTTTTATCAGTCCGGCCCATTTGAGATCAAATTGGGTTGCATGTTGTGACATCACGAGTCTGTAGGGTCTCACCAGTGTGTCGTACTCTTCTGTTCTCCTCTCTGATTCGTCTAATTTCCCGAACTGTTCCACAGAAAAGAAAAAAAAAAACATACAGGTGACGATGCTGTGGTCAAAAAGACATTTATAAACTTAGACTTAAATCTTAAATGCCTAAAAGGCCAATAATCACTTTGTCTGTTACAGGTGGGTTAATCGTATATACACTACTGCATCAACACATTTGTTTTAGTTATTGTGTTGCAGAGAGTGGCTGTAGCTTCAGTCTGCTCTGTGCTTTCAGTTTCAACCCACATTAGTTTAGTAAAGGGGTTCTCAACCTAGAGGTCGGGACCCCTGAGGGGGCTGCAAAGTAATTTCCTGGGGTCACCAAATGGTTGTGTAGAGTAAAATAAAAGAACATGTTGTGACAGTGTTGAATGAGAGACAGGAAGGAGCTCTCAGCAAGGTCAACCGCTTAATGACGTTCACACTGTTTTTATACGTGTTAACAGGCCCAGTTACCTCAGCAATATGAGAATGTGTATTTATCTACGATTGTGCTTTTAGCAGACATTGACTGTTGACCATTATTTCATGTAATCCCTGAACAGGTTGTGGGTCGAAACACCGACCTGATTATTCTGTGAGGTCGCAACTCTAAAAGGTTGAACCACTAGAGAGAGTTTTATTACAGCAAGAGGCGTTCATCATGTACCATCGACAAACAGTAAGGCAAGGCAAGATTTGATTTACTGACTGATAAAGTACACAATGACACACACACACACACACACACACACACACACACACACACACACACACACACACACACACACACACACACACACACACACACACACACACACACACCAAGAATGTTGGTTTGCCTCCTTTCCAGAAAACCTGAATCTTGAAGGCCTTCTTCACTTTCCATACCTGAAATAACAAAACAAGAAAAAGTATCATGCATTAATCAACAAAGAATCAGATAAACCTGAGAGCAAAATATTTCAAAAAATAAATAAATAATATCATAATATCAATAATAGCTGAGCTTCATGTGAGAATGATTTTATTATTCTTCACCAGGCACAAAAACAACCTCAGGTTCAAGATTACAAACATAACAATTCATAATTTATGAGTCTGTCCCAATAATATTGAATGACATCTGCGTGTATACATGTAAATTTAAAGCACAAACAATTTAATAATTCCATCCTGAATATATATTATGTTTTCAAAGATATGCAGGTGTGTATTTCCATGTGTTTGTGCACTTACTTCAATGATCGAGCCGATGCCGGCAGGTATGAGGACAAGCAGGCTGGTCTGCTCGTCAAACAAATAGAGGAAAATCACTATGGTGCTGAAACATCGCCAGAGCACTGCAAAACAAAAACACACGAACACAAAATGTGACGGCTTTGTCTGAGGTGCTGCAGGTCAAGATTTAATCCTTTAATCCAGCAGATGATAGATTTTCCACAGTTTGAAGCATTTGCAGGGTCATACCCGATCATGTTCTGTCCACACTGATGTTATCATATTTTCTAGTCTAAAAATTTATGAGCCAAGTTGTCTCACCCTGTGAATATACACACAGCTGCAGTGCAGGAGGAAGGTCTGAACAACCATTCAGAATCATTAAATATAAGCTTCTTGCATAGACCGCTCTGGGGGAAATATTGCTCCACAGTATTTTGCAGACAGACAGTTGTTTCCATTACCTGACAGCGATCACACAAGAGCATCCCTCTGCTGCTGAGCAGAAGGAAGCAGAACGCAACATCTGGCCACCCAGCAGTCCCGACTCACTGAGTAGGGTTATACTACGACACGCGGTTGATGCCCGATTTCATGTAGATTCACTTGTTTTACACATTCTACCTTAAAGGAGTGACAGCTACATTCTATACTGTAGACGCTTGTTGAATCAGTCACAACAAATGTATAGCGTGCGGCTGAATCTTCACACTTTTCCAACTTTATTTTGCGTTTGTTTCCCGTCTAATATTGTCACCTACCGGCTTTACTGGACATTCCCACCATGCTTTTCTTCTGTTTCCAGAAGCTGATGTCGTTCTTGAACGCCAGGAAGTCAAAGAGGAGCTGAAAACACATCAGACATTCATGTTTTTTCTTTTTATAAACTCACATTTGTCAAGCTACAGTTTACTGCCCATCTTTCAAAATCAGTTCACATCTGCGCTCCTTTCTCTTTCTTTTATTATTGAGATGTTAGAATTTAGGATTGTTGGATCCCTTATTGCTTTATTGTGTCATGTTGGTTTTATATGCTGGTTAGAAACAGAGTTTGTGGATTATACGGAGTGTCTTTGAGCTGTATTCCATTTATTTCTGTTGTGTGTAATGTGGTGCAGTGCTCTGTTGTTAAGGCTTACATGGAAGGCAGCCACAAAGAAGGTCAGAGCCAGGAAGTACAGGTTAGTATCCACAAAGATTCCTTTAATCTCATCAGCGTCCTTTTCTGTGAAACCTGCAACACATACAAGAAAACAGACAGATGCATATACATGAATGGCACGCAAGGCTTGTAGACAGTGTGTGTGTGTGTGTGTGTGTGTGTGTGAGTGAGAGAGAGAGATGAACATACCAAACTGCTGCAGAGAGTAAACAGCGTCTTGCATGTGTATCCAGAATCGTAGCCTCCCCAGAGATATAGAGTCGTAGGAGATGGTCAGAGGAAGCTCCATAGAGGTACTGTTGATCTCCTACAAACACACACACACACACACACATACTTTATTGATATGTAGAGGTATTGATGTTGATATGTGAAATGGCAGATCAACATAATCTTATCTCACACAATTTTTACTCTGTGTGTGTGTGTGTGTGTGTGTGTGTGTGTGTGTGTGTGTGTGAGTGTGTGTGTGTGTGTGTGTGTATAATGGCCTCGAAAAGTCTGTAAACTGTGATCATGAATACTTTTTGTTGTGTTTGTTTGCATTTCGCTGCATCTCTGTGCGCATATTCAGGGCAGACGAGTGTTTACAAGGCTTCATATTATTCTGAGGCAGAAAGCAATTTATGGTTGAGGTCAGTGAAAACATATCAACAAGGACCTTGAATCACTGGGTTATAGTAAGTGTTTGCATTTTCCTCTGAACCAGCTCAGTAAGAAAATAAATAGTGCATTTGAAAACCTGCCAGACGGTCAAATGTAAAAGCTTACCACGAGGTCTTTGACCCGGTTGCTGAGCTCATCGACAAACAGCAGAGGCAGATAAACCATCTTTTTACCATTTTGGAATCTGAAAGACAGAAAACAAACATGCTTCTGGATTCTAAATAACCCCTTATGGACTGCAGTCCATTTCCAAAGAGTGTTTCTGTCTCCACCATCTTACACTCTGAGGTATCGGTGGACGTCACTGGGCAGGTATTCTCTGTCGAACAGGAAGTGGTCGCTGACAACGTTGAGTGTCAGGCGGGAGCGCCAGTGTGAAGCTGGGTGATCTGACGTGGAAGTGGAGCCGCCTCCAGCTCCACGCCCTGCCGCCTTTTTACCATCACGCTGTTTCTTCTGCTGGGCTTTCTCTTTCTGACCCTGTGTGATCACACAGACTGAATCAAATCAAACGCCCCCTATCAACAATTTTACAAAATAAAACAACTGTAACGGACATAGTTGTTCTTGAAAAACAAAAGAACAAGAAAGATTGAATATTAAAGACAAATAAAGGCAGTAAAAAAGAAGATAACAATCACAATCAGTATTTTTACAGTATCTTTCCATCAGTTACATAATACACTGATGTAGCGACTGAAGGCTCCTCCCCGTGCTCTTTAACACCCACATGTTTATTCACAAACCATCATCATCAAGTTTCACCTCCAGCCTGAACAGCTCAGTCAGTACCTGCTGTGTTTGATCCTCTCCGGATATCAAAGAGATTTCAGGCGGTTTCGGGACCATGTACGTGGTAAGCTGAGCCACCAAGTGGACCTGTCGTGGATCCTGCCACGGAGTGATGCCAGCTTGGTGGACAAATATTAGTGCATATAGAGTTCCGTTGTTCCGGGTCTTCTTAGGCAGGGACACATTTACTATCCTGGTGGGGAAAGAGAGAGAAAGAGGGAGGGTGATGAAGAGAAGGATTGTTTGATATGTTGTACATCAGAATATGTACAACATATCAACATATCAGAGTTATGTATGCATATTTATGTCACACCAGTTTCCTTGGAAGTTCATTTTAAACATGCCATGTCTGCAAAGTTTAAAACAAAACTTTAATACAACTTATCATTAAAATATGACTACACTGGAGCACATTTAGCATCAGTTTTAGTACCTAGCAAGACTTATATCTGATCATTTTAATAATGCATTGATGCATTGGGGTTCAGCTTGTTTACAGCTTTGAATCTGACTTAATCAATCAGATCTGAGGAAAGAGAAAACTTATTTTCCAGGCTCTGTAACGTTAACTCTGTTCTATCTATCTAAACAGACTCTGTACAGAGCACTGTGCGCCAAAACAAACAGACACAAGAATAGCCCACAGGCCATGACTCTGTTGAATAGTTAACCCAGACACGCAGTGCAATCCCTGTGCCTCTAACATCCACTGTACCTGTAAATGATTTATCCTCACTGTTTAAATTCAGATTTTTGTGTACGTGCATCGAGAGCAACGTGAAACTGAAGTTAGATTCCAGCAGATATTCTGATTCTAAAAGGTGAGTAGAATAGAGCAGAGTCCCACCAACCTCTCAAACTTGCTGTCGATATCAAATTTGTCCTCTTTGTGGATCAGGGTATGTCCTCCCTCTGCATTGGGTCGCAGTGCAGTGTAGATACTTAACTGGATACACACACAGGCAGATATAACAGATATTATTACATTATACAGAATCCTACAGGCCTCATTCCTGCCCTGCCAGTTAAACCAGACCACCAACAATCAAAGTGAAAGCATAATGGAACCACACAGTGACACCACCCATCCCTCCCTCTACAAGACTGACCTGTAGTTTCGGGTTCTCTGCCAGGAAGGGCGTGATACACTTGTCATCGTTGGGGATGTCGCAGGGTTTGGTGTACACTATCCCGTACATGACCCAGCAGGTGTGGAGCACGTACACCACAAACACCCCCACGATCAGGGTGGTGAACGACGTCTTCAGGAACATGATGCTAGCGTCGTGTCGTTATGTCGTCTCCCGCGGTTACCTGAGGAGCAGGGCCATATGTCTGCAAATAAAGAGTCATAGATGGAGGTGAGGAGGCATAATGAGGGCCAAAATCCATGCTGACTGTGTTTATCAGCTGGCAGAGAGGTCTCTCTTTTTAAAACTCTGGCTGATTACCAACTTGTCATCTGAGAAATTAAACTGCAATACACGGCCAAAAGTATGCAGACGGCTGACTGCTGAAGAGCTCCATATGTTACGATAACAGCCTTCACCCTTCACTCTGGAGCCTGGCTGCAGAGATTTTCTTCATAGAGCTTCGTGGCTTTGAGCATGGGGGGATCATCATGTTGAAACAGTGCAGGCCTTCATTGCACTGATGATCTCAGAAGATGTCCACATTCCTTAGAGTGTGCTCATCCAGTGTTGTGCTACACACTACTACACAAATGAATGGAACCAGGCCTCACATCTACATATAGCATTAGATGGCGGGTGATAAGAGCATAGCATGAGTGAAAAATGATATTCACACGTTTGTGCAGCTGACTTATTGAGTTGAGTTGTCAGACTTGCATGCAACAGATTTATTTACTTGCCTCGGGTTATAAAATACAGCCACCAGTTTTTAGCTGATAATATTTGGCTGTGTTAGGAGGCTGGAGGCAATGTAAAACCGTTTAACTTCCTTAAACTTGCTGTCAACTTGTCCATATGGTTGCTTCTTTCTGGTGTTGCTGTCCACGATGAATCGAGTGTTTGCTTTCAGGTGAAATCTGCTAACAGAGCGCCGTTGTTGCCAGATTTGAAGCGTTTACACGTATTTTAACTCACGCATGTTGTGATGGCGTAATGATAAAAAAACAAGTCAAACGGTTAACGTCAAACGTACCGGTGTTTACTGTGGCAGGCTGTCAGTGACAGGACACTCTCAGCTGGATCATTGGCTGGCTATTCGTCCGTTCACCGTCATGTAGTAAGAGGAGACCACATCGTTTCTCTTTAAAAAGCGTCCACCGTTTTTAGCTGAAGACGTGTGCGTTGTACTCAGTCGGTCTCTCCATTCAGGACAAAAACAAACAGGTCAAACCGAGAAACGGTGAGCGAGAAAAAGCATGAGCTGGATTTACGTTTCCGCCGTTCGCTTCCTGGTTGACTTGCTTGGACGGGATTTTGGGGGGTAGTAACGCGAGACTTCACGTAGAAGAGGCGCAGAAAACGTGATTATAGACTTTATTTGAAGAAAAACGTAGTTTTGTCCGAATAAACAGCATTTATGAAGTGCCAAAATCTTGTAGACATTACCTGGGAATAGTAAGACTTTAGCAAAGGTAAATTTAGATAATGGCTTCAGCATTATGATATATTGTTTAATTATGGCATTAAAATCAACTCAATTGCCAACATGAAGCAAACAAGGCTGCGTTTTTGAGTGATATCTATATCTACCGGTTAGGTTGAGCGTTTCTAATGAAACTGTTGCATGGAAATATTAATTTAATTCAGGCTGGTCGTGTGTATGTGAGTCTCCCCGTTAAAATACACTGCCGTGACCCGGATTCGAACCGGGGTTGCTGCGGCCACAACGCAGAGTACTAACCACTATACGATCACGGCGAGCCACCGAATATGGAAAGGCGACGTGACACCCTACCGTATCAGAGACAGTCTTGATACACACTATTGAGTTGTATTCGAATGTAATTTGAACAGATATCTCTAATTTGTTAGCAGAAATAGATAGAATACATTAATAACATTATTTACACTGAGTCAGAGTTCAGTTCTGATAAATGTATTTGTTATTTATTGGGAAAATGCAGTAAAGCATAAGAACTACATTCTTGAACAACGTCAGAAGTCCTGCTATCATCAGTCAGCCCTGCAGAGATCCTTCAGTCCTGGACATATAGTGCCATCGCTCCTCTGCGGTGATAACAACAAGCTGTTGCCAAAGTGGGAAGGACTGTTTGAGGTCCTGAAGAAACTTGGGCCCACCACCACGCCACAGGTATGAAATGCAGTACAGTGAGGCTATTGTGAAGCAAGGGCAACAGAGAATTCACCTTCTTCGAAAAAACGAAACTAATTTTCTGTCAGTCCGACCATCCTCTGTCTTTTTTATCAATCTTTTAAAAGTCTCCTGACCTTTTCCTTTATCTGTTGGTTTCACGGCTTCACGGTTAAAGACAGAAACAGCCTAAACAGTGTTGTTAGAATCTGTTCAAAGATCACTGGAGTGAAGCAAAGGGATCTCAATTCCCTTCGTAACCAACAAATCCTCAGAAAAACGTCAAGTATTATGGCCTTTTCTGGACACATACTGGCAAGTGAATTTTCTGTGTTGCCATCAGGGCGGCGTTATGCTATACCTGCTTGTAAAACCAACAGATACTCTAAATCGTTCATTCCCTCTGCAATGTGAAAACTGTGACCTCAGCCACCACTCAGAGGACAAACAGCTTCAGGGGAGGTCAGTCTGTAATTCAGAAGTATTTCAAGAGAAATTGTTGTCTTAAATATTTCTTTATCTATCATAATGTTATCAAACAGTAACAACACCATTGTTGTATAACAAAACCTATAATGTGACAAAAAGGTAAATATATGTGCATCTGGATTATGTGTACATTTCTTTAATGTTGCAGTTTCATTAATTTGTTATTACAATCTTATTACATTTGTTGTGTGCCCATGCATTAATAAGGGCTGCTTACCTTTTCCAATGAATCAGCACTGAGGAACCTGCTCCATGTTTCACACTCTTCGTCATCTTCTTTGACCTGAAAGCAGGTTGCAACTGATGGTTTGAAAAGAACAAACTTCTTTATCAGACATCTTCTCATCTTTCTGTGTCTGTCTCTCTGTCAAAACTGACTGCCGTGACCCGGATTCGAACCGGGGTTGCTGCGGCCACAACGCAGAGTACTAACCACTATACGATCACGGCTAGCCACTGGGTATGAGAGTCTGTTATGACACGCTACTGTATCAGAGACATTCTACATTGTCTTGACACATAATATAGACCTGTACTTGGATACATAGCTCAGCAAATATCTCTAATTTGTTAGCAGAAATAGATAGAATACATTGACATTATTCACACTGAGTCAAAGTTCAGTTCTGATAAATATATTTGTTATTTATTGGAAAAATGCAGTAAAGCATAAACTATACATGTTTGAACAACATCAGAAGTCCTGGACATAAAGTGCTCTTGTCCTTCCCGGTGATAACAACAAGCTGTTGCCGAAGTGGGAAGGACTGTTTGAGGTCCTGAAGAAACTTGGGCCCACCACATACTATGTATGAACCCCAGGGCTGCCACGCTCCAATAGGTAGAAGTGATGCTCATCAGAGGTGCGCTATAGGAAGAGGAAGTGGGCGAGGAATACTTACCTCCTGCTTGAGCTCCAGTGGACTGTGACCTCAGCCATTCAGGGGAGGTCAGTCTGTAATTCAGAAGTATTTCAAGAGAATGAGTCATTGTTGTCTTATATATTTCTTTGTCTATCATAATGTTATCAAACAGTAACAACACCATTGTATAACAGAACCTATAATGTGAAAAAATTTAAATATATATGCATCTGTATTAGCCTATGTGTACATTTCTTTAATGTTGCAGTTTGTAAACGAGAGGGCCATTTTAATTACTTGTTATTACAATCTTATTACATTTGTTGTGTGCCCATGCATTAGTAAGGGCTGCTTACCTTTTCCAATGAATCAGTACTGAGGAACCTGCTCCATGTTTCACACTCCTCATTATCTTCTTTGACTGAAAGCAGGTTGCAACAGATGGTTTGGAAGACCAGAGATCTTCTCATCTTTCTGTGTCTGTCTCTCTGTCAAAATTGACTGCCGTGACCCGGATTCGAACCGGGGTTGCTGCGGCCACAACGCAGAGTACTAACCACTATACGATCACGGCTGGCCATGAACTGCTGTAGCTGACTTAAAGAATGTAAACAAACCTTATGGGCTAGGAAATGTGAGCATGATTACATCAATAAATATTGCTGATTTATCTTTTTATCAGTCGGACTCTCACACTCTTTAAACAGACAGCGGGGACACATTTTCCAATTAGAAATCACACAAAAGCTGTAAAATTGACAATGAATGCTCAGCAAAAAAACATTTTCAGCAAAAGCAGTTGTTTTTAATTTATTTAACAAGGAAATCTCTGTGAATTAGACATCAATAATAAAAGTTCTAGACAAACAACATATGGTTATAGGCAAACAAGCAATTTAACTAAAAAATAGTTATTTCCATGACATGAATGTCAACTTTGGATGAATGTTGAACTGAGTTCATTTATGTTTTAACAATGCTTATCTGTGTTTTATTTTGTATGCTATTTACAAACTTAACAGTATGTTTGATAATTTACTTATTTTTTTGTTCACTTAGTTCAGAATATATATATATATATATATGTATATATATATATATACACACACACACACACACACACACACACACATATATATATGTGTGTGTGTGTGTGTGTGTGTGTATATATATATATATACACACACACACACACACATACATACATACAGTACATATATATATATACATATATATATATATAAAATGTATTCATTCATAAAATAATCAGATGGATTTGAAATCCAATACAAATGTAAGTGTGTCGTGTTTCATGTTGTTGTTCTAAAATTCTGTGTATTGTTTTAAATGCCTATTGTGAAAATGAACGCATTTATGTGTGAATCTATATAATGACTCATTCTCAGTAAATCAGAAATGATAATCCTGTTAATCCAAGCTCATCCAGTTTTGGTTACATAACATCTTCCTGTCGTGACTGCTCCTTTTACACCAAAGCGAGACGAAGTGCTGCTCATTTTCCAGCTTCCGACATTGTTGTTGTCCACCTGAGTGTTCCCCATTTAACAAACCTCCCTTCAATGCGCATCAACCCAACCGGCCCAATCAAATAGATATAAACTGAGCTACATCCTGTTTATTACGGAACTGTGGGCTTATTATCGTGCAGAAGTAACTGATTTCTGTCATCTTTTCTTCAATTTATTTTAATTAAAAATAAACTAGTGCAGAGGATTTGTGTTGAACACAGAGAACGATAATAACAATCTTGTCAGTACAGGCTCATGGAGGGTTCTAGTTGCCTCGGGGTAAAAAGATCTAACAGCTAATACCACTTTCTCTCACGTAACCTCAGGGCAGGAAACATAACAAAAAAATGCATAACTGATCTCATGCCTGTAAAATATTCTAGGTATGAAACATCCACTTGCCTGTATTTGCCCATATTTATAACAGTGACATTTAACCAGATTTGTCCCCAAATGATCTCTGAACTTAATCATTCCTGTGCCGATGAAGGTCAAGCTCACCTGCTTCTGTGAGTTCAGGCCAGTGGCACTGACCTCAATCTTAATGAAGTCCTTGTGTCTCTCAGTGTTTCTGATTGTTCTTTCAGTGTTTTCTTATCTCACATGTATTACAGCCTCACTCCTTGACCCTCTGCAATTGGACCCGCAGGGTGAAGTGTCTCCTGTGTCAACATGGTCCAGTAATTTGTCCAAGAACTCTTGTAAAACCCCAACAGCGCTGCAATCAGGATATTGCATGTATGATATACAGTATCTGTGAATTCAGCGCCATTATCCTGGAAGTGCTCTGTGGGCAAATTTCCCAGCTGAGCATCACTTCATAAATGTGATGGTGGATATTATTAGACTACCTTTACCATGACCCCACCTGTCATTGCTGTATCACTAAGAAAGATGTGTTTCTCTATCCCCCTACTCTATTCCCTGTACACCAATGAGTGCATCTCCAGGTTCCTGTCTACCAGATGGCCTACGACTCTTTAGGGCCTCATGAACACTGTTGAAAAGGACTGTCTTATGCCATGATCTGCCATCATTAGCTGAAAATACTAACACAAATAAATGTGAGGATGCAATTGCAAAGACAAATAAATTTATCAGTTAAATTTATATTGGTACAAAGTAACTAAGGAAACGAATACTGTGCTTAAGTGCAATTTTACATTTAGTAATGTAGCTGACACTTTAATCCAAAGTGACTAATAAAAAAGGGAAACAATCAAGGTACAGTGCGACAAGGACATGTCAATGCAGCAATAAGTACTATTCACATAGAATCAAGTAACAGTACTAGAGAGGATAGATATAGCATGTCCCGTTGTTGTGTTGTTGTTAGCATGTTGTTGGTAGTGCTAGGAGAGGAGGTACTCTCTGAACAGCTGGGTCTTCAGGGGTTTTTTGAAGGTAGAGAGATCTGGTAGGAAATGGTAGGACGTTCCACCAACGGGGAACAACAGAGAAGAGTTTGGATTGCCCTGAGCGTGCAGGTGGTCGAGCCAGGCATTGTTCATTGGAGGAGCGCAGCAGTCGGGAGGTAACATATGCCTGTATAAGGACATTCAGGTAGGTGGGTGCAGTGTCAGAGACTGGTTTGTAGCACTGACGACATCAATTTAATGCGGGATGCTACAGACCAGGCATGCTGCCGTGTTCTGGATCATCTGAAAGGGTTTCAATGTGTGGGTTTTAATGTGCAAACTGGGAGGCCCGTCAGGAGGGCATTACAGTAATCAGTGAGTAATAATTTTGAGGTAGTTCTTTGACTATTTATCATATTTTATATTTCCAGTTCACTAAATTCTGAGAGGAATATTGTTCTGTTTTCTCAAATACATTTAGGTGAAAAAATAAAATTGCTAGTTACTTTTAGATTAAACTTTTCATTGACAGACATTCAGTGAGCTTATTTGGCAAATGACCTGTTACAAGTTTTAGCCTAAGAGTGATTTCACTTATTATTATATAGTTTGATTTAAGTATTTGTTTTAGGCCTAAAATGTAAAGTTATCAATTTCAAATAAAAGTAAATAAAAGTAAACATTCATTAAACAACTGAATTGTCTCTCTGCTCTTTGCAGATGATGTGGTTCTATTGTCTTCATCAGACCTTGAGACAAAGCTTTTAAATTTCCAGCTGGTCTTCGATCCAACCCCGAGCTATGGTCATGAGCTTTGGGTTGTGACCTGAAAGAACGAGATTGTGGATGCAAGTAGCATGGTTTGGTTGGAATGAAAAACAGACATAGTGTTTATAATGATTCAAATAGACAGAGACGAGCTACAGTAGCTGTACTAAGCTAACAGCTAACTAGCTGTAGCTCCATATTTAATAGACAGACAGAATGGTATCGATCTTTTCATCTAACTCCTGAAATGATGTGAAAAAAATGTCACACAACTCCTTTAAATGTCAAATTTAAGGCAACAATACTCCCTGAACTACTTTATAAAACAGACAAGGAGAGATGACAAGGAGGGCCTCCCCTGCTCTCTAAAAAGAGTCCTAACTCTTATAAGAAGACAGTACAGGGACCTGATCTAAAGCTCAGCAAAAAGTTGAAGAAGCACCAAGATGAGCCTTTGCTAGAACGACGATGACTGTTAATGCAACGTTAATATAACGGTTCTAGGACATCTGTAAAGCGGAGTGATACATGCAGTTAAAAGTCAGATTGAAAAATAATGGATCAAGGTCACAGACATTCAATCTTGGTTTTGGGCCTTGTCCCTTATTTGCCGAGATTTTCTGCATGTTTTGAATCTTTTAGGCATATCATGGATTGTAGATGGTGAAATCCATGAATTCATTCAAACTATGTGTTGACAAACGTTGACTATTTCAGTTTTTCACAAAGTGGTGAACCTCGCCCCATCCTTGTTGTGAATGATGAGCTTCCAAACAATATCCTGTCACAGTTTTATTGTCAGAATGAGTGAATATTTACAAAAAAAACCCAATAAATTTCGTCAGTTTAAACATGAAATATTTCGTCTTTTTCTCGTCTTCAAATTTTCTTGTCGTCAAGGTGATCTCAGAGCAGCCATGATGATGTTCTAGAATTTTATGAGATTCTCATGTGTTCTTTGGATGACCTCATGTTCTGAAGTTAGAATCACAGATCTTTAGAGACATACCCTGTCCACTGAGTGAGTTAAGAGACAAACCCTCATCTCGTGTTATCAGAGAGACACTTTAACAGATCAGAGATGGAGAAACTGAGAGCCAAACATTTCAACATGGACCTATGTGCCATTTATCAGGAAGAAATCAAGGACCTTTCCAAAGAAATGGAGGCCCTTCAGCTGAAGAACCATGAGCTAAAACACCAAAACAAAGCTCTGATCTCAGCTGAGAAGGAGAACCACGCCATGCTCCTGGAAATCGAGGCACTGAAGAATGAGCTCCAGGAGGCGAAAAGGAAGCATTCAGCCGAAAGGCAGCTGCTCGTCACTGAGCTTGCTGAGGCCAAACGGGAGATGGAAGATCTGAACCGGCAGCTTGAGTCTGAAAAACGCTCGAGGATGCAGGTGGAGAATGACAAACTGGAGGCTGTGGAAATTGCTGAGACTCTTTTCCGAACACTGGAAGACTTGCAGAGGGTCTCAGAGGAGAGTTCAGCTAAGCTCAGATCTGAGAAAACCAAACAGGACCAACTTCATTACGAGATCCGGGATCTGCAAAAAATGCTCCAGACAGAACAGGACTTGAGGAAGCAGGCAGAGGCTGAAAACCTCAGTGACTTTGAGATGGTGGAGGCCATTACTAAAGAGTTTCACGGACAGCTCCAGAAAGAGAAGCAACTGAGGGCGGAGGCAGAGAGGAGCAAAGTGGAGGCCATTAAAACTGCAGAGGAACTTTTCCAAAGACTTGAGCAGGCCCGAACACTCACAGAGAAGCTTTCAGCTGGAAGCCAGGCGCTCAACGACGAGCTGAAAAAGGAGAAGGAGAAGCAGGAAGTTCTCGTCGGAGACATTGTGAAGCTCACTCGGATGCTAGATGAAGAGATGATTTTGAGGGTCCAGGCAGAGGGCTATGAGATGGAGGCCATTGAAGTTCTGGAGGCAGTCCAGAAGAGGATTGGAAGGAGATCCTCTACTAGGACTTTCTGCTGCAACAGGAAATGTTTTTCTCTTCATTTCAGAAGCAGACGGAGGAGTAGAGCTTCACGCTGAGGGCTAGTATGTGTGTGTCCTTCTGTATATAAAATGTGACTTTCAGCAAAATAAAAATATTAAAAAATATATATATATATGAATACGTGATCAATATATAAGATACTTTATCAGTTACTAAGGTTATTTTTCTGTAGAACTTTCGATTGAATTATTTTTTCCTCCTTGGTACCAAATCCCCACTGTGAATTTATCAGTGGGATTAGGTGTCCCCTACAGGTGAATCATGCAGTATAATATTTGGTGTTTCACAAGTTTTGAGTTTTATTTTGAAAACTTAATCCATTATAGTAATGATTGAAATTCTGGCCACAAAGAGTGCATGAATAAAAAGGGATCTGCATTATAATCAAGGTTCCCAATGTCATGAAATACTGAGTCTGTGTTTCTGAGCCTTTGGGCGGAACAGTACGTCAAGAGCAAGGCAAAGAAAAAAATGGCACCATTTTGAATATATGACCAAGAGAAGGGCAGAACTTTCCCCTGATGCATTCCACGCCCATTTACTTGTCAGATGTGATTAAAAGGCTTCAGCATATCCCATACCAGTGATGTACTTGTTCCCTTCCCTCAGGAAACCCAAGTCACATACATTAGCTAAATTACTGAATTTCTGGTCCCCTGTGAGCTGGAGAGCAGGCGGAGATCCTCAGGCAGATTCTTCTAACTGTTCCTAAGTTCCAATTTGAGACTAGAGGTGACTGGACTCTCTGCTTTCAGGGCCTCCCGCTTTTGAAACACCCTGTTGGGGAATGTTAGCAGCATCACTCCAGTCTTTTAAATCACTCCTCTTACTTTTATTCATTAATCATCAGTTCATGACACTTTTTTTGCTTTAATGCTTGTGTTTAATGTATTTTCTTTGATACAGCAGTGGAGTATTTCCATTTTATGGAACATATTGGGACATATTGTACTTTTTAGTCTACTATATTTGTTTGATAGCTAGAGTTACTTTTAAATTAAGATTTTAGATACAAAGTGTGATTAGTTTAAACAATATGATGCATTTGTTGTAGATTAAACAGCCCAGTAGTACATTAAGTTATTAGAATTAGCCCCAACAAGCAGCAATGCTTCTTACATGGATTATTAATAATCACTGAATCATATATTGCATGATATAACTGTGACAGGGACCATTCTGCTGCATACATTTTGATACTTTTTATGAGGCTTTGTATTACTTCTTCTGGACTTATTCAAGGGTATGTGTGTGTTTGATACCGACTTCAAGATAAAATTGTGTTTTAGCAAGTATCTGCTCCAACTCCACCCTTGAAGGGGGAATGTTAAAAAATCTAAAATCAAATGTGAATTATGAGTATGACTGAGTGCAGCAATATTTTTCATGTACAAATTGTTGTTTAAGTTCACTAACATTCTTGGTTTGAGATTTTGTTTGAACAATTTTTAATATTTTTAGATGTTAGAACCTCGATCGCAGCATTTAAACACTTCACCACTCAGTGGCGCAACAGCTCCATCTACAAAAAAACTGGTGGATTCTGTCATTAACCATTCTGAGCCTGCAATCGTCTTCCTCTTTCTCGGTTTCCGTCTGTCTGTCTCCGTCCTTGCTCAATACTCTGCGATGATCCATAATCACCACTGTGTGTCTCCATCGACATCCATCATTCTTTATGGAGTTTCACAGTCAGGGGCGCAGAGGAGAGAAAATGGGAGAGAGAGAAAAGACAGCCTTCCAGTCAGGGGCAGAGAGAAGGCTACTCAGCACTTTATTTCCAAATGACCTCCCAGATAGAAAGAACGTGTCCCTGTCCACACATTTTCAATTGCTAGTCTTTAGGGTTTTAACCAGACACCTTTGGCTCTCCGGTCGGGAGTGCCCCGTTGACTTGATCTCTTTATTTGAAAAAATTGCCTTTTAGCAAATACTTCCAGAGACATATCACCTTTGTTTCTGAAGCAAACCATAGCTGTCAGATACTGAATAATATTTAATTATTTCATCCAAATACAAGGACATTAATATGTCCAGAGATATATGAGGAAGCAGGTGTTATTGCACTTAGAATTCTGCAATATGTAACGTGAAATAATAAAACAAAAACCAATTTGGATATGATAGTATATTATGCATTGTCTGTCTGTTTTTGAAAGTAGTTAATATAATTTTCTGGCTGAGTAGTGAGGAAGCAATTGCATAAAACACAAAGAAATGAAATAACAGTAAAGTCAACATACATGACAGAAGACACAAGTGGGAATCCGCAGTGCGGTTTTTTTAGCCTCCACACTGGCAGCTGGGAGGTTATAAGTTGGTACATGTATGTGGCACTCAGCTACAAACACCCCACATGTGCCTGACTGCTCCAGCACTTTGATTAAAGCTTAGGTGGTAGAGCAAAGGTTAGTCACAGCAGCAGGGGAGCACCGACCCTGTGGACTGTGTGAAGTTTTCTCTCTGAGGCTGATAAGTTGAGCTGTATGATGGGTGCAGTGGAGCTTACTGTCTGCTGTGCTGCATCAGACTGACAAGCAACATAATATATCTTAATATAAAAATTCATCACGTCAATCTTATGAGTCATTTACTTATTCTACCTGTCGACTGAGATGACGAGGGCAGCTTCATTGCATTGCATATTGGAAAATATTGTATGTGAGGAGCCAGTGGTAAGTTTTTGTAATATTGACATTGCTGAGACTCGAAATATCGAAGCATTTTCAACATCGCCTCTTGTTTCTTTATTATATAGACCTTTACACTAATAACAGAGAAATATAATATAATATATAATATAATATAAAATAAAATATATACACTTGTAGACAGGTGGCAGCTGTGGTAGCCAGGTGAGCATGTATAAACTGTAATGTAAACAGGTTGTGCAGTAATGTAGTAAATTTATATATACTGCATATAGAAAGAGCTAAACATGTGTTGCACATAAACATAATCTTAATTCATACTGTGATGTGTAATAAATGTATATACGGAGATGGAAAATGGTAAGTACGCAGGTGGAGCCACTGGATCCACAGCTGCAGAGCACTGAGTGGTGAATAAAAAAGCAATATTGAGGAATAAGAGTGTTTTCTGGTCTCTCACAGGCTGCATCATGAATACATATTAATGATGCCAAAGCTTTGTATGATTCTCATAGCGAATACCTCACACAAAATCCAACGTTTGACTTGGTGGATTACATTTTGAATAATTCTTTGTTTCACATTACGAACATTTAAACTTTGGGGGAAGTGATGCTTTCTTGCCTGTTATTAGCCCAGGACTGCATCATCCTGTGCAGTATTTTGGGAGATGGAAGTCCTGCCAAGTGTACAGGTGCATTAAAGAATCTCTCTGTGACACGTACACCTTAGAGATAAGGCTGAAAAATCAGTGGAGTCATCCTTTAGGCAAGACAGCTTGCATCAGTCAAGCTGTTGGCTGCCAAACTTCTGAGGTTCTGGTTGTAGGCGACTGAGCTCAGCTCTCAGCTGTGAGCCGGTGTAACTTTGTGAGTTTGATGCAGGGCTGTTGCTTAAAAAAAAAAAGAAAAAGAGCGTGTTCACTCAACCTTTTCTGGGTCAATAACACTAAAAAAGCCACCAGTCTCCCTCCTCTCATCTCAATCAAAGCTACTGCGTTAGTAATTTAGAGCGGGCGTGAAAGGAAAATAACTTGCCTCATTTAAATGCTAATTTGTCTTCAGCTGAAGATTCAGTACAATGGCAACAGGTTGGCAGAATATGGAATAAATTTGTGAGAGCTCATAGATCAGACACAAAGACAGATTCCCAACCACGTTTCCCCATAAAAATCTTCTATTTCTTCATGCATCTTTTGTGGCTCAGCAGTGCTGCATAAATACACAGGAAGCAGTGGTCTGCACTGCTGCCATGACTGAAAATCTTTACTGATGCTTCTTTTTTTCTATCACACCTTCCCTGTCAGTGGTGACAGTAACCCACACTGTAAGTAGGCTTTTTTAAACCATGATGCCAGAGAACGATGGCTTCTTTGCAAACCATATAAGGAGCATAATTATATGCACATCGCAACTACTGGAAAACAACATTAAAACCACAATTTAAATAGATGGTGTTTCCCCTACGGTTGGATCCTCATCAGGTTGATATGCTTGGTTACCACAGCCACATACACCAATCAGCCATAACATGAGTTGTGAGGTGGGGCCCCATGGATTGAACTTGTTTGTCCAACATCCTGTTGCCATGTGTTCCCCAGGTAAGCAATGCAACCAGCCATCATGTGATGAAAAGAAAACGTGATTCATCAGATCAGGCAAGCTTCTTCCAGTGTTGCTCATGTGACCATCTCAGCAGTGGACAGGAGTCAGCATGGACTGATCTGATCACAAATCTGCAATGCACTCTGACACCTTTCTATCAGAACCAGCATTCACTTTTTCAACGATCTGAGCTACAGTAGCTTGTCTGTTGGATTGGACCACACGGGACTCCCCATGTGCATCAATGAGCCTGTCGATTCACTGCTTTTCTTTCCTTTAATCACTTTTGTTAATTACTGACCACTGCAGACCAGGAACAGCCCACAAGAGCTGCAGTTTTGGAGATGCTCTGTCCCAGTTGTCTACCCATCACAATTTATCTCTTATCACAGTCACTGAAATCCTTAAACTTGTCCATTTTTTCCTGCTTCTAACATCAACTTTGAGGACAGATTCCATGATAACAAGATAAGTGTTCACCCGTCAGTAGTCATATTGTTATGACTGAACGGTGTACTTGTACATATAATAGCCATGGCCAACAACATGTCAGTTACGCTAGTATATGTCAACAGAAACATCATGATCATATCATGATCAGTCAGTGAAACCTGCATGTCTCCTTCTTTCTTTCCTTTGTTTTTACTATTTCCTTCCTTCCTTCACTTCTATGTCTACTTTTTGTCTTTTCTTTATAACTTCCTCCTCTCAGTTCTGCCTTTCCTTCTCACCACCTTGGTGTCATCTTCATGTCATCTTCCTCCAACATAATATATTTCAGATGATTTTGTTCCTTTATTCCTCTCTTTCTTTGCTCCTTGCTTCTTCCTCTCTCCCATAATTTCATTATCCTTCCTATTTTCCTTCTTTCTGCTCTGCCTCCCTTTCTTTCTTCCCCCTTTCCTTTCCTTTCCTTTCCTTTTCTTTCCTTCCTCCCTTCTGTTTTAGTTTCCTTTCTTCCCACCTGCCTTCCATTCTTGTTATTATCCACCGTCCATCAATTTTTGTTAAAAATCTTACTTTGCTCATCGTTTTCTTCCTCTATCCCATCATTTCCTCCATTGTTTGTTCTTTGATTCCTTCACTTCCTACCTGCCTTCGTTTTCTCATTTCCTTCCTCTCCTCTGTTCTTCCCTCCTTCCTACCTGCTTGCTTTTGAGTTTTGATTTTTGTTGAAAATCCATATACAAATCCTCCCTACCTCCTTCCCTATCTTCCATCCTTGTGGACTTCCTTCCTTCATTCCTTCCTTCTCTCCTTCCTCCATGCGATAAAGCGATCCCACCCACCTACACACACACACACGCACACACACACACACACACACTGGGGATTTTTCTCCAACTCTCTCACGCTGCCACTCTTCTTTTTAATTTGTCCCATCTCTCTCTCTTTGGCCCACTCTCTCACCGTCTATCTGAATCTTTAACCTCTTTCAATCTGTCTCTCTGTGTCATCCTCCGTCTCTGTCACTATTTCTCTCTCTGTCACTCTCCGTCTGTCTCTCTCCATCTTTCTCATTCTCTCTGTCGGTCTGCAGCCACCCTCGCTCTGTCTCTTTGTGATTGAGTGAGTTGAGAAGTTAGTTGGATACCCTTCTACTGTCCTCCAAGGTTAACCACAGACACACACTACACACACACACACACACACACGCTGACCTTTCTGTGTACATCATTTCATTGGCTCTTATAGGTCTTTCCACTCTTGCTGGTATTTGACATGCTTGGCTTAATGTATGGTGAACATCTATTATCACACAATTACCTTTTGTGAGGTGTGTGTTTGCATGTTTGCATACAAATGTGTGTGTGTGTGTGTGTGTGTGTGTGTGTGTGAGTATGTGTGGCTGGCTCGTTTAGATTGTGGACCATATGAATTTCCATTATGTGGGGTTGACAAGGAAATGGGCCAATTTTTAATTGGTGGGGATTCGCCTGCGACACAAGGTCATTGGCTGATAATATGTCAATTATCTGTTGCACAGCTGACAGAGCGAGCTGAGTGAGAGAGAGAGACAGACGGAGAGAGACGATGGCAAGCAGAAACCGAGAGGAGAGCAGAGGATGGACATAGTCTCATTTGACTTGTCAGCCATCTATCCCAGTAGTGATCTGAGAGACCAAACCCCACACCACACCACACCACACCCACACACACACACACATGCAAGGCAAAGTCACCTCCAGGCACTATAGCAGGAACTCTTCAAAGCACCAGTCAACCCTTTCTCTTTTTTTTGCTCTCATTCTCCCTCTATTTTGTCAACATGCACTCCCAATTTAAGGAGGTGCTTTAAAATGCAGAGGAGATGCAGCATGATGTAAATTTTAAGACCATAGTTACCTGTGAATGTAATTTATGTTAAATTATTTCTAAAACTCAGTTTTTCCCAATACATCGATGAGTCACAACTATTATTATGACCACCTGCCTAATATTGTATTGAGGCACGTACTCAACTAGACCTGTGAAGGAACCATGACGTTAGCAGCATATCCTTGAAGTCATGCAAGCTTTGTGGTGTGGCCTCTGTCGATTGGACTTGTTTGTCCAGCAACTGATGCTCGATTGGACTGAGATCCGGGGAATTTGGAGGCCAAGTCAACACCTTGAACTCGTTGTTGTGTTCCTCAAACCAGGGTGCATTATCCTGCTGAAAGAGGCCACTGCCATCTTGTCTGTTGGATTGGACCACGCGGGCCAGCCTTGGTTGCCCATGCATCAATGTGCATCAATGACCCTGTTGTTGGCTCACTGCTTTTTCTTCCTTGGACCACTTTTGATAGATACTGACCACTACAGCTGATAGGTACTGAACACCCCACAAGAGCTGCAATTTTGGAGATGATCCGACCAAGTTGTCTAGCCATCACAATTTGGCTCTTGTCAAAGTTGCTCATATCCTCACGCTTGCCCAATTTTCCTGCTTCTAACATCAACTCCGAGGACAAAATGTTCGCTTGCTGCCTAATATATCCCACCCACTGACAGGTGGTAGGATAACGAGATAACTGTCAGTTGTTTCACCCATTTTTAAACAATCATTTGTGAAACCAAGTGAATGTATAATCTGAGGTTGTACCTCTTCTCAAACTCAAGCTTGTTCTCCCGCCTGGCTTTGCGCTTGAGAGCAGGAACCTGGACGACATCCTTGTTGACTCTGGTTTTGATCATGGACCCTTTGTGCATCTCTTTAACCATGCACAAAAAATGTTTTCACATACAATGTGTTTTTGCCTGCTATCTTTATAATATACAATTTTACCAGGGTTGAATTAGCATTATCTGCTGCTAATTCTGCCAGTGCTGTCACATTAAGGCTGGTAACCTATGATTTTCTTTCTATCTCCTCTCCTCCTCACCAGTAAATGTCTACCTGAACTCATTTGGTGTGATAAAAAGTTCATGCATCAGCTGCCCACAAGAGAAGAAAGGAAATGTAGATCTGAGGATACGTACGTTGTCAAATCGCTTGGTCGTTCCTCCTTAAAATAAAATGTCCACACATAATATTCATAGTTTAATAGAAATGTAAAGATGTCTTGACTTATTTTTGAATTTAAAGTAGAGTGAAGGCATGTAACAGTAGGTGGCAGCAAACATCAATGCTGCACAAAAGCATGCATCCAAAAAATATCTCGTACCATCGGGCTTTTATACATTTGACCTGTCTTTTCAAACTGGAGGTGTCTTTTCAAGCACACTGCAAACGTGCACTAAAAACAAACACGTAGATAGAAACTCACTCACACTCTCCTTCTTTACCCTCTTCCTACCTTTCTCTTTGTTTTTCGATGCGGCTGCTCTGTCGCTTCACTGAGGCTTCAGTCAGATGTGACTTCCACACTTTCACAGACCGTTGGCCTCTTTACTGTATCTATGTGTGTGTGAGAGAGTGTGTAGTGTGTGTGTGTGTGTGTAAATCTTCCATTGTTTCCCTCTTCATCTCTCCCTCTGTTCTCCCCTTCACTTCCTCAGCCTTGCTTCTCCTCTGTGTCTTTTTTACTCTTTTACTCCTGACCTCGCTTCTCCACAACTCACCCTTTCCTCTTTTGCCCTCCTCCCCTCTCCCTCCACTTCCAATCTTTTCATCTCGACGTGTGTCAATTTGGATGGAGTGGCTCTCGTCGCCGTGGTGATACTGAGACGGGTGGATCATGGAGGGAAAGCGCGACGGAGGGCCGAAGGGACAGATGCACCGAGCGAGAGATAGCGGAGAAGCGTTGGAAAGACATCTGATGTTCTCTCGCTGGGGCAGCCATGAGTGTAGTTACAATCTGTAAACACACACACACACACACACCCAGACACACACACACACACACACACATGCACAGTAGGGAAATGAACACAGGGGAAATCTGTGCCCTCTCAAACAGAGAAAATTAACACAACAGGAAATTGGTTTCTGCTTTCTGTGCAAATGTGACAGTGTATCCCTTGATAAATGATATATAAATGATATGTGTAATTTATTTAGGCACAAGGAGAATGAGCAAGCGAGAAAGATAGTAAACAAAGTTTAATTCTTGAAATAATTGTTTCAGAAATATGGAGAGTTAAATGAGAAGACTGATACCACTCTCATACTTATACTTATATGAAGCTAAAGCTAACAGATGCTTTCGTTTAGCCTAATGCAGGCATGTCCAAAGTCCGGCCCGGGGGCCAATCATGTCCCATGGTCAGATTTCATGCGGCCCGAAGCTTCATTTTTATAATATATTATTTATGGCCTGCTAGGATTGCGCTAAACGTTAAACTCTAAGGACATAACTGCTGCTGTTATATATCTGTAGATGTGACACAAAATATTACTTTCTCAATGATCTTGTGAAAGAGAAGAGCAAGAGTGATATGTTTTAAACTTAAATGTTAACAGACTGTGCATTACTCATAATAAGTCATGTTTAAAATGAACATGAGGTTAAGATTTGTATTAACTTCATGCAAGTTTAACGTATTCCATATAATTTATTCTGTGTTATCTGACTTCAGATGTTTGGCTTTTAGATTTGTTCATGCCTGATTGGCTTAGATTTGGTTGCCATTTAAAAACAAATTGTGACAATGAAATGTATGTAACTTTTATTGTTCACTTTTTCATTTTTAAAATGTTAGTATTGCCCCCTGGACATCTTCACGTTGTCAAATCTGGCCCTCCTTATAAAAAGTTTGGACACCCCTGGCCTAATGGCTAACACAGTCCACCTACCAGCACCTCTAAGCTCACTATGACATCTTGTTTCTTATATGCAAAGACTAAATTATAAAAATAACAATTGGCTGTTTAACTTCCTGGAGACTCTGCTGGTTGCCTAGCAACTGTACAGATTGAACAAACAAGTCACAATGTGTTATTAGTGAGCTTCAGAGGTGGTCGTAGGTGGATCAGGTTACCATTGGATGGAGCCAAGCTAGCTGCTGGCTGCAGCGTACAGAGTGGTATTAATTTTCTAGTCTTTAATAAGTGTGGCCTATTTTCCAGAATCCCTTTAAACTCATGCACCACACACACATACACTTGTAAAACACACACACACACACACTTTTGTCTTTTTTTTTCTTTTTCCACTCTTGTAAGACTCTTGACAGACTGTTCGGGCAACCTTGCCAGCCGAGAAATCAAACGCCATGGCAACGAGTGGCTTCTGTGATCACTGCAGATATGGTGAGACAGCTGACCACTTTGTAGTGTCCGTTTGTGTGTACTTGTGTGTGTTTTGTAGACCGGGTTAGTTTAGCTGTACAGGAATCAGAGGAAAGTGTTGTGTTTGTGTGTGGGAATTATGTTTTCTTGTGTGTGTGTGTGTGTGTATAGAAAGAGAGAGAAACATGATACATGTGTGTCTTCATTCGACTGTCTCTTGGTGTGTGTGTGTGTTTGTGTTTTTTGTGTGTCCACATGTGTGACTGTCTGCTGCCGAGTCTCTCCTCGGGCCTTTTTTCTGATAGACCACTACTGGGTGTTGTGGAGATGAAAGGGATGCTGGGAACTCATCTCATGCTATGAATCCTGGGTAAGTAGCGTGTGATGTGAGTACATCCTCATCACTCAGTGAAAGAAGGCTTTCATCCCTTATCCGTTCCTTCTATCAATATCCTCTCTTTCTCTCTACTCTCCTCGTCCTCACCCTCATTTCTTTCTTCTCTCCTTCGACTTTAGTTTCTTCTTTTTTCTATTCTTGCGTTTTTTTCTTGTCTTTTCTTTTCCCTGCTCATTTCTTCTACTCATTTTCATACCTATTTCCTTCCTCCTTTTGATTCAGCTCTCTCTTCTCATTTGCTCTTCTAAATTCTTCTCCATCCTCTGCCCTTTCCTTCCCTCTCTTTTATCTTTCCATTTTTTCTTTCCTTTCCACTCAGTGTCTACATTTTCCCTCTACATTTTCCTTTCCTCCTTAGTCCTGTCCCTTTTCCTATTTCCATTACATTTCCCTGTCTTGTCCTTTTCCCTTTCCCCTTTCTTCTCTCCTTATTCTTTGTTTTTTCATTTCAACTTGGTTTCTCTAAACTTTTCTTTCCTCTTGTCTCATTTTCTCCTTCCATCATCCTATTCCCATTTCACTTTTTCCTTTCCTTAAATTGTTTGTCTTTGCTTCCCTCATCTCCTTCTTTTCTCCCTTTCATTTCCTTCCCTTGACTCTTTCCCTTCACCCTTTCCTTTCGTTTCCTCTACATTTCTCTCTCTGCCCTTCTCTCCTGTCTTTACCTCTTTTCTGTTTCCTCTCGCTCTTCTCAGTGCATTGTCTTTTCTCTAACCTTCTTTCTTTTCCTTTCCTGCCCTCTTTTTTCCTTACCTTTTTTTTTTGCTCTCCTCTCCTTCCTTCACACCTTCCTTTCCTTTCCTTTCTACTCAACTGTTCTATATTCTCTTCCTCTCCTCTCCTGTGAACGTAAAATGATCAAAGTGCCCATTCTGGCCATGACAGTTCAATTTCACCAGCTCACACACATGTATGCACACGCACACACACACGCATGCACACACATATCCCTGCACGTACTTTTCAAAGGGTGTCCGTGTGGTGAGTGCCTGTATGTGTCTAGATGGCAGACTTTGTAGGCTTCTGCTTGAACAAGTTGGATAAGTCAGATTTCGTCATATGATTATTAAAAAGGTAGATTTGACTTTGGCCTTTTTATAACCTCAAACTTTAGAGTTTATAGCAGAAAAACTTAATGACCACAAAGTTACTGCCCTCCATCAGCCCCCCTCAGCCACTTCAACAAGTGGAGCTGCTCGTGCAATAGCTGTTTATGGGGATCAGCTCTCAGGTTACCAACAAAATACTAACATATGGAAGAGTTTTAGTAGAAGCTGTCATGACTTTTCACAGCCCAAAGTCGCTACAGATCATGTGCTGAATCAATTTATCCGGTTATGATTTTAAATCACACCATAGACGTTGAAGTTAAACTAAGATAACAGAGCAAAAATGACAAAAAAATGAAAATGTCTGTCAACCCAGGTCACCAGAATCAGAGCCAAGTTTTCACATACAAGGAATTTGCCATGGTGAATTGATGCATAACAATAATAAACATAAATAGAGAGAAGTCAGAAAGAAAGTACTGCAAGTCAAAAAACAAATCAAAAATTGACAATAACATATGAAAAAATATTCAAAATGGATAATCGCTGATCAAAAATAGTTGCAGAATAATTTTCTGTCTATACGGAATGATGGATTAATCAACTAAGCATTTCATTTTAGATTATCAAGCTAAAGCAGTGATCATGATGTGGGATTTTTGTAATCCACTATGTTTTAGAGGCGAATGACGTCCTTCTCACCCTTTTAATTGATAACTTTAGTTACGAGCCACTTCAGTAGTAGAGAGTAGTCTAGTAGATTAGTTGACAGCTTCTAATTAATCATTTATCATTATGATGTATTATTAGCCTATATGATAAGATAAGATAACATTATTGATACTTTAAATAAATTGAGCTCCACCTTTACCAGCTGCAACATTGAACATTAGTTCATCAATAATCATAATCCTGTGCTGAAATAGCCCACAGATTATTCCGAAATGGGACATTCTGTAAGTAATTATACAATATGGTATTACTACTTTCACTTCCCCCTCTGAATTGCACCGTATGGAACATGTCAGTCAGTTTGAGGTGAACCATGATACCAATGTGGAGCCAGGTGTAGTTGGCATGTCATGATTAGTAATTAGCAGTTTGACTCAGCCAGTAGCAGCAACCATGAAACCACGAATGGACAACAGACTGGTGGAAAAACACAGTGAGCTGATGGTAACCCAAAGAAAGTTATCAGAAACAGGAACAACCTGCAAATAAACAAGCTTTAGCACTGATAGCAGATAGCTAACATTACTTTTCTGGCTACTTCTGGTAGTTTGCAGGTTGATTTGTGGCCTTTTAGTGACTGCACAAAGTGTCTCTGGAGGTGGCAGTGAGAGAGTTGGACACTTAAATATGAGTGGAGTGTTTTTCCACCATGAAAGGTGCATCATCTACCTCAAATACCTGTAGGTGAAGCACATTATCTGCTCGCTCTGTGGTAAAATGGCCCGCCGTGGCTGTCTATGTGAATGAACACAACCCTGCAATGCACTGTTTATGTGATTATGTTTGCTTTGGTCACTGGTGAGGTCCACACAGAGACACTCGGCACCATGGACAGAGGTGTTGTAGTGTGTGATATGTTGTTCTGGAGGCTGTGCAGAGGTCTGTAGTTGTTTATTGATGTTTCCATTTGCACCTTGTTGAGTGCTGTGTTTTTATTCCACTACTGAGTAACTGATAAACTTTAGAATGCAGTCTCTGTACGTTTTTATGTTGGGAAGATAGTTCAGAGACTCATTAAGTCATATACAGTACCAAAATAAGCTGGTTCCTGCTGTAGTAGTAATGAATGAATTTGTTTTTATTGCTGTATCATGCATATAAATATGCCCAGTCCACACGGGCTCACAAGACACCATAGATTCATACAGCCCACCAGAGTGCAGCATAAAGAAACAGACATATTTCACAATCGAATCTTCAGAACATCATTGAGAACAGAATTCATTAATCCCTGACTGAATCATTTACTATGTAGTTCTCAAAAACGTTGAATAAATGCTAATTAAACAATCTCACAAAGTTGGCAAATTTCAAAGTCACTCCAATTTTTGCTCATCTCCACACCAGAGTGTTCAAGGGTTATATCGGCCATTTCATGGAACATTAGCAGTGTCAAAGTAGTTTTATAGTCTACATATTTAAATTCTACTAGTTTTTAAGGCTTATAAATAGTCTAAATAAATGAACAGAAGAAACAAGAACTAAAATTTTATCCCTGGAGATGCGGAGAAAAAGAACATAGTGCTTCATGTTCGGGAAATACAATTAAACTGAGTAGTAAACAGGTAATTAAATATTATAAAAACAAATTAATAAAAAGTTTTCAGTGATTATTCAAGTCTACTGTGGTGGACTTGAACTTATGACCTCAATATTCCTAAATCCTATTTCAGTATTTCAGATCTATAGGTTAACCTTGCTTGTAAAGCAGTACCAGCAGTTTTACATGTCACAGTTTGGTGTCTACAGGAGGATGGAGTTAAGAGTTTGAATGTGCCTTTTTATTCAAGGACCTGTCTTATTTGGCTTCCTCACATTTTTTCCCGTGACACACCACTGCTAATTATTGGTCAGAACAAAAACAACAACAAATATTTCCACTCGTCAGTCTGCACCCTTTATCTAGTTTTTCTTTTGCATTTGCTGTATGCTCAGAACTTACACAGTGTGCCTTATATTTTAAGCTTTGCACTTGTACATTTTTTTGTTCTTATGAACGTGCACTGCTGCCTGTGTTAAACTTACATTAAATGCATATATTGTGAGGTAAATTTAACCACCAGGGACAAGGAAGGTTTTGTGTGCTAGTTGAGTTGCTCTGGGTCAAACTGCAGGACTCTTTTTATCTTCTGTAAATTATAAAGTTTGCACCGCAAGCAGATGATGCTTTCTTCTATGTTGGTTTTCCAGGCTGTACTTTTTTTTTTTGCCTGTCCATGCTCCTTTCATCCTCCAAATGCAAAAAAAAAAACAAAACAAAAAAAACACATTCATGTGTCTGCTCTTCACACGCTGTTATACCTTATGTGTCTTGCAGGCTTTATACACTTATTCGGTGTCCTTCCAGTAGACATCTAACACACTTTGTTCGTATTAATATGCGTGACCAGTTACACTCACACTTTAGACTGGAGCCAGCACACGCTCACACACATTGTTTCTAAAAGGAAATGTGGCTTCTCCAGGTTGTTTTTCTTTCCTCATCTGTCTCCTCCTCTCTGCGTCTGCACTCACTTGTCTCTCCTTCTCCATCTTTCTCTTCCCCTGCCATCCTTGTCTTCCTCCTCTGTTCCTCTGCGTCACTCTCTCAATACTGATATATGATGCAATGAAACAAAACGTGACAGTCAACTTTTTTCCCCCTTACTCTATTCCCCTCAGAGCTGTCTCTCCCTTTCCTCGCTCTTTTCCTCTTCTTCATATTCTTTAATTCTCTTTCTTGACTGCCTCTTTTCCCCCCTCTCCTTCTCCTCCATTTGCTTTCTCTCTCGTCTGTCTCCACCTCCTCCCTCTTTCCCTTTCTCCCCTCATCTCTCTTCTTCTTGCTGCCTCTCTTCTTGCTCCTCCCTTCCCTCTCTAGAGCCCTCTTCTTTCCGTCTGTTTCATTAACAAGATTTATCGTCTCTAGTAATTACAGTACACACACACATACATATAAGTGTGTGCACACACACACACACATACACACTCGATGCCAGTCACACATCTTGGCGCTGCAGTGCCACTTTTCTACCAGTTAGGGTCACTGTGGCACTGTGAGGAAAAGAGCAAGGGAGGGGGGAGAAAGTGTGTATGTGTGTGAGTGTGTGTGAAGGAAGGCTATTAGCATGTACTGTATGTGTGTATTTGTGTGTGTGTTTAAGGGTGTGTTTCCATGACACTGCTGGACTGCGAGCTGGAATCAGTATGGCACCTTATAGGCTCACACAAACATAATTTCAAATTAACACCATCCAAAATGGCATTCTGCTGGTGTCCTCTTCCTTTATTTTCCAATTAATTTATACTGAATTCATTACACATACTGCCTTTATGACTTCCTGAAGGCCACACCTCTGTGTGTGTGTGTGTGTGTGTGTGTGTGTGTGTGTGTGTGTGTGTTTGTACTTTATGTGTAGATTAAAACCATCAAGGTCTCTGGTATTCTCAATGTGTGGAAGTACTTTAGAGGCTTTATGGCTGCAAATATTTGCACAGTTACATGAGCTGCGTGAGGTGTTCATGGAGGCACTTTTCAAAAGTTCAACATTTATTTGTCTCTCTGTCTGTTAGCCCACAGGCCTAGGATCTCCGATATCATAATCCCTTTAAAGTAATGGGCCCGGCTACTGACAGAGCCTGATTGATGCTGGTTTTCCCTCCACGCGGAGCTAGGTAGCTAGTCGACGTTGACAGAGTGACTGACAGAAAGGTTGACAGAGTGACAAAAGGAGAGTGACTGGCGTTCATCACCGCAATGTTTCCGACTGACGCAAAGACTTGCTGAGAATCAGTGGATGTTTTATATATATATATATATATATATATATATATATATATATATATATATATATATATATATATATATATATATATATATATATATATATATGTATAAACTCCCCTTCAAATTTATGAGTGAATTGTATTTCCTTATTTTACAAAATTAGACCCACAGGGTCTAATGTGTTTACACTGAATAAAAAAACCCTATTGATTAAGCAAAATGAGAGTAACCTTGCTGACCTTGTCTCCACATTGCATATTCTCTTACTGTAAAACTAAAACTTTTAGAACATTGAAAAACAAATGAATGCACCTTGTTGTAGCAAAAAAACAAAAAACAAATACTATCTTTTGAAACGTTGTATTTAGTTTTGAATTTTACTTTTTCATTATGTACTGAGCCTCTTAATGAGCACAACTATTGTTGATTTGACTATTCAGAATTAGTTCAGTCAACGTTAAATGCTAAACATTCTAGTGCTGTGACGTGAACAAAATGCCTCACTCCTATAATAAAACGATTAAAACTATGAGCTATTTTCAAACCAGCATCTGCAAACTTCCTCCTGTGTGCATCACACAGTGATGGACTGACAGATGGATCATCCACACACACTGTGATCCCAGCAGAGTTGGGCACCTTTGGGTATGGAGACATGGACAACATGTTGTATCTAAATAATGCGTGGCTGTGGTTTTACAGAGTAAATCAGTGCAGTTTGTTCTAGTTTTTATCTAATAGAGATTCATTTGTAGCTACTTATTTAAACAGTACATGTACACTGTTTCACCAATGCACAGGTGAAGCATTTAAATTATTTGTTTGCTTTAATTCATATAAGATGTGTAAGATATGTAAGAATACACCCAGTGAGGTGGAGCTTTATTATACGCAACTACTTTACTCATAAACTGTATAAAACATGGACGTCGTATCCGTGATGTCAACCACAGGTTCCTGAAGAGCTGTTGTGAAGCTCAGTGTGGTGGCTCTGGCTGTTGCCTTCTTGGCAGTCCTGCCTCTGCCGCCTCCCGGCTAATCCAAAAATGGGCAAAGATGTGGATCATTGTTGGACCTGAGGCGAGCTGAATGACGCCTGGGTGCTTTAATAAGCCATCTGTAACAGAACCCACCTGTCAATCAACGGCCATGCTCTTATGTGTAACTTTAACAAACATAACTTAGTATAATTTGAATGGGTGAGTTGTATAAAAATTCACTCTCAGTATAGTTGTCATAGACATAGCTATAGAGACCAAAACAGTTTTTTGCACCAGGCTGTAAACATGCATTTCTGCTGTGAAGTTGGACATTTTAACATGGGGACTTATGGAGACTGACTCGTTTTGTAGCCAGCCTCAAGTGGACGTTTGAGGAACTGCAGTTTTTGGCACTTCTGCATTGGTTTCATATCACAGCCACGGAGTTTGCAGCTTGACTGTACGATATTAATTCATGTATGACAACTTATTCAGAATTTATATTCTAAATACTTTTATTTTGAAATGTTTCATTATCAGTGCCAGTAGTTCAGTCCATAGGGGCTTTGGAACTGGAGGGCGACCGGTTCAATTTCAGGATGGACCACAGTATGGAGCGTGGACTGGTAGCTGCAGAGGTGCCAGTTCACCTCTTTGGCACTGCAGAGATGCCCGAACCCCCAACTGCTCCCATCACTCCACCATGTGGAGAGCCACATTTGCAGCTCTATGAGCCCCTTGTGTGTGTGTGTGTGTGTGTGTGTGTGTGTGTGTGTGGTTGTATTTTAGGCCTAGATGTGTAAAACATGAGTGAAAAAAGAATTTTACCATTGAGAGATGAATAGTTAATCATATTTTTCTTCATAAGTAAATAAATACTTGTACCGTAGTTTGAGCAGATCAACATGTGTATCAACCTTTTTTCATTTAAAGATCAGTGTCAGTCAGTCAGAGTGTTCAATGCATCAGTTTTTCTGTATTAAATGTAGTTTAAAGCTAGAGGCAACGTTTAAGGCTGCCCAGACCAGCACTCCAAAAGTATTGAGGTTCGACACAGTTCTGATCAGCACTACACACACAGAGTACACAGAGTAAGCAAGACACACACACACACAGAGCAAGACAGACAGTCACACACACACACAAATTCATATTTGCACGGTGGACTGCAGTGATAATGGCAAGCTCTAAAGAGGCGTGTAAATGTTATTCGAGTTCATTTCGTCTGCGTTCTCGTTTTTATGTGTGTGTGCCAGTCTCTGTGTGTGTGTGTGTGTGTGTGTGTGTGTGTGTGTGTGTTCGTGTTTTTGTGTATTTAAGTGTTTGTGATTGTGAGTTTGTGTGTGTGTGCAATGATGTGTGTCGTGTACTCAAGCCAGGAGTGTATTGTTGTCACCTCAGGCCGCTCTAACATCATTTATATGGTTTCCACACGCAAGCACACACACGCACACATGTATATACGCACACAGGTACCTTGTCGAGAGAGCAAAGCAAGAAGTGTGTCTATGTGGATCTGTGCGCATGTTTGTGTACGTGTGTGTGGTTGTGCACAAACACAGGTGTGTGTCGGTTGATAAAGTTTATCAGCTCAGGGCACGTTGCTGCTGGCAACCAGTGTCGTGAAGGGAAAAGGCCACGCAGACAAAGTGTGTTTATGTGTGTGTGTGAGCCAGTCTTTCAGTGTGTCTTAGGGGAGGAGGATTGCAAACATAAGCACTGCTGATGACCCTCTCCTCATCTCAGACTGACACACTAACACACACACACACACACACACACACACACACACACACACACACACAGCAGATGATTTAAATCCATTTTGAAGAGGAAAAGCTATCAGCATATTTATAAGTTGATATTTCAAAAACAGCAATGACTGCAGTGCCGAAACATTACTTTTTTGTAAGTGAAGGCATTGAAATAGATCTCCATGAAGAGGCTGAGCCCGCACACAACAGAGTACACACTATAACACGCACTGCTCCCAGATTCCTGTCTAAGCCACATTTTCAGAATGTCAAATTCAAACATCTTGTTTTGTAACTCTGTGGCTGATATTTAATGGTCTGTCCTGTGACAAGATTGTAAAAAATGGGTATAATACTTTATTCAGAGAGTCCACTGTAATAGGCCGCTGACATTGAGGTGACAAAAAGCATCCTCACTGCCAACCTCAATCCTAATCTTTACCTCTTTTTCAGTGCTAAGAATAACTTGCTGCTTTTCAGATAACTAACACTACAGTACTACTTTTCAGTTGTTCCGCAATTAGCATGTTCAGATGAAGTATGACCCCAGTGTTTGACTTGTTAGTCTGACTCCAGTAGCCTGATGGGCAGACAAATCCACAGTGGCTAAAATCTTTGGACTTGCTTGTACAATTTGTGTAGAAGAGCAAGTGAGCAGCACTCTTTGCTCCTACTCTCCTACTGAAGTGCCTCTGGGCCAGGCACTTGACCTTCAAGTTCTCCAATTGCTCGGCGGCTAAAAAAGCATGACTACACTGGGCAGCTCCCAGCTGAGAGTCACAGTAAACCTCTGAAAGTGCTGATTTGCTGAGAAAAAGAGTGTTTTTGATCAACTAGCTTGGATTATAGCTCCTAACCTTTTCTCTTCAGTGTCTTTGTCTTTTTTGACAAATTCAGTGTTTTATTCTACCTGATGCTTGGCCGTTGTTCTATTAGCTCTATGGTTGTTTTAACCGTGCACTTTTCTTTTTAAAAAAACAAAAACAAAAAACTTTTAGGGCATTTATCTGCCTTTATTTGACAGGACAGCTGAGGACAGATTGAGGACGATGAAGGATCACAGGCAGGAATCAAACCTGGGTCACTGCAGCAAGGACCCAGCCCACTGCACATGTGGCACATGCTCCACCAGGCGAGCCACCAGGGTGCTCCAACTGCCTACTTTCCTAATGCAGGACGGACTGGATAGCACAGAGTGGGGGCTATGTGAACATAGTTTGTATTCAGGTCTTCACTGACGAAGAAGAAGAAGAAGAAGAAGAAGAAGAAGAAGAAGAAGAAGAGATACTTTATTAATCCCTCAAGAGGGAAATTCTTTTTTCACTCATTTTTTTTTTTTTTTTTTTTCACATGCATTTTAACCCTGAAACACAACCACACACACACAAAGGGCTCATAGACATACAATGTGGAAAGAGATGGTGGAGTGATGGGCAGCCCCCCCAGAGGAGCGCCCTGCGAGCAATTGGGGGGGTTTGGTGCCTTGCTCAAGGGCACCTCGGCAGTGCCCAGGAGGTGAACTGGCACCTCTCCAGCTACCAGTCCACCTTCCATACTATGGTCCATGCTGGACTTGAACCGGCCACCCTCCGGTTCCCAAGCCAAGTCTCAATGGACTGAGCTGTGCCGATATTTTGTGAGATTATTTTAAATTTTTATTTTTTTTTAAGTTTATTTCTTACATAATCATCTAAACTTTAAAAATAATAATTTGATTTAGTTTCCTAGAAACATAGCTATAGGCCTGTTGACCCCTTGTGGGCATCCGGCCCCCCGGTTTGGAACCAGTAGTAGTATATATAGCACATCCTTCTCTGCACAAACCATTACTGTCTCTTCAAACTGGTTTGATATAAAGTCAAAGATTGGACCAGACTGGTAATACCAATATTTACCACCAGGTGTTGCATGTGAATCAGCTGCTCCTGAGTAAAACATAAGACCCCTGATTCAGAGAGAAGAAGCAAGTGGCCAATGAAGCCATCCGAAATGAATCCAATGCTGAAGTGCCAAAAACTGCAGTTCTTCAAATGGCCACTTGAGGCTGGCTCCAAAAGTGAGTCAGTCTCCATAAGTCCCCATGTTAAAATGTCCAACTTCACAGCAGAAATAAACATGTTTACAGCCTGGTACAAAAAACAGTTTTGGTCTTTACTGTACTGAGGGTGAGTTTCTCTATAACTCACCAAGAATTACCAGCGTGGCCACTTTGATTGACAGGTGTCTGCTGTAACAGATGGCTTGTTTTAGCACCCAGGCATCATTCAGCCTGCATCAAGTCCACCATTGATCCACATCTTGCCCCTTTTTAGATTAGCTGGGAGGTGGCAGAGGCACGACTACCAAGATGGCCACCACACTGAGCTTCAAAACGACTCTTCAGAAACCTGTGGGTGACGTCACTGAGACTATGTCCATGTTTTATAATGTCTGTGGTCACTAACTGCAGTAGCTAGATACATGAGTGACATCACAGCTGTCGGGCACAGGATTATACTAGACTTATATTGAAAAGGAAATTTGAAGGGGTCATTGTTTAACTTTCCAGCAATGTATTTCATAAACTAGTTAGCAAGTTTCCCTGAAGACAGTGCTAACTCCGCTCAGCTGTGATGCTACTCTGCTAATTCTACAGTGCTGCCGCCCACTCAAGGGCTGACATGGCTGAAGGCTGCTTCTTCTTTTTAATGTCATTGTGAGCTGTTGCTTCTTCAGTTGGTTTGCACAAAAACAAACCGGTTTAAACTCATACACCCGTCCCAACCCTACTGTCTGTCACGAAACTGGGATTTCTGTATAGAGTCATCTAAATTACTTGAACTATAGCTTGATTTGTTTTAAAGATTTATTGTGCATAAGTAAGTGGACTACATCTTTGAACAGCATCCAGGTAAACATCCCCTCCCATCCTCACTGGTGACATTTTGAGATACAACACAATTCAGATTTTAAAGCACCAACAATGGACTGGGTGGAGTTTTAGGCTACACCTCATCCACGCCTGTAATCGCTTTTCAGCCCTGTTGTACCTGGTTGACCTGTCCTTCTCTCACCCTGTCACCATCTTCCACCTTCATTTATTCAACCTTCCACATGTCCGTCCATCTAGAGCTAAAATGATTAGTGAATAGTTGATCATCTTGATAATAAGCAATTATGCTGATAAGAATTTTAATACATTTTCCAAGCTAAAGGACAAAGACGCTTTTCTTCCAGCTTCTCAAACGTGAAGGCCTGTCATGTTTTTTTGTTTTCTATAGGGTAGTGATAAATAGAGATGCCCCAAAACTGACCTTATTAAGCAAATCGGTTATTGGCCATGACATGACCATTCCACATTAATGCAATGCCTTTGTCAATGTCATTATAAAATTCAATCAAATTCAGTGTTTCCATTATCAGTTAATTGCATTCAGTCACGGTGAGCTGCTGAGTTTTCAGTGCCACAGTAATCTCTGGCTTCATGTTATATAAAAATGATCCAACTAGTGTAGAGTAATACACAGTAAGGTTTACAGAATATGAATATGTGAAACAGTAGTATCACATCGCCATCAGCAGACACACTGAGCTCAACTTTCAGAATTAATATCAAGACAGAGAAAAAGTTGGATTAGTTAACTGAATATCTTTTTGGACTGTTGGTCAAGCAAAATAAGCACGTCATGTGCATTTATTCACTATTGTCTGATATTTTATAGAGCAAACCATCAGTTGATTCATTAAAATGATCTGCAAATGGATGCATCTGTAATGAATCATCTCCTTCCTTTTTATTTATTCCCTTTCATTCTTTGCACACCTCTTCCATCTCACCTCCCTCCTTCGAGTAACATCTGCTCCGAGCATGCTCGGTTGACACAATGCCTGACAGTTGGATCCCTCGAGTCTCCCGATGAGTGATGGTACATGTGAGCACCATTAGTTTTGACATAGCAGTAAACAAAACTACATGTATGGATGTCCTAAGAGGACAAATTAAAAGTAATAGAAGTATGTCAGTTCAATGTTGACATGAACCTATGTGATCTTGGATATTATGGAAGCAAATTATGTATGTTTAATAGAGAAGAGGCGCTTAAAAGTATTGCATTCAGAATGCTGTTAGGCAGCCAACTCTGAAGTGTCAGGCGTCTGAGCATCCTTGAACGCACCAAAAAGGGCAGTTGATAAACAGTCTCTGTTCTCACCTGCAGTACCATGCAATGATAATGTAACTTTGATAAAAAATAAGGCTGATTAAATGTCGCTGTGATGGATTACCCAACTTAAGTTTCAAGTATCTACAGATTCATCTGCATAGCACACATAAATGAATGATTTTTTTTTAGTTTGTCAAAGAGAGACAAAATCAGTAAAATGAAACAGACACACTGTCCTCAGGAAGTTTCCTGGGTTTGAATGTGGCTCATGATGTTTATCACATGTGATCCAGTCTGTGCGTCTCCACTGTATTTACACAGTGGACACAACTTCAAGATAATCCCCTTCTCTTCAAATGAGTCCGTGCACTAGATGGCACTGTTGCCATATCTCACCTCACACACGCAGACACACACATACACATACACACACACACAAGCCAGCACAGATTGGCAAACACAATCCTACGTAAGGCTCAGGAGATGGAGAGACGCTTTCTGTCTGTCTCTCTCTCTTTTCCTCCCTCCCTGTCTCTCTCTCTCTTTGACACACATACATACACTCTCTTTCTCCATCGCCCGTTTCTCTCTGCCTCTCTCTCTCTCTCTCACACACACACAGACACACACAGACACACACACACACACACACACACACACACACACTTACATTACCTCTGCCTATTCATCCACTGTAATATATCGTTATTACTAAAACAGACATCCCACAATACTTAAACCCATTGTTACAGCAGCCAAGTGATGGAAAATCAAAAAGATTAACAGTGGGCATACAGTAATGCGTGATTTATCAAATTACAAAAATGTTGTAGCATGTAATCATAAGCTGCTGCTGCTGCTGCTGCTGCTGCTGCTGCTGCAGAGACAGACCGGCTGCAAAACCCTGCCTCATATTTATACACTTGCATCAGTTACATTCACTCACACTTACAAGCTGCATGTAACTGCAGTCGTCTACTGTTAGCTCCACTGGAATAATTTTTTTTTTTTGTTGTGGTGAAGTGCTTTGCTGAAGAGCGCTTCAGAAGAGTGGATTACCCCTCAGTCACCACTCCCACAGTTTATTCTGTCTGCGGGGGTTTAAAGTGTCGTCTGCCTGGTCACCAAATCTCTCCTTTTGAGGAGGTCGTCGCCCAGAACGGGGTGAAAATCAAATATGAACAGTTATGTGTGAATTTGAAGTCATCTTCACCGTATCGTAGAATGCACTTCATCCAAGGATCATCTTGACTTGGTTATCAAAACAGACACACACACACACACACACTGGTAACACACAGATACAAGTGAGAGACTGTCCTCACCTGAAAAATGACAGTATATGGCCGATTGTCAAACGACCAGCGCTTACTGTCAAGTCACCTCGCGTGGTCGTGCCACTAATGACTGTCCCCTCTCAGGAGCTGAGGCGCCAAGTAGCGTGATGTTGTTCTAGCGTCTCAAAACCTCGGAGAGGTGGCTGTGGGTACAAACTGTCAGATTGTGACACTGTAGACTGTGGTTTTCATCCCGTCTGCTTCCATCCGCCAGTATGTGGTGTCATATCTTAAACTGACCAAACGGGTTGTTTTTCAAGTCGGTGACAATCGACTCATTGTACACAGAGTAACATGTAATAGATTGATCTATCCTATCCTGGCTTTGGACCTGAGAGAATTAGTTTCAAATTAATTAACAAACATTTGAACTATTAATTCATCATTTGAGTCATTTAGTCAAAAAAATATGCCTGTTAGTTTCTGGTTTCAGCTTCTAAATTATGAGGATTCTCTCCTTTTTTCTAATTTGTGTCATCTCATTCAGTTTTGGACTTTTACTTGGAAATTTGAAGAGAGTAAATTTTACACGATTTTACTAAAGCAATTACACCATTAATCCCCCAAAACAATTGACAGAATAACTGATAATAAAATTAATTATTATCACCCTATATCAAGATGTATGTAGTTGTTAGTTGGCAGTTTATTAGGTAACTATTAATTAGGTATGGTATCCTAAATATTAAAACAAACTACAGCCTACAAATTGACTAGAAAGTTGAATCAATGCTTCTCTAAAATATTTTCACCAGAAACTGAACATTATACCCTTCATCAATGTATTTTGTTGGCTTGGTGTACTTACTAAACTAGTAACTGTGTGTATAACTGGAGAGGACCCCCTGAAGACAGCCTGTTTGAAGTAAAACATTTGATCATTATTTGCAGAATGGTCATGATTCATCATCAGAATTTCAGGTTTGACCTCTGTTCATCATCAGTGAGTCAGTAAGGAGTGCCAGGCACACACACCACTGGAACACAACAGCAAAGCAAATTTGCTCTTTTGTGAAGCTGACAGTTAAAACACTATGATTATTGCCAAGAAGCTTAATACTGCACCGACTCAACAAAAGCAAACTCACGAACTCACAAACACACTTAAACTTTCTAATCGACCAGGAAGCGGTTTGTTCTGCACAAGGATGTTTTTAAGTGAAGTCAGTGGCGAGGACAGTATGACTGACTGCTCGTTTAGCAGGACACAAAACGGCTGCGAAGTTTGGCCACAGACACCGAGCTGTGACAGTTCAGCCATCACATCTGATTTAACAAACATCGCTGGTTGACTCTTCGCGCCGACAGTAGCCAATACCGCTGCTGCTGACAGTGCTCCCACAGGAAGCGCACCTAACTGTCATACATCTTGAACAATCCTGTTTAAAGGACAGGTATTAAAACCAGCTGGCACTATACAAAATATTTTGACAGATACAACTGGGTTCAAGTTGTATGTGTAAGTAAACAACACCAATGGCAGAAGTACATTTAAGTTTTATGCCTTAAAGGTCCATGTGTAAGATTTAGGGGGCTTTATTAAAATCACTATGACAGAAGTGGAATATAATATGCATAATTAGTGTTGTAGTAGCGCCCGGAGAAATGGGTATACTGTTAATTTATGCCCCTAATTTTTCTTTTTTTTTTTTTAAAGCGGCCTGTCCAGCAGACGATAAACACCCTGTGTTAATAACAGTGACATTTTTAGCTCACATTAGTATTTGCACATTGTCACTTAACTCCTCCTGCTTGACTTCAGGGAGTAAGGATCATTATGAAATGAAACATTAGCCACAGAAGAGGTGCAGATTTTGCGACGTATGAGACAACTGCATTTTGATTGAAATTCATCCAAAAATCCTTTGTCATCCTTGGAAGTGGTGAGTATACCCATTGAAAAACTAGTCTGTAAACTTGTGTTTACCCTGCACTACACCACTGTGTCCAGATGTTTTCATTTGTGTATAATGACCTGAAAATAAGAATTGTTTGGAGAGGGTGAAACGAGGGGGTTGCACTCTCATTTTGTCATCAGTTTATTTAGTAGATGATGGCCTGACTAAACAATAACTCATTAAATTACTCACATGGCATATTTAAATGAATTTTGATCATGTATATTAATATGCTGTCTTTACTAAAGGCAAACAATCTGAAACCTCTCAAACTCGACAAAAAGCCTTTCTTCTTCAGTTTTCAATATGTCAACACTAACAGTCACAGAACCTGCTGTTTGGCCATCTGCAATACTGCAAGTCAGGGTTTCTTCAGCTTTTCAAGCTGAGATCCAAATCAATAGTTTCTCCTCCTCCTCAGGAGCCAGACTACTTTCCTCCCAACACCTTGTACCGTTGCCCAGTGCAAAACCTATAAACTATAAGACCTAAAAACAGATAATTTGTCATGCTCTCTGTACAAAGTCTTTCAATGTCACGTCCTGCAAAGAGCTCAAAGTTAGCCGACCTTGAATTATCAGAGAAATATTAAATAAAAGTTGTGTTACTGCCCACAGAGCTTCTAGATAAATCAAACGAAGCTGGTTGCCACTATTTAACATTTCATCACTGTGAAAAAAACCCTATGTAAGCCTGTAACCTGTGTAAACACTCAGCTCTTGTATTTCAGGCCATTCAGAATAGACGATTTCTCGGTTGCCTAATACTGCTGACGTACTGCTGAGCAAAGGTATTTCAGCTCTCATAATGTGCACCAACCTGCTGCAGAGATGTAACATGCTCCATTTACATACACATTCAGATAAAGATGAAATAGTACCTATTTTCACGTGGTTAAATGTCTCTCCCTTAGAGAGAAGGATAGCAGAATGGTTGGGAGCAGATGGCAGAGAGACGGAGGGGAGGAAAGGAAAGGGAAAAGGGAGGAAAAGCGTGTGTATTTCAGTGTGTCAACACATAGATATTTCCTCCGCACTCTTCATATCTCACCCAAGTGTCAGGGGAGTGGGCGGCAGGCCCTGTCTGGAGAGACCACACACACGTTTAGCCTTCAGAAAACTATGCCTGGGAATGCTGGTTGGTATCATAAATGGGGAAGTAACACAATGTGTGCTATGTAAATTCATATTTAATGGCGACAGAAATTACATACTTTCTCGTTGAGTGAGGCAGTGTTGTGTAGGTTTACACACTGAAGAGAGGCTACTGTACTGTGTCCATAAATGTGTATAAGCCATGCATTTGGCAGGCTCTACATATGCCATGTTGGTCTTACTTTGATGATCTGCTACTGGGACGTTGAGATTTTTGGTTTTGAATGAAATGTGAAGGAGATTTGGTTGAAACATTCATGACCCCCGGAGGATAAATTTGGTGATTGAGAAACTTTATATCTAGGAACAGCGTCAGCTTTTCATTTGTCCAGTACTTTATTTTATGACCAAATTATTAACATTGCCCTCAGCTATATTTTGTGTTTACTGCTAATTAGCAAGCATGCCAAGATGCCAAACAAGTTACCTATAAGCATATTAGCCTCGTCATTTTGAGCATTGTTAGCATGCTGACGTTAGCATTTATTAGATCTTTTTAAATACATTTTTCAAACCTCCCCTAAATACTGCAGATATGCGCAAATTGCATCAACAAAACATCTTTAGCCTAGCAGCAGGTTTTGATATTTAAGTGTAATTTTCTTAATCTCTGAAGTGGCTCTCTTTTGTGACACAGAAAAAAAAACATTTTGCTGCAAAAGTGTTTAAATCAATAGACAAAGCAATGAACTATTTTCTGAGTGTGGTGAAATTTATTCGATCAAGGAGGATAAAAGGCTGTTAAGGCCACATAACTTCAGTATGGGTGGGGAAACCCATAAAGTGCCTCCATTGATAATTTGATTCATACTTTGTGATATCTCCCAAATGGAATGAGCTATAGAGTCAGTTACTTTTCATATTTGCACAGCACCATCCTGTCCTTCAGAGAGACAACCTGTTTGTCACGCTTGGACAGACTTCAGCCATAGTAGCAAGATATAAATTGATTATTCATATTTAGAAAACAGGATTGTTGAGAGCCGTAACAAAGATCCCAGTGGTGACTCATTAATTGGCATCATAGCAGAAGCGTAAACAATATCTACATAAAAATCAAGGGCTGATGATGATGTAATGATGATGTCATGTTGAACGTTGATTAATGTTTATGGAAAAATGATTCTACGAATGTTTGAAAGGCTGTATAGCAATGCTCACTATTTTGACATCGCCTCAGCAGGTTTCACAAACACAGACACTGATGATTCTTTTATTTTGCTGTCACTGGTTTATTGGTGTTAATTGTGACAATGAATTCAGATGACATGCATAATTTGTGGCAATTCTTTAGAAGGAAATAAACAAGGAACACAAATCAGGGTAATCCTGAGAGCAGTACTAAACACTGGAGATTTTATGACAAAAATGTTTCCTTCAAACCACAAACATACCACTGTACTTTACTTGCAGCAGAACAGGGACATATTAGGCTAAAAACGGGGACTGGAGGCCACACAGCAGCCCCAGATACAAGCTCTGTAGAAAGAACACAATAGTTTTTGACATGCAGCTCTTTCATTATTCAACCACTTCCATCTTTTCTGCAACCTTGAAGGTGAAATGGTTTAAATATGGATTTGTTCTAATCTGCACACAATGCTAAAGAGAATTTGAAACAGAGTTACTGTGCATCTAAATTTTTTTTGATTAAGCTAGATGTCTCCTGCGGTAGGTGCAGATTTGAACTCATACGGCACATACTGTAACAGTAGCAGTGATTTTGAAAAAAAAAAAAAAAAAAAAAAATCAACAAAGATTAAAACTGAGTGCATGAGCTAAAAGATGGTGGTCAGTCATAAAACTGAACTCATGCTCCCCTGAAAAGTGTTACATCTGGCAGATATCAGACACAGGTTATCACTCATGAAACAAAGTCTTTACCTTGAAGCTCACTTGCGAGAGTATCCTACTACTGTGAACTTTTCAGTGTCGGTAAATGAAAGCCTTACAAGCAAAGATGAGACAATGAATGGTGCCAAATGCTGGCAAATCCTTCAGAAAAACCTGCCTGTGATTGCCAAACATCTTGGAATGGGGTGATGATTTCCTAAGAACAGAATCATATTAAATCTGGAAAGAGTTCAGAATGAAATAATGAAAGTCCTCGAGTGACCCAGCCAAAGCGGAGACTTGAAACTGATTTAAAAATTTGTGGCTATGACTTGGAGATAACTGTACTCACTATCAGATACAACGCATTTAAGCAAATCCGCAAAGAAGAACAAAAGGAAATTCCCCGAGCCCAGATGTGCCAAACTGATACAGACATTTCTGAGAAAGCTGAAAGCTTTAATTGTTGCTTGAGGTGCAGAGTCGCTGTGGAAGTTGTACACTAATTTTTACACATCACTGTATTTTATTTTAATTCTTTTTAAAATTCAAAGTTAAAGGTACAGAAATAATGTGAATGTAGGCGGCAACAGCACAAAATGCAAAGTGATCGCACTAGAAAAACACACACACTTAAAGTGTGTCTAAGATGAAAACCTAAATAGTCACTGCCTTAGCAAGAGCTAAATGTATTAGAAAAAGTATTGTCACAACATTATACACATGATGCAAAGTATCACTGACTCACTTAAAGGAAATATAAATCAGCTTGAACATTTTTCAGCAGCCATATGTAGGTTTTGAAAACATTATTGTCATGACTAATCCTCATACAAAGAAAGCTGTAAAGGGCAGAGGAATACAGAAAACAGTTTTCATGCGTGGTGACTTCTACGAGAAGATACAGTAATTTACCAAGCAACCTGTGACTCATCAAAGGCAACACGCTAAGGTCAAAGAGAGGGCATCCAGGCTGATATGAACCCAACACTTTGAACCAGCCGCCTTTGTCCTGTTTGGTTCGGGCTTGTGAGTGGAGTCTTCAGCCATGTCTTAATGGATTGTCTGGTGTCCTGTGGTGACATTTAAATGGATTTCCATAAACCTAGCACATCAAAATAAGAGAAAGGCTACATTTATCAATAAGCTATCCATCTGCAGCAGCTCGTCCCTGGAGGCGCAGTCTCACTGAGCTGCTGTGGGCGATGAATAAGCAGCGTGTGACACTCTGTCATTTAGCAACAACACCCAGCAAAGCAACGGAAAGCGTGCATCAGAAATGACTTCACGTTCACGCCCGTTCTCTCTCTGGTACTACAGTTGAACTGTGTTGATTCTGGTTCAGTAAGCCACTGATAACTGCAGAAATGTTAGGATGTGGGGATCCTTTTTCACTTCAACATGTTGAAGCTAAACTCTATCTACTATTATTGAATCAATTAGGTTATATTAAGTCTGGATTCAAATCAAAGTTGTCTTTAATACGGGCCAATAAACACGGGATTGGAGTGAGTTTTGGGAGCAATGACTGCATATAATAATGGACTGTATAAACAGTGTACGGCCATTGATGTTACTGGAGCAGATTTGAAGCCTTGAGTTTTTTCTTTGATACAGAACACTGTGATATAATACAGTCTATTCACAACTGTGAATAATAGACTGACAAAAGTAACTAAAGTTTGTTCTAATGGCTGTAAACAGGCATGCAAACGTGTCACTTTTTGGAGAAACTTGTCACTTTGAGACCAAGAATTGTGAAGATGAAAAATACATATATTTTTAAAATGAAAACATTATTGAACATTTGAGAAATTGTTAATGGATAAAATAATGAGACGGGGATGTTTTTTCTGGCTAATCCAGTAAATAAAATACTTATAGATTATACTGATAAATTCAAGTATTTTATCATATTAATGTAACAATCATTTAAAAATCCAATATTCCCATAAAACAGTCTCGCTCTTGGATTATCAGCAGTACATGAAACCTGTGTGTGTAGAAAGGATCACTATGAGCTTGTCTGAAGGGGAATAAGTCTGCAGTACACATGTCAGTTAGCAGTATATGTTGTATTTGCACATGCCCCGTGTACTTTGAATGCAGTTTTATGTTAAGTTGTAATTTGCCAGTCTTCTCTCCTATTTTAAGACATACAGTAATTTTAATACTCATCACTATGATCTGTTTCAAAGAGGAATGGACTGAGAGTGATAACACACTAGTGGCATCTCATGAGGCATCGAACACTACGACAGACACCAGTAGCAGGGAGAAGGTGGCAGAGAGTGCAGCAGGTCAGCTCCAAGGACACTGCTCGAGCAACTTGTCTGAAACTTGAAAGTGTCACATGAAGTCTATTTTCCACTCCAGGTCCTGTAGCTGATTGGACTTACCTGCGGCCAATTAACGATCAGTGCACAGCCTGTTTGACCTGCCACTCTCCCAGAGGCCTGGACTAGCTCCAGAAAGATGGAGTGGCCACTATGTACACATCTCTATCCTACACCGTTAGCTCATAGGTCAGTGACAGCTCCTTTTAATGGCAGTGAAGATGTAAGCTTGATGTAGTCGCTCGATTCTAGAGAAAGCTCACTCCCCCCTTCTCGCTAATACCTGACCTGATAAGACTTGGGGTCATCCCTCTCTTTGCTTTGTCTATATTTTTATAAAGGTTGTACATCTTCAGTTGACTGAGGAATACCCTAGGCCATTTGAAATTTCATTTCAGTTATACTTTCTTCCTCCCACAGCCCCAGAGACTTATCAGTAAAGCCTACTCTTTGCTCAAATGTCAAACTGCTTGTCTTGGCTTCTTATTACACAGTGACAACAGCCTCGTTCACTCCTGGGTTGTCACATTTTGTGGAGACTGTGGGAAAAGTGATCGTAGCGATGGAAGATGGATCTATTTTTTATATGATCTTTAATATGATAGTGATAGATTATCACATTAGGCTACACATGAAGTCCCCATTCTTAATGACAAATAGGTAGTGGGAAAACAAATTAGATCAGCAGTACAGTGTTTGTGAAAGGAAGGAGAGACTGTGTAAACTCTGTCCATGTGATGGATTTAGCCAGCAAGTACAAATAAGTGCACAATGTATTTATTTCTAATTTTAAAAGGAGCATGGATTAACAAATGCAAATTAGACATATTGATATTATGCTCCAAGGTTCATGATTATCTTGTTTCTGTGCTTTCAGATCCATCTCATGGTCTTCATCAGTGTGTATGGTTGTTTTCTAACCAATAGAAATCATTACTTGTATTTAATAGTCTGTGTTGCAAATTATCTGAGTATCTAGACTGAAATGATAATGCCACTGAAGTTTTTATTTGCTCATTAGTGTAATTTTTAACGTGGATGTTCATTCCTGTTCAACATACTGTTTGTTAAGCTTTACATTCTCCTTGCATCCTGTGATCTTCATGGACACTAGTGTTGATTTGTGAAATTAAACTATAATTTAAATTATTAAACAGTCTTCCTTTGTGCCATAAAGTGCATGCTGAGAATGAAATTTGATCAGACTTTCACTCCTTTCAGAAATTATTTTGTAGAAAATCTATTTTATTCTCAAATTTCTCCAAAACATCATGTGACAATATGTTCTGTATAGATTTTTTTCTATAGCTGCATAGCAGCTGTTAATTAATGTTAGCTCAGTTTGTAAGCCGAGGGAGTGTTAGTGTTTGTACCACAGGTGTTTTGAACCACTGGCAAGAGGCGGTTTTCAGCACCCTGGCATGGGCGAATGCTGATGGGGAGTAGGGCCAGTGTAGTGCCAGAACCGGAGCTGGGCAAGCAGACAATGTAAACGGGCTCAGTAGCCTCTATGGACATAATGACAGAGGTGAAAATACCAAAGAGGATGTTAATGGAGGTGCTCACAAGAGAAAACAATAATGACTGGATAAGTAGCTGCAGGACAACAGTAAATCTGGGACTGACTTTTAGTCGTTGACGAGTGAAATGAAAGTCTGAAAGACAGACGCAGAGCTGGACTTTTTGCTGTTGGACTAGTAAATAATTAGCTGGCTGCTATGTCTTGTGTTGTTGACCTTGCTTGATGTTTGGGTGTTAGCAAAGTTGTCCATCATCAAAAGTAATATAATCATGACAAATATGCATATACAGCTGTCCATATTTACCACAGTGGTATTGCACCCTGAGACTAGGAGTGTTAAATCGCAAAAATACCAATTTCTATGAAATGTTGCTTTAAAGCCTGAGTCACCAAGTAACACCTTGTCCTAAGTAGTCCTGAATTCAAGAGAAACTGCAGGAATTGCACTTTCTCAGCACCCTCAGTTTTCAGCTACCTCCTTTATTGTTTATCCACCCACAGTACTTTTCCAAATCATCCGAGTTTTTTGTCCTGCAGAAACTTGGATTTCCATAAAGCAAAGTTTACAAAACTTGAGGCTAAACTGGTGTCTCATTGTAACACCCTCTGCCCATTTCTCCCACCTCTCCCTGAGTCTCTTCCTGGCCCCTTTCTTTTCCTCCTATCTCGATTCCATCCTTTTTTCCACCACCTCCTCCTCCTTTCTCCTCCCCCCCTACCAGGTTCTTGGCAGTGCTTGGCAGTCGCCCACCTTGTCTAACTAGCAGGTTGATGTGTGTCTGTTTAGTGTGTATTTTCCGTGTCTCTGCTCACTGTGTATGTGTGTGTGAGCACAAGATTGCGTGAGTGTGTGTTTCTCTAATATGTGTGTGTGTGTCTTGCAGTAGTCTAGACGTGGTTTCCTCTCCTGTGTTTGTCTTTCTCCTCAGGCCAGCTGATCTGTTCAGCCAGGAATGTTACTGCTACTGCTGCCATACTGTCAACACACACTCTCTGTTTCTCTGCAGCTCCCCCTGTTTTCTCTCCCCCTTTATCTCTCCACTCATTTTATTTTTCTCTCATTCTTTATCTTCACATATCTGCCAGCTTTCTATTTTTCACGTCTCTCCCCCCTCTTCTCCGTCTTCATCTTCCCAACTCTCTCCCTTTTCCTTTCTTGCTTTCTAAAGATCACAAATTCAAAATGTATCTTTCTTTCTCTTTCCTAAAAATCCCATAATGCCCATCTTTGATCACTCTTACTTCCACGTCCCTTTTTTTCTCCTCCTTTATTGTCCAGCTCCTCACTTTCTCTCCTCTTGCCTCCCTTCCTCCCCTCTTACTTCTCTCCCTGCACACAAAGTTGTCTTTCACTGGATGCCTGCTGGCAAAAGACCAGCACACCTCAGTGTGTATGTGCATGTAGTTTTAACATGTGTGTGTGTGTGTGTGCACATTTATCCAAATATTTCTGTAAGTCCTTGTACGTATGTTTTTGTACGTGTGTGATCACTGGTGTAAAAACAACTACTGTTAAATTAATTGTTTGTGTGTGTGTGTCTACGTGCGTGTGTGTGTGTGTGTTCATGGCACTGCCAGCCAGACTGGCATCAGGGTGGCACACCTCAAAGACTGGAAAGAGACAGAATTAGAAACATGCACACACACCAGATAAATTACAGAGCTGCTGACCTGTTTTTCTATTTATTTTCTTTATTTATTCATCTTTTAGACTTATAATACATATTCATACAGCCTTACCACCTCTGAGGAAAGTATGACTGTGAGTCTGTCTCTGTGCGTCATATGTATGTAATGAGGCATATGCATATACAGTATGTAAATATATAACCGCTATGAAAACATTCAAAATGATCATTATTTATAATCCGTTTGTAAGGGATTTTTAAAAAGAAAGAAGTTTGTAAAAATAAGTTAATCTCTATTTTACGATCTTGTATTTTATATCATAACATCATATTTTTGTACATTTTTAACAGGTTGTTTGTTGTGTATCGTTCAGATGGATTTTTCATCATTTAACCTGTTCAAATAAACTAAACTAAATATCAACATTACAAACGGATCATAAATAATGATGATCATTTTGAATGTTTTCACAGCGGTTATATATTTACATACTGTACATGCGTATGCCTCATTACATGCATATGACGCACACAGACAGACTCACAGTCATACTTTCCTCAAAGGTGGTCAGGGTGTATGAATATATATTATAAGTTTAAAAGATGAATAAATAATGAACAACTTAGAGCAGATTAGTAATATATCAACCAATAATTCAGTCTGACATTTTGTAAATAAGCTCACATCGCTTTCTTGCTGAGAGTTCGATAAAAACATCATGTCTGCGTGGTAAATATGAATCTATGCCGGCCATTGCTTCACTTAGCTTAGCATAAATACTGGAAACAAGGGGAAACAGCTAGCCTGGTTTTGTCTAAAGATATTAAAACACTACTAATTAACGTGTTCTGTCATGTTTGTTTAATCAGCACAAAAACTAATGAAAGACAGCACGTTGTGGTTCTGCCTAGAGTCTTGACATCACTGAGAGGTTGCCCGGCCAAGAAATATACCAGTCTTTTTGATAAGCTAAGCTAATTGGCAGCTGGCTCCGTCTTAATATTGAATGGCCAGAGTAGTATCGATCTTCTCATATAACTTTTGGCAAGAAACACAATTAACATATTTCCTAAAATGTCAAAGTACTCCTTTTAGCAGTGGCTCATAAATTACTTGTAAATCATTAGTTAGTGTTAGACAGAGTGACTTTTACTCTGTTTCCCGGCACTTTGGGCAAAACGTGTGGGTGGTCCCACCTCGTCTCATACATGTGCCTAGACAACCAGAAGGAGCTGCTGCTGCTGCAAGACGATCTCTGACCGACTTCCCACCCATGAACAATTATGTTTGCTAGAACGTGCGACCAAACCAGAGGTGATGATACTGGGAAATGAACCTGTGCCACCTGTGCACCCATCAGATGTACATTTTCACTGGTCAAGGGTAGCCATGTTATTACAATGAATCCACAAACCAGTGTTGAAACTGTAACATGTTTCACTCTTCCTCACTCCCTCTTTTAATGTTCTTCCCTTTTTGTTTTGAGAATGTCTCCCTTCCTCCCTTCTTTGCTCCTCACTTCCTTCATCCCTCCCTTCCCTTTCAGCCTGACTCTTTCCGTTCTTCCCCCTCTCTCTGCTTCAGGCCTTCAGGTTGTAAAAATTAATCTTCATAAAAGGAAAAAAAAGTTCCTTCTTTCATCTCCCCTGGTCCTCCTTCACGCACACGCACACACACACGCACATTTTCTCTCACTTTTAAATTAAACTGATAAAATTCTCTTTCTAGTTGGCCTTGACAACGACCTGCACTCTCCGGAACACACACACACACACACCTTGGCACTGGCCACACATCTCACATAAATAAGCAATGGGGAAGGGAATTAAAAAAAAGTGATGTGGAGGAAGAAAAACAGAAGAAAAAAGAATGGATGAATTAAAAAGAAAAGTTGAAAAAGAGTCCCTGAGTTCCTCACCTGTTCTCTGGAACAATATGAAGGAATTAAAACACTAATAAGAAGTTCAAACAGCCGTCACACCCGTCACCCATCATCACCAAAGATTCAGAAAGGACCCTAGTCGACACACACACCCATGCACATACACACACATGCACGCAGACACACAAACACACACACACACACACACACACACACACACACACTGCTTCTTCTCTCAGTCTCTAACCATCTGGTTAACTTATCAGCCCTCTCTCTTGCCGTTGCTGCGGCAACCAAAGCAAACAGCGACTGGGGGCTGCCACACAGCACAATGCCTCTCTGTCTCTCTCTCCTTCTTTCTTCACTCTCTGTGCAGTCCCTTAATCCCTCCATCCCTTGTTCCCTCGGCCCGTCACTCCTTCTCTGCATCATTTCTTCTCTCTCTCCCTCCCTCCCTCCTTCCCTTCATCCCCTCATCCCTCGTCTCCTCTCTCCCCCTCTGCATTTTCTCTGCTTCCCTCTCTCGTCTTCTCCTCCCTGCCTTTCCAGTCGAGATTCCTCCTTCGTTCTTTCTTACTTTGCTAACTTTATTGTCTGTCTCGCTCTCTTTCTCTTTCTCTCTCTCTCTCTCTTTCTCTTCTCTCACTTCTTGCATTCTCTCTTTCGTTTCCTCCCAAAGGCAACTCAGCCAATCAGGCTGCTAAATTGAATTTCTGTTTCTGCTTTCTACATGAAATGAAGAAAGACTTATGCTTTTTGCGAAGAGAGAGAAACAGATGGAATGTGCAGTCTGTGTGTGGCTATATGTGTGTTTGAGGGGAAGATAGAGTGAAGAAGGCAGTTTGTGTGTGTGTGTGTGTGTGAATGTGGACAGCTTTAGCAACGATCCACACTGTACTTCTGTCCTTCTCTGTCTTTGCTCTTTTAAATAAACTTTGAGTCAGATTGTGTTCATCCTAACTTTCAGGTGAGCATTTCTGTGTTAAGGTTCCAAGTATTTTACATTTTCAAGAAGTCAGAGTTCATTAATTTGCTGTTTAATCTGAAGAGTTTTCACACCAACATCCCAAGGATCATTTTATCTAATTTGCCTCACTGCTGTGTTCTCTCAGTGCTGATTACTGTTCAGTATTTGGCTCATTAGATATTTGGTTGATTTTAATCTTTAAAGAAGATCATTTTCAAAGCCAAACCTTAGGTGGCTAAAAGTTTTATTTATTTATTATTTATTTTCCAGAAATATAACCATGTGATAATGTAACCCTGTCTAAACAAGGCAGACATTTCTCCTCTTCTTCATCATCTATAGTGTCCTCTCTCATCTCTTTCTCACATACACATACATCATGTCTACACCAAACAGTAACCTCTGTGGCTGGGAAATGAAGTGCCAAAAACTGCATTTTAACTCACCCGTTCAAATTATATTAAGGCTTAAAATTATGTAGAATTAACAGCGCGGTTGCTTTAACTGACAGGTGGCTTTTTTTTTTTTTTTTTTTTAAGATATTTTTTTGGCCTTTTTGAGCTTGATTTGACAGAGACAGCTTGAAGAGAGACAGGAAATGTGGGGAGAGAGAGACGACACCCAGGTGGCTTGTTTTTAACACCCAGGCGTCTTTCGGCCTGCCTCAGGTCCACCGATGATCCACGTCTGCTGATTTTTAGATTAGCTGGGAGGTGGAAGATGTAGGACAGCCAACATGGCAGCGGCCAGCGCCACAGATTTTGAGCTTCAAAACAGCGCTTCAGAAACCTGTGGGTGACGTCGCTCATAGGCATTCTTTATACTGTCATTGGTCTGCACTAATGGTTTCTCACTGACTGCATTAATGTGATATCTGGTCATGTAATTTATGAAAATATGGGTGAATGCGTGAGCTTGATTTTGTTCAATGAAAAACAAAATCAGAACAGATCTACAAAAATGATGCATCTTTCTTTCAAATAAGAGAATAAATGAGGATGTAATGGGTCACTGATCACTGCTTTGCTATGTGACAAACAAAAGAATGCGTTCTAAATTCGGAAAAGTTCTTTTAAACTCAAACACCTAAACCTAGTCCTACAGTAGATTTGCAGCTATCCTGAGCAAACATGATTTCCCCCACGCTGCACATTTAATGCGGCTGTTATTAGTGTGTTGACTTTATAGGAACACATGATTTGCAACAGGAAGCGCTCGGCGTACGCTTGAGTTTCAGTCAGCATGTTTATGAAAACTACAGTAGATTTATTACTTCAAAACAAACCCAAAGAAAAAGCAAACATCTTTTTGTAATTCAGAAGGTTCAGGTTGTCGTTATTTTTGTGTTTGTTTTTCTTTTCGTTTGGTGGTTAATTGGTCACAACTTCATATATTTAGTGTGTTTTTTTAAAGCATTTTTATGCTTTATGACCTGACAGGAAATGAGGAGAAAGGGAGGTTGGGAATGAAATGCAACAAAGTTCCTCAGCTGGGCTAAACTGGGTGATGTTGTGTTTACACTGTCAGCGCCTTAAACCATACAGACCACCGGGGTGCTAAAGTAAGATCAGGTCTTCAGAAAAAACAGTGAAAAATAATGACAATGAGTGATTATAGAATCATTTTAATGTGAAAGTAAACAGATCATGTATGGATTTGCATCTGTACAGTATCTGTGTGGTTGTCTAATGGCTCATTTCTGCATTTCAACACTAAAAAGTGAACAAAAGAGCAGTTTAAACTGTTTTTTGGATGAATAAATGGTAAAATATTATTAGTTAAAGTTGCCTGGGTGATCAGCATGCTGTCCTTGCTTCCTTATCTCCTTGTCTTGTGCACAGATTGCTAATTAGAATATTAAATCGTTAGGTTTACTTCTCCAAGACACAACATTTCCTCACCACACAAGAAAGATAACGGACTAATAGGTCGATGTGATGAATGTCTCAGCGAATCAGAGTGTGTCACATCCGGCGCTACCGTGTATGATTGGTGGAAGGTGTCAAGGTCTTTAAATGCACTGTATTTTTTAAGTAGTTTGTCTGATTCCGTGTGCGTGTGCACGGCCGTCTCTGCACTGCGTCACGGTGATTTGCATATTTTCATATGCACATGGGTGTGTCTCTCCGCTGCCCTTGCCTAAGGCAGCGCACGTGCATGTGTGTGTGTGTGTGTGCGAGTGATGGATGTGTTAGGTGAGCAGGTTAATCTCTTGCTAATGTAGATGAATTGTCCACAGTCCATGTTACACAAAAAAGTGCAAACATACACCCACACTCACACAGATGAATGATCCCAGTCGCAAAAAGGCATTAGACACACACCTCTTCACACACACTTTCTGTAGATAAATTGTCACTATAGCATGCAAAGAGCATGGGGCAATGCAGGGTGAAGGGTACTGGACAGCCAGAAGGGAATGCTGCATGTGCATGTGTGTGTTTGCAAAGAAAAAAAGGAAGAAGTCTCTGCTGCAGAGGGATTCACTTTTACTTCATTTTTTTTTTCTCTGTTTACACTCTCACTGTTTCCCGGAGTGAATCTAGCTGTCATTCTCTCTTTGACTCTTTGATATAGAAATAACAAAGGGCACACACAACTTGCAGTGACTCATTGCCACTAGTTTCTTCTGTCAAAGTGCACCCACTCTGGGGTCTGGAGACTGTCAGTGATGTGTGTGTTTGTCAGTGTGTCATGGGCCAAAGGAGTAAGTCTTAATTTGGACGTTGAGCTGAGGCCTCTGGGTTTGACAGACAGACAGGCAGACAGACAACAGTCAGACTTTGAAGTCACCCTGCTCGAGCTGCTATAGCGAACGGGCGTCCTGCCACCTGCTGATACTCCGAGAAAACCTCATCAACACTCCCGCTAGCTCTGTTGTTGATGCCAGGAGCCGCTGGCCTCGAGCCAACCACTGCAGGCAAACCCACGGCCCTCACGTTAGTCATCTTTGTGTTTGCTGAGCAACAGTTCGTCATCTTTACAGGCTGATTGAAATTCACACTGTGCCACACTAAATGGCGGTAAATTGATAGAAATTAGATGAGGAAAGGGTCTTTATGGGGAACAAAGCCTGAATTGACACCGATTTTTTTTTTTAAATTGATTTTGATGAGGTCAGTGAAGTCTGCTCACTGTTAAATTACCATGATGTCACTGACTATAGTGATGGACAGGCGCATGGTGTTTAAAGCTTCAAAATGTGTCGGTTTATATTTGTTTACTTATTAGTTGAAGCTATTTAATTCAGATTTTTAATTTAAATTTTTTCATTTTGGAGCTGAAACTGCGAGGCAATTAACAGAAAATGAATCTGCAAATGTTCTGATTAATTAATTATACAATTAATTCAATCATTTTTTAGGAATAAATGCCAAACCTAGTTACCAGCTTCTCATTTGTGAGGATTATCTGTCTTTTCTTGTCCTATGTGGTAGTAAATTTTAGGGTTGGCCTTTTGATTGGACAGAAAAAAGCAGTTTGAAGATGTCACATTGGGCTCCAGGGAATTGTGATTTTCTGTAATAATTTTCTGACATTTTAGAGACTTAACAGTTAATTACTGTAATTTATCAAGAAAATAATCATCAGATTAATCAGTACTGAAAGTAATTTAGCATGAAGGGTCAGTATTTTAATGCTTACACTGATATAAAATATAAAAATGTTATAATTTTAGGTCTAAACATATGTCGTATTTACTCATTACTTCCCCTGAGAAGAGGAAAATACAAGTCGTTTCATTTTTAATTGAACCCAGGATTACAGTGCAATGTTCTTTAGTGTTCCTTTTCACTCCAGTTCATTAAAACACTTAGTTTCATGCCAATTTTTTCTCTTAGTGTCTCTGTGCTCTGTGTTGTCAGCAAGTGCATAATCTCATTTCACACATCCTCCACTTAAGTCATAGCAGGGCCAAATGGAGGCTGCAAATATTGGCTCCAGGTTCACTGTGGTAGTCAGTGATGGAAGTTTGGGGGTATATCTGGCTGATGTTGCACCTCTCTTACTTTAACAAATCTTACAGGCTGGATGATGATTTATGTTTTAAAACCTCAACTTTGTGTTTCTCAATGCCATTCTGTAATCTCTCTCTCTTTTGAATGGCAAATAATTCTTTGTCAAAGTCATAAAATGAATACATTTAAAAAAACAAACACTGCAGCACATCAAAATGCAAAAGTTGAGGTGAGCGTGTTTTTGAGCTAATGTAAATGAGCTTATGAAATATTGAAGACAATGCTTGAAATTCTGAAAGATTTGAGAGAATAAGGTGGATAAATACAAGATAACTAACTGTTTTTTTTTTTTTATCACACACTGACACACTATATTGTACACACAAGAACATACACTCACCAAAACACAAAAAAATCGAGTGATGAAGCATCAGGGTTTCAAAAGATTTGAGTTCCTGTCTTCATCCTCCAATCATCATCCTCTCATCCCTTCATTCCTATTGTTTTTCTTACATTTAGCTTTTCCTCAGTTTCCTCTTCCTCTCCCTTTCTTATTTTCTCTTCCACTTCTCTCCTTTTTTTTCTGTGTCAGCGGCCCTCAGGCCATCTCTGAGTGCTTTCGCTAACCCTTATTTTGGAGTGGACGGTGCATTGGGCATGATATTGCTATCTTTCAATATTAAAAGTGTTGAGTCAGTGTTTTAGTCAAGAACACCTAAACTGAGATCAAGTCATGACCAAGACCTGAGTGTACTGAGGCCAAGACAACACCAAGACTTTGAGGCATTGAGACCGAGTCAAGACCAGACAGTATACAGCCTACTTAATTAGCTAATATGTTCCAGGGTGAGGTGTGGTTCATTTGCATGCTGTTTTGCAGATGAACTTTTGAACTCTGAAGAAGATTTGGCTGAGATCTCCTCACAGACAGCCACAGCTTCTTCTCGGAAGCCTGCATTCACTTTCTTGAAGCGTGTGTGAAGCGGGATGGAGAGCGGTGACAGCTGTAAACAGTAACGAGAATTTCAAATTAGAAGTGACTCAAGTCAAGAGAGAGCTTCAGAAATTGGTCTTGAGGGTGTCGTTTAGCTCAGTTGGTAGAGCATCCGCCCCATGTACAAAGGCTCTGTCCTTGCCGCGGCAGCCCAGGGTTCGAATGCGACCTGTGGCTCTTTCCCGCATGTCATTCCCCATCTCTCTCTCCCCACATTCCTTTCACTCTTCAGCTGTCTCTATCAAATAAAAGCTCAAAAAAAGGCCAAAAAAATATCTTAAACAAAAAAAAAAGACCAAAGAGAGACCAAGACCAAATCAGTACTAAGTACAACAACACTGTTAAGTAATACTGATCCGAAATGGAGAAGGAATGAATAAAATGTAGCAGCCTTTGGTTATTAGATGTAAAAGAAAAGTTTTAAAAGTACACAATATTCAGAAGAAGCAAATAAGAAGCTGTTCCAAGATTGGAAGATTGCATGGCACTCTTTTCTGTTCTTTGGGATACATGCCAGGATGTCCTAATGAAAGAGCAAAAACCGTCATCATTTTCGTCACAACCTCCACTGTTTCCTTCAGGACAGAGTTTAAAATTCTTCCCTGACTCATCAGTGTAACTGTAGAAATGCAGAGCCTACCTGAAACAACCTAAAACTCCCAAACTCCCTCCACTAACTCAGATCTGATGACTTTTTGACCCTCCAGCACTAAGCTCTGTACTGTGGCAGGATGTACATTACCTACAGCTGAGCTGCTCCCCGGCCCTGAACATTGGATTCTTTTGGAAAAAGGCCTCAATATCTTTTTTATTCTAACTTTTTCTGCCCTGTTATGGACTCCCAAGCACTTCCTAAATACGCTTTTATTACTTTTAGATGTAAATTTATGTATAATCAATCAGAATTCATTTGCTTTTCGTGCTTTTTAATCAAAGCACTTGGAGATTTTTCTTTTAAGTTTTAACTTATTAAACATATTGTAATTTTTTTTTTCATTATTTAGTGCACTCTCTAAGCAGTCAATCCTGTTGCTTCTAAACATTTGGCTTAAGAATGATTAAATCGCTCTTCTGCTGCAAATTTGCAAGTTTCTACAATTTTTATCACTGTGGTTGAACGATCTTTTGCAGGCTTTTTAGTGTTTACGAAACTTGCAAAGAGAGGTGCAGGGTTGCAAGAAAGACAAAAGCATCATGCTGGCCATCATGCTGTGCAGAAAAACAGGTTGACTTTTATTCAGTCACCAAACAAAAATTATCATTCAGCAAAGATATAGGGTATACTTTGACAGGCCGCCTCTCCTAAAAAACGTAATTTTCTTGATTTGCTCATACCAACAAATTCATACTAAATTCTGCATCTAGAAACAAAAATACTGTTTGAAAATAAATAATAATTTATTTATCTTAATTAACTGAGATTTTCACACATACAGTATGGTCATCCAATGAAAGTAATACCCATTTGCTCATAGATCCCATAAAAGGATACCTGTTGAGGCATACTCCCTTTTAAAGCACCTGCCGAGATGGCCTACACAAAGGACTGAAAACAGATGTTTTCTCTACATTGCATCATGTTTTTAAGATAGATAGATAGATAGATAGATAGATAGATAGATAGATAGATAGATAGATAGATAGATAGATCTGTGGTCTGACCAGGGGCTCATGAAGTTGATGAGAATCATTGTCCATGATAGTGAGCAGTTTGTGGAGTTTAATATGTTTTAAGAAATAAATTTAACACTGATTTTGACAACAATTGTCTCTCTTTTATCTAATATGGTGACTACAAGTTAAATAGAAAGAAAACACTGAAGACTGTAAGAGACTGGATCTTTCCTTGCAAAAATGGCCCAGCAAACAGTGAGGGAGTTGGCATTTCCTCACACTTGTCCAGTGGTGGGTCACTTTATTGGACATCCACAGACCAGAAGTAGCTTTCCAATATTCCATCTTCCAGTTTTGGCTCTTTAAAAGTTTCTAACCCCGCTGTTAGAGTTCAGTGAGGTTAGAAAGTTAGCTTCACAGTGAAAAATCCACCTGCTGGTTGTCAATGTGTTTGTTTCAGGCAACGCTGCATCATTCTGATGGAGTGTCATGGTTGGCTGGATTTTAGTGGAAGGTATTGCACCATATCTATGCAAGCATGTATCCTTCTTTTATTCTCTCCTCTATCTTGTTTTGTTTGTTTCTCACCCTCCTTCCCTGTAGCTCTCTTCCTGCGAATAATTTATATATAAAAAAAAGCTATAGAGCTGAATTTTATTATCTGATTCAAAGTTTTCAACAACTTTTTTTCCTCCATTCTCTCTTACTTTTTACCCCCCTCTCGTTCTCCATCTGTCTTCTCATTTAATCTCCATTTCAAATCCTTCCTCTTATATCCAGAGACCACACACACACACTTCTTTTTAAACATTTTTAATGATTTCCTTCCCATACAGGGAACGTTCTCTAATATTAATTCCCCTGTCTTTAACCTCAACTGTAACCATCCCTTATCTTTACCTCATTGTAACCCTAAACCCCTAATCTCAAACGAGGTGCAGCATTTTGTCTGGTGAAAATGGAGGAAAACATACACACAACTCACACAGACACACACACATAGACAGCCCAAGGCTGTAAAGTTGTAAATTTTTGGGTCAAAGCAGCAAGGTGACAGAGCAGTAGATAAATCCACCGGCAATCTGCTCAAAACTTGAATGACCTACACACACACACACACACACACACACACACACACACACACACACACACCCTTGCAACTGTACATCCTGTAAAATGATGTATATGAAAAACCTGCTTATTTTAAGTATATGCACTCACACACACACTGTACTTACGTTAGATAGAGAGCTAAAGAATAAAGAGTCATGGCTTTGGTTGCTGAAGGTTGTGCATAATAAAAAAACACTGCTGTGGGGAAGATGGATCGTCAGAATAACAGAACTTGTACTAAACTTTCGTCATGAGCTACGAGCCTTTACTCTTCATATATTTACTGCCAAGCTGTAAGTAACTCCCTGACGCCCTGATTATGAGACCAAGGTTGGTTTTGCTCGCTGAGAGCTCAAGGCTGAAGTGAACTCGTGTCTCAGATCATCATTTTAGTTTGTCAATATTGCTGTGTTTCCAGATTTACTGCTACTGTCCCATTTTAGTCACACAGCTCCAGCTGATTCAGTCAACAATCTCACTGTGATGCGTGGAGTACAGCAACAACTTGGCTATCTGCATGGAACAGACATTTCACTTCAGAAAGAATCGGGTTTTAGATTGGAATAGCAGAACCGCTAACTCATTTATCTAAAAACTGGGCATCGTTGAAGACAATGATTGACACTTTCTTCTTCTTAATCCAGTCTTCACTCAGAATTTTGATTGCACATCTGTTTTCAGCCCAGAAATATTTACAGAACAACACGCCAAAATAAATCAAGTGCTTCTTTTCTCTTTTATTTTCCTAAATCTGAAAAAAAGTGGTCTTATTTGCTAATGAGGATGTGCTCATATTGACGTGGTCAAACCGTTTTTACCCAAGACGTGCTCATTAAGGATGTTGATCAGTCTGTTGTTTATTTTGCTGCTTAATAACTTCCCCAGATTGCTGCTTGCACTTCTACCTCAGTAATTACTCAGGTTCAATTGTCTCCACTCTTATAAAATAGGGATATAAACCCTTGCCGCCAGATGTCGAGAAAAAAGAAGAGGCAGCTTAACCGAATGCTAGGTTGAATAACGTGAGCGTAGCAGCATGCAAATCCATTTAGCCGTTCATAAGCATCTCATTAAAGCTTTCAGAACCACTCACCCGCTCTGTTTTCAGCACATAAATCCTCATGGCCTGTGCTAGACATGATATTGGAAAGTCAAGTAGGTTTTGATTGTTTCAAATTCTTGTTTGCTGTTATTGAACTGAAATGATTGGGGTCATTTCAAATAACAGTACTGGTATAATACATTATCGAGAATTGTCTGTTTTGTAAAGGATGTAGCCTCTGCGTCCAGGATGCAGCTTTTCTTGATTGTAAGATGACCTTGTGGTTTAGATGGATGACTTATCTTTGTTATTACCAGGAGATACTGTGGCCAATAATCGTCTGTTTTGGTCTAAGAATAATTGAACGTGACTTCCAAATTATCATGATGCTGCTGGTCGTGGTTGCTTCATCATCTTAAGCAGCAGGGGGTGTGAAGGAAATCAGAGACGCTTCACCACAGTTTGAAGAGGTTCTCAGGAGATGGCAATGACTTACACAGCAGCATTCATTGAAGCTTGACTGAGGAGAGTGGACATCAGTTGTACAAGTGAATCACTGTGTAGATGCTGATGGAACATTTAACTCAAATCTAGACGCACAAGATCTACTAGTGTCCAAATAAGGTTATAACTTACCCAGCTGTGTGATGATTCAATTGGTTCAAAACAAGGAACTACGCTTTCCTAAGGTACCCTAAATCACACTGGACGTACAATGCATTCTAAGAGTGAGGCAGTCAGTCTGTCTGTTAGATTTATCTTAACCTTGGTTTCTTAACAAAGTGGCACAGAGAAGTTCGAGCTCACCCTTATCGGCCCAGCTGCTCTGTGTAGTCAGCCAATGAGACAGAGAAGAGACACAGAGTTTAACTTATTGCTTTGGAAGAGGCACAGGCTGTGACCTGTGGCCTCCCTTAGGTTTGCAGATGGCCCAAGAGTGGCACGGAGAACACTCCACCATTTCAACTCCAATGCAAAGAAGATTCCTTCACAGGAGGCTCGCTACAGGTGCAGCTAATGGGGTTAGTAAAGGGCATGCTGATTAATGATTGGTTCTTGTGTAAATACAAGAGGAAAATGAGGGTTGGGTTGGATGGGAAAACAACCCACTGTCCTACAAGGTACATTTAAATACAACAAATGATACATTTTGAATGAATTTACAACCCAGAAAGTGTGATTCCTCCTCAGAAGTCAGGGGGGAGATGAGGTGGATTTCTGGATGAATAAAGAGCAGACCTTTGACACCACGTCCTGGGATTCACTTCCTGAGTCCAACGTGTTGTTACATACTAAAACAGGTGGGAAGAAAGATTGTAGAAAGTCAATACATTCAATCTTGACTTTTTCAGAATGTTTCCATGACCACCAGCTTTCTTTTTTTGCTTTCAGTTGTCGAAATATAACCATGAAAATGCTTTGATCGTCAGCAGTGAATACTGTGCGGAAAACATGTTGTTATGTATGTTGGCATGTAACAGTTTGTAGATATTGGTTCAACAGAAATTCTCGATATCTTGATGTAATCCAGATAGCTTGACATATCCCACAAAATGTGTTTGGTAATGCAAATTTGTTGTAGGCCTGGTGAGCATCATTTTTTAGAGAAACGGGTTGAAATATTTGAGAAATGTGTTCTATTTTGTTTGGGGAAAAGGGGGACTGGAGCACACTGATTGATTTGAAGCCTTTAATAGTGCAAGCAGATGTTTCAGCACTAAAATTTGTGAGAACACAAGAGACAGAGAGAAGAGACTTGGCTTAGAGTAATGAAGTATTCGTCCTCATTAATTTTTTTAAACTTGATACTCAACATCTGTTGAATTGCTGTTCCTGCAATTTAGTCAACTCTGGTCTTCTCTCTCTCATTAGCAGCTGTAACTGCCCCCTCATACTTCATTTTGTTACTATTCAAGGTATAAATCTTCGTAATTTACAGACCTGTTTGAATGCAAAACAAAAAAAAGAAAGAATGCATGCTGAATACTCATGAGTTCGATGATGGCACAGAAAATGAGAAAGAGAGAAACAGAGCAAGTGTTTTCCATTTTAAACTATCAACTCCACATTTCCTCGAGACCGGAGCAACATTTGACTTTGATACCAGGACTTCTTTGAAAGAAATTGAAATGTTTTCGTGGGTCGCAATGTCAGCTCACACGTGCATCTGAAAGCTCGCCTCTGAGACAATGAATTCATTTGATTTAGTTTATTTGTCTGCGCATCTGAGTAGGTAGGGAAGATTGTCCCACACAAAGCAGACAAAGTATTACAAGTTGTTCAATTAACCTTTCCACATTCTGTGTCTGCTCCTTTTTTTTTAGTATCCTCCACTCCCTCTTTTATCTCTTTGGTAATACTGTCATTATCAAACTAAACTGGATATAGCACCTGTAAACATTTGCAATTTGAGAGGATAGCAGAAAGACAAGAGGTGAGAGAGTAAAAAACAGAAATCAGTGAGGAAAGAGAGACTGGAAGATGGGAGAGTGGTAAAAATTGTGGGAAAATATAAAAATGCCAGAGATGGGTTGATTATGTATGAAAGTATGAAATGTTCCTCCAATTTCCGTCTCAGTATTTATTTGAAAGTGAAATATATAAATAGTACAAACTCTTTTTAATGCTCAACTTCAATAGTGTTACAGTGAAGTTGTGATGGAGCGGAAAAAAAACAGTAAAAGTCCTTCAGCGAACCACGAACAGTCAGCTTTCATATCTCCAGAATAAAACCACTTTGTCTCTTATAGTCATGAATTACTAACGACTTTTTAAATAATTGATAACAAAGAAAAATCTATTTCTTTTGATGAATTGAGAAGAATCACATTTACGGTTACCATTTTACTCAGCTGCATGGTTCATCAGTGTATTGTCCATCTTCATTTTTTAATTCTTTTTTTGTCTTTTCATTTTGTCTTTTCTGCTCTCTGTTGCCCTCGTTCTTTCTCTTTTTAATGTATCAGCTCAATTTATTTTATTTTAATTTAGTTGTATTCGATTAATTTCAAATATCCTTTCTTAGCTTAAGGGTCACAAAATATACTGAAACTGCTTTTAATATTTTTAGATATGCTTATACTTTATATGTAGAGCAAAGAAAAAAACCCCAGCAGAACACTGGTGTGAAAATGAAATAATCAATTAACTATTGTAACTACAGAAAAGGGTGATTCTGGTTGGTAAGATTCGGGTTTTCATTGTCTGCAGGGAAGAAATGCTGATGTTTCTGGACACATCTATTTTCTGTTTTATATTTTTTGCTTTAGTTTTCACAGTGCCTAAAAAAATTCCTTTCATTCCTCAAGCTACAAGCCATGTTTTCTGAAACTCTTTCAGTACCAGTGGACAATTTTCTTTGACCGGGTGATTGATCTGGTTTTTGTAAGATCTGCAGAATGTTTGTGTTGCTTGCCTGCCTCAGCGAGTGTTGCTGAGCTTATTGCTACTGTTGGATCTCATACCACACTTCTCACAGCACAATAGCATGGACAACACCATCAATTATATGCCATTAACATCTTTTAATTTAGAATGTCTTCTTGAAATGAATATATATTCATTCATTCATCAATTTCAAAAGTCACCAGTTCATCACATAGAGACGAACAACCATTCACACTCACATTCACACCTTTGAGCAAATGTGAATAATTTAGAGTCACTAATTAACCTGCATGTCTTTGGACTGTGGGGAGGAAGCCGGAGTACCCAGGGAGAACCCACGCAGACACAGGAAGAAACTGCAAACTCCGCACAGAAAGGCCCCAGCCACAAACTTCCCAGCCTCAGAAACCCAGAACCTTGGCCTGAAATCCTCCTCTTCTCCGGTGGTCCAAAACACCTGTGGTACAAACACTAACACTCCCTGTGGTGCTCTAAGCTCACAGTCGGGACAGCCCAGCCAATAAACTGAGCTAACATTAGCTAACACCAGGTATACTTCACAGCAGTTTACTTCACAGCAGTTTACTTTACTGTCCATCAGGAGACTCTGTAAATCACAGAGAGGTGGATCAGCCGGAGGACATCAGAAGGAAAACTAGAAAACATTTTCTCCATAAAATATGTTCCAGTTTCACCAAAATATAGTTGGTGGTGTGTGACATGGGACATACAACAAGAACAGACGTATGAATCACAGAGTGGGAATGACAGACATGTCACTCACCTGATTACAAGTCAGTGTGCGTTTACATCTTATGTGCATTACTCTTTTGAATAAAGCTAAAATCACTGCACGTGAGCATAGAAAACTTTGTTGTCTCACACTTATCAGATGTTGTAAGGTTGCAGTGACACGTCATTGATTGACATTTAGGAAAAAAGGCAGCGCGCTAATGAAAATGAAAAAGTCGGGTCATGTTTCAATAAGCGGAAGCTTCGAGAACATAATCTTATTAACGTCCATTAGCTGTCAACAAAATGATCAAACATGACATTTTTCATTACGGGAGTGCCGCAATTTTACTAAATAAATATTTTTTGGGGAAAGCTAATATATTTCAAATATAGTTCATTTTTTTTTAGAGGCACGGCACTTTTTCAAGTTTCAGTGCAGGAGAAGCACACCTGTTTCCTCTTATGATATGAGCATGTCAGCGGTTGTTTGCGTTTTCATTGGTCAAACTTGATAAAATGTTCCGCTCCTGCCATAGACCTTTTTCACCGAAGACATATTCGATGTGTAGGACAAGCACAGGTGTAAATGATAAAGTGAGTGATGGTTGAATTCCTCAGCTGCCTCTGTTTCTGCATCCCGCTATTGTGCACGCTGACTCACACTGTCACACTGTCATGACTTATTTGGACACTTGAATAGAAGGGAGCCATTGTTAATGTTATTAGTAACACCTGTGCTTTTCTTGCTGTGACAAGTTAAAATGTCTGCAGTGGAAACAGCCTATCGAGGTGGGAATTGCTGTTTTGGTCGAGGAATCTAAGCATAGCATATAAAACAACTTGCTGACAACTTCCAACAGCAAAAATCCCATTTTTTCCCCCTCTCTAGCCATTAAAATGATGATGTATTCTCTTTGTTCCCTCAAAGTCTGATTCACTGGACACGCCAAACTCAGTCTCTTTCTTCTCTGTCTACCCCAGAATAAAAGCAGCTTTGACTTTCCTTCTTCCATCGGCAGAAGTAACCATGTTTTTCTTAATGGAAACAAAGATACAAACTAATCTGACACATACCAAGGACACTGAAAAGTCATTTCAAAGCCACGTCTGAACGTTTGAGTCTTCTAACATCAGCCTGAAACTCCTTCAAATGTCTCTCAGTCCTTCATCTGTATTTCTCTGTGTTACGACATTTTCATAGACCAACACTATCACCTAGACTTTGCTATCCACGATTGAGTTGGATGTCATTGTAGAGCCAACAGGTGTGAACCAGAAAAATGTGCCCATATCCCCGTAAAATCACACTGGGTGCTGCCACTGTGACCACAAATTCAGCTTCCTTTTCACCACCACTGAAGCAGCTTAAGGATTTGTCTCACAGCTTGGGGATTTATGTCCTGATGGCATAATAAAATCAAGATAGCCTTGTTCTGCTGTTTCCAAGCTTCAAGAGAGACTTGCTTATGTTCTCGACTCTTCAATGAGTTAAGATTATTGGATAGTGAATGACATAATGTGAGACTGCAGTCGCTTTGATGAGCATTTCTGTCCTCCTCTCCACGGACAGATGTCAAAGGTCAGGGTAGCTTACCTGCATCTGTGAGGCAAACCTTCCTGTGCTGCTGGATGTTGACATATCAGTGAGTTGGATCACATCGGCTTTATCGTCTTGAGTCCTCTGCTACATGTTGCTAAATGACAGGGATCATTATATCCACCCTTATTTTCCAGCACAGTGTGAACCTCGGGGAGCCTTCCTTACCTGGGGCTTAAATTCCCCAAAAGCATATATTCAGCTTCAGAACACCAAAGGACGAAAAACCTCACAGTTCCCTGTTGTCCAGATGTAGTACATTTGCTGCATATGACTGGATAAAAATATAGATTTTTCCCATTTTTCACAGATTCCACAGACTAAATATTTTGTCGCAAAAGCTACATTCAAAAGCCATTTATCACTACTATAACTACTGGTTGTTTGAAATTCTGTATTCAACAATGTATTTGAATGGAAAACACTCTTTTGGGATGAAGCCTGTTAGACTTTTGCACATGGTGAAGTTTGGTGGAGCTGTAAAGCATGCCGGGTATTATGCCAAACTTAATAATCAACCAACAAGAACAGTACAGAGACGGTCAGTGGTCACACTGGTTTACGGTCCTCATTCACTTCAATGGGGAATGGACTAAGTGATCAAACTCTGGCCTGCAAAGTCATGAGGCTCTACAATGTCCTGCACTGACCTCTCATTTAGCAAATACTGATTGATTACATATTCTCGTTTATAGTATAACTGCACAGTGAGATAGTACAGGCAAATTATTGGCCGGTTTGCTATAACAGTGATGTTAATGAGAATTGATAACGAGAACTATTATTTTATCACTTACCTGCCCCAGACCAGCCAGCTAAACCTGTGATATGGCTATGATTTACCTGCTCAGTATGGCGTCTGATGCCAGGTATAAGTTCGGCCTCCACTTTGCTCACCTGAACCTGCAAAATCATCTCTTTTCATTGTTCCTAGGAATCTGTTGAGGATCGAGGATCCGACATCTTTCTGGAGACTTATCTGCAAAAACCCAGTGACTTGAGTGAACTGTGGTTGGTCTTTCTTCCTTGCTTTGAGTTTTGTTTTGTTGTATAACCAGAAAATCCTGAGGTGGAGTACGTTTGCTACATTGAAAACTGAAATTAATCCTATGGAACTTTTATTTTCTCTTGCCCTTTTGCTCTGATGAACAATTTGAAAACTGAGCTGATGGTGTGGTTGAAAAAAACTGGGGTCATGTATATTTTGAATGCATGTATCCTTTGTGGGATTTTTGGGATTTAACTTGGTTTAAACTTGGTCAAACTGGTACAAAGCAGTACTTGTGGCGAGCTATTGTTAGCCATGCTAGCTCCCACACTCAACGATACCCGCATATTTGCCATTCCACTTCCTTTGTGCCTCAGTATGTGAGTAATTTTTGAAACATCTGATGTGGCCACATCATTAGTTTAGATGTCAGTCACACCAACGCAGCCCTGAGAAGTGGTTAAATCAAAATAAGTGATTGTACCATGGGTGTGTACAGCCTTTAACTTGACCTGACCTGACTTGAACGTCTTTGGGCAAATTTTTCCATTTATTTTAAATTCACCTCCAAAGACTGTGACAAAAAAAAAAAAAAAAAAAAAAAAAAAACTGCTTGAAAGAAACTGCTGAATTTTACAACTTGAGTTTTACTTTCTTTTATGATAACAAGTTTGATTTGAGAATTTTTATTTCGAACATGTAAAAGCCAACAAAAAACAATAAATAAAAATAAGACTGAAAAAAAAAAGATAAGTTTTGGGGATGTTTTATGCAATGGTCTTGACTGCTCATCCCACTGGACTCCGCTCTAAAAATATTAACCAAGAGATCTCAACAAATACATTGACTAAAAATCAGAACAGATTGTTTCAGGTAAATGTACGCCGTGTCTCAGTTTTGTTAGGCGATGTACTGAGACGGTGCCAGGAGATTAATTTGAGGTGTGCGGGCTGTTTTTTCAGTTTTTCAGCTACTTTTTTTGTCATCTGAGCTTTTTTGAATCGACGACACACAAACAGTTTTTGAGCCTTGATGGCACTGACTTTGCTTTTCAATTATTTCTTTTAACACACTCTAACATTAGACTTGTGCTCTGATCCACACATGCCTTCAATCAACCACATCAACCAGCAAAGCGGGTGTAACCAACAAGACAGCGAGTTGGAAAGTCTGTTTTAAGGCATCCTTTGGGCTTAAATTGTTCCGAGTCGTAACAGCAATGATGTCTAAAATTAGGACAATAAAATGGAATTCTCCATGTGGTAAGAAGAAGTAACAGGACATACATTGGTATGCAATTTTGTTGTTGTCCACACAGTAGCTGCGTTGCCTCTGGTGGCTGCTATAACACAGTAAGTGACAGAAGTGATGAACACTGATGATGCTAATTGATAAAAAACAGCTTCCCTATGGTGAAATGACAAAGAGCAGCATCACTCACCTGTCAGCTGCACCCTGTAATTACCCATTGGTGTATATAAAGTGTATGAGTAATATAGAATACTCAAGTGTGTGTGGGTTTTATATTAGGGAGGACATCTCCTTTAATGTCCCCATATATGCTGTAAATGGCTCTGGGTGTTTTAACTGTCCCCGACCTCAGCCAGAGTCTGAGACTCCCTTCAGATGAAAAGTCCACCAGCAGCAGACCTGTGACCAGTAACGACCTGCTTTATGCACCGTACGAGGCATCTCACACACACAAACACAAACACACATTTATTCTCTATATTACAGCTGACTGTGTGTGCGTGTGTGTGTGTTAGAAAGAGACAGAGAGTTGTGTCGGAGCAGTTAATTTGGTATGTTGAGGGAATGTGTGTATAAATATCTTGGTACCTTGGACAGGGTGATGCAGTTAGACACAAATTATAGTTATGGCTGTGCTCGTGTGTGTGTGTGTGTGTGTGCATGTGTGCGTGTGTGTGTGTTGGACAGTATGAGTCAGTTACAGACAGTATTTATAGTTATAGGACGAGGTGAACAGAGGACACAAAGCACGCACACAAAAACACACACAAAGTTAACTATACATTAAACTATCTTCACACGGTGGATACACTCTCTTACTCACACACATACACACTCACACACTCACACACACACATGCATACACACAAACAAACAACAGGATATTTCACAGCTGACAGTAAGCTATCTATTGTTGCCACGTAGTGCTAATCAATACTGTCTCTATTGGACACATACATCATTGGCAATGAGCTGTACTGACTGTGTGTGTGTGTGTGTGTGTGTGTGAGACTTTGTGTATGTGTCTTTATGGAGGTGTAGCACGGTGACAATAGGCTGTGTGTATCTGTGTGTTTGAGCGATCGTGTGAATGTTACTCTGTGTGACCTTGTTAGAGCTCCAAATAACACTTTATTTAATTATTGATTAATGAGCCGATTCATTTATTTGCTTAATCTAATAAATATTTAATCTATAAAACAGCAGGAAACAAATTTTATATTAGAAAGTATGGAGTAAGATAGCTATCATAAAGATGTGTGCATGATTCTAACCATTCATATTCGTAATGTTAAACATTTGTATGTCAATAAAATTGTTGTACACAAAATTGTCATATACGTGAGTCTGAGAAATTGTTTGGGTTAGGATTGTTTTTATGTGAGTATGAATCTAAAAGCTGTGAGTGCAAAGTCTAATTTCTACGACTACGAAGTCTTCACTGTGAACATGAATTCAAGTTTGTGGGTACAAGTAGAAGAGTGTTGAAATGACGTCATGTAGGTCACAGGCAGGTCACAGCGGAAAATAATCGAACCGCGATTCCTCCAAACGCGCATGCGCCAAAGCCAAAGATGGCTGACAGCAGTGGACCCGGTGAAGGGCTGGCTCAATTCGTGGCAGTGGCAGCTAGTAGTGGCACTTCCTGCCGTGGCAGCTGCCAGTATCTGAGGCAGCTGCCACTGACCTGCCAAGGCAGTTGCCGGTGTCTGGGGCAGTTACCACTGCCCTGCCACAACAACTGCTGCTGTTATGGGCATTTGTTTTTATTTTCTATTTTATAAACAGTCATCAGAGTTGTATTTGATTCGCTGGCAGTAGCATTTCTATTATATATCTATTCTATCCACGTGATTTCTGCACAGCTGCCGCTGTGTGGGGCAGCTGCCACTGACCTGCCGTGGCAACTACTACTGCTTTGATCATAGCTATCTTACTCCTTAAGAAAGCCAGTAAATATAATTTGTGGAGCTGGAACAAGAATAAAACACAACTTAAACCATTAATTGATTAGTTACATTTTTACTGATTATTCAAACAAACAAAGAAAATGTTTCAGCGCCGTCTCAGATACAGGAATTAGGTGTTAAGTAATTTAATGTGTACATTAAAAATCTCAAAGGATAATACACAGGAATTTGATCAACTAAATAATTATGTGAAGATGTGGGTGAAAATCTGATTACAGAAAAATACCATTTTTGGCACTCAGGCTCTCCACTCCCACCATTTATTTATTTTGTCATCACTTTGAGAGGCTCCAGCTGCGCAGCTCCAGTCTGTGAGGGTTGTTGTGTTCTGCATTTATGTACGTAAACAAAGGATGAGAGAGCCGGAGAACAAGCTTTCACTGTACTTGTGACAATAAACCTGCACTGATCATCACGATCATTGTTTTTCTCACTTTTAACTGCCTAAATCATCCTGAGCTTCCTCTTGTGGCACCTTTAGGGCTGGTGTTAAAAATTCAGATTTGTTTTTGTTTAAAAAAATGAAACTAAAAATGCCCCCGATGTGTTTATGTTGGCAGAATTGATCAAGTGGAATCAGGTTGTGTCATAATTTGTGTGTCTGTCTGTGGCGCAGAAAGCTAGATAAATGAAAAACCACAAATCATGATTTGTTTATAGCTGATATGGATTTGCATGTTGTGTCATGTGCGCGTGCGTGTGTGTGCACACAGATTGTTTACCATACCATTATTTCATCTAAGCTACAAAATGAATCACTGACTTCGGTCTGCTCAGAAGAAAATCACTTTGTCTTTTGTATTTGTCATGTGGTGTGTATCACAGGTCGAGCAGTCATACCAGATAAAACTCATATTTGTGTACATTTAGAATTATTGGCACTAAGCTTCCCCTGTTATGCAGCTCGACTACGGAGGAGCTCAGCAGAAAAATAATTCTTCTTCAATTCCTAAATCATCATTAGCAACAACCAGCAGGTCACGGCTCAGTGCCCCGAAAATCCTCTTTTGACCCTCAAATGGTCCTCGGAGAGATGAGCTGGGAATATAAAAAAACAGAATAAGCAGAGAGGTGGAGGATATTTTCACCCCGGAGAGAGTTATTTGTCTCTGAAACAACAGGCCCATTCGTTCTTTTTACCATTTGCTGAGCCATTTCGCCAAGCAAGACGAACAACAACAATGAATAGCGCCATTCTTCACAGATGCAAAAGCAGATAAATAAAATATACGGTAATGCAATACCTTACAGGACGCAACCACAGCTTGGAAAGTGGGCGGGCTGCCAGACAGTTGCCGCTCCTGGACTGCAGGGAGGGAATGAGAAATACTCCAATATCCCTCAATGGCTATAGCCAAAGGTTCCCATGCAGTGTGATGCTGCCATGTAGCAGTATTTACTTTTTCTTTGTGACCATTTTAAAGATATATCTAAGAGGGGGGGAGGTCCCTGATGTCCTATCATGCAACATGGTTGCCATTGAAGACCCTTTTCACTGCTGTTTATGGCTCCCAAACAACACACCTACAACAATAAAGTACTTCCAAAGGTGAACACAATAGCATAATCTCTGCATAGTTTCACTAAAACTACTAGAAAAGCTGACATGCTATTACTCAAGAAAGAGTTTAAGTCCACATGTACAGATAAATTTTAATAATGTGCTAAAATGTAGTTACAGCGTAATTTTGCATTTTTTTACTGCAACTGACAGCTGATGTTGGGCCTCATGCAAGAACATTCTTGCATTCATACCTTAAATATGATTAATTACACCTGATATTTGATCATGATATGTTCATTTCATTCACAAAAATGTGACTCTTCAGTTAAAAAAAAAAAAAAAAAAATCATCACACTGTTGTGGTTCAAGTCCTGCTGTCAGAAATCATCAGATGAGAACACATCATATTCAGCAGTGTCAGTAGTGCAGACTGTCAGGAGCCAAAATAAATGACAAAATATTAATACAGCATCCACATGCCAAAAAACATCTTTAAAAGGCAAAGTGCTCCAAGATGGGCCAATAAAAATCATAAAATCGATGCAAAAACCATTTTTTAACCTTGTGGCAAATTGGCAAGCATGATGAATACGTCAATAGAATATTAGTTTTGGATAATTGTAGTTATTTGCTTTCAATCTGTAGTTTTTTCTCATGATTATCAAGTCAAACGTGTTTTTCTGGTTGTGGAGAAAGGCAGACACAAATCCTTGTACATGCCACAAGAATGAATCTGTTTATATATGAGTGGTTCTTGCATGGGCCGCATTGTCTCCAATGTGTGCTGAGTGATTCACTTGACCCTGGCGCTCAGGAAAAGCCCTTCACATCACATTCTGCAATATTAAAACACATGTGTGTGTCAAAGGGAAACTGTTTGGTTTTACCACAAATCCTTTAACAAAAAAAAAAAAAAAAAGAAATGACGCTTTGGGCTGCATGTGGTAAACACCATCGAGCTGTGAAATGAAAAAAAAAAAAAAGGGGGGCAGAGGTGGAGTTGGGTTTTCTACTGGAATGTGGATTACATGAGTAATATTTCCAAATCTATCTGTCTCGCCAAAACAACCTTATATGTATCCGGTCTGCTCGCCTCCACAACAGGAATAATAAATTCAATATTCCAGCCAGACGCACAAACCTGCCATTATTCACTATACCTACCTATGTGTGTGTGTGTGTGTGTGTGTGTGTGTGTGCACTTGAGAGAGAAATGGAGAGGCATTACGAAAGAATAGGTGCGTGTGTGTAGGTTTGTGCATATATATGTGTGTGTGTGTGTGCGCTGAACTGCTGTTTCTGATTGTAATACATGAGGGCTCGCTGTATTTGAACCACATGTGTTACATGCCTGCTGTTCTAGTTTTACATTAATAAAATGTGTGTCTGTGTGCGAGCGTACAGTCCTGCTCCTGCTATGGAGTGTTACAGTAATAAAATCATCACACGACCTCATTGTTTCTGACATTTAACCAGAAAACTCTGAAACAGGAGAGGAGAGGAGAGCGGAGGAGAAAACATATTGAAGAAAACATCCCCCTGTGGTTGAGGGCTTCAAGCCGTGGCGATTATTCTCGACGCGATGGCAGCTTTATTTTCATACTAATTTCCAAGCATCACCCTGTGAATCAGATAGCTCAGCCTACAGACGATACACTTGCCTCCAGCGGGGATGGGAACATTGGAAATTGGGGCAGTATATTCTCATGTCATGAGCTGATTTGTAGCGGTTAAACCTCTGAATTTTATTGTGGACGGTGTAAGCCCGTATTGTCAAAAGTGTTTATATATAGATGGTAGAACTGGACACAGAGGAGAAGCTATCAGATTTCATCTCCTATAAGGGAGCAGTAAATACATGAACAAGCAAGTTGGCCAAGAAGTCTTCCAAATATCAGTCAGAGAATTGGAATAACTATCTTCCTGACACTGAGGTAATAGGAAAAAATCCACCCTAAAACTATTTACAAATGTTACAGTAAAGAATTTAGTAATGTATTTTGCATCTGGGACCACTTTTTTGGCTGGTGCGATTTTTCCTAATCCTTGTAGCTAGCTTGTAGCTTAGTTTTATAAGTATTTATTTTCATTTCAAATTAAACAGATGGTATACAATAACAATGGAAAATGATGTGCAGTCAGAGGAAAAAGCCCTGATTACCTCTACCTCATACAGTCTTCAAAATGTTAAAGATTGATTGAGGTCTTTCCATAAAAACAAAACTGAATTAAACTAAATTATAAATATGTTCAAATAATGCTCTGTTGAACTTAAATAAAATGAGCTCCATAGTTCAGGACTGTGTATTGTATTATTGAAAACTGATGGGAGGACATAAGGATCATGTCTTCAATAATATTTCTAAGAATTTGCAGGGTTACATGACACCAAAAGAAGTTCTAAGTTTATATACATATGACACATTAAGACAAATAAATTACAGTTAAAGAGATTTTAAGTTCTAGCTCATACCTGACAAACATTTACACCATAATGTAGGGAGATACTGTTTATAGATATAATTAAAAATGTAAATGAGCAAATAAAATGTGAGATTTAGAGATTTTTCTGTGAAATTATTTTTCTTTTAAGAGGTGGGATTATGCTGCTAAAATTTGGACTCATGACCAAATTCCCACAACTCATAGGTATTTATAAAATCCTGGCTACGTTTCTAATGAGAAAGTTTTGGAGGGTGGAAATTAGACAACTTGAAAACATGATCAGGAAAATTACTCTCTCTGGACATAAAAGTACATATTGTACTTGAAATATGATGTCAGTGTAAGAAGTTGAAAATGTAGTCACATCATGCTGAGATATTTTTCAGTGCAGCTAAGTGAGTTTTAATGGTGCAGCGTTTTCTTCCATCAGTCAGAGGCGTCAGATTTCTTTGTCATTCCTTCAGTCAGAGACTCATTTTAAGACGTTCACACTGACAGTCATAAAAAGTGAGATCCACTGTGGAACAGGAACAGCGTATGAGTTTCTTCCCTCACGGCTGCTGTAATATATTGCAGCTTCAAGACACATTTTGACTAAAGAGCGTGACTCACTTTTTCTTGATATGAACAAATCCTGCTTCCACTCCTGCGCTCTCCGCCTACGCCCAGCCAAACGAAAGCAACAAGTTCTTTTCTGATCAGAGGGAATTGGTTAGAGTCATTCTGGGAAATGCAAGGAAGCATTAACTGGAGTAGCAGACAGGTTGGGAGGGAGTGGGGACACCGAAGGAGTAAATTGCAACACTTAATCACAAAATAACTGCTGGAATACACTGAGCATCACAGATTGATGGTATCTAAGAGAGAAAGGGTACCTGAGGGTGGAATTTTCCTTTAATCACGTAGCCAACATCCAATGACTCACAGCCCTGACGCGATGACAGTGGGTAACACAACAGGACTGCTGTCCAGTTGTGTGTGTTATGTGCTGTATCTATGTGTGGGAGGGCAGTGGTTGAGGTGGCAGCACAGACTGGAAACAAACTGTACCTCTGCAAAGTCAACAAGCTGTGACCGAGTTGCAGCAAAAGAGTTGGGGTGGCAATATTAACGATGCCAGTGAAAGACACAAACAGTACTGAAATGAATTATTTCCATTTTCGCTTCACATATTTTTCATGTGAACCAGCAGAAAAGTTTGGAGAGTTCCCTTCCATGTATAATCCATTACATATTACTGATTGCCTGCTTAAAACGGTGATCAGTCACAGAATTCAGAGCAAAACATTGAATTTATTTTCCATTACATTGCCTCCACAACCTATATAACATCGTTCTGAGACAGCAGTTATTCCAATGTATACAAATTTAAAGGTCCAGTGTATAAGAAAAAAGGGGTCTATTTACAAAATATGGTAGAAATGGAATAAAATATTCATAACTATTTTTAGTTTACTTTTACATTTTATGAGTATATAGTCATCTGAAATAAGAATTCTGTTTTTATTACTTTTAAATGAGCCTTTTATATCTACAGACACTGCAGCTCTCACTTTTTTTGCATGTTTTGCAGCCACCCTAGTTTTCCTTAATGCCTGGAACAGGAGGGCGAGTGGAGGGGGTTGCAATCTGCAACTGTATCACTAGATGCCATTAAATCCTACACACTGATCCTTTACTTCAAATGACACTGTGATATACAGACAAAGAGTAATTAAAATTTGTTCTAGTAGACTCTGCACCACTGTTTCTCATACTGTTCTGTTCTGGTCAGTTTTGGTTTCTTGGTGCACAAATACCATTATGTAAGTGGTCTTTCAGTCTGAAAATAGCACTGCGTTACAAAAAATGCAAGGGGCCGTGTTGCAAGGGGTGTGGGTGTGTTGCTATAGGTACTGTGAGAAGATGAAATATGGTGTAGGAAATTATATTAAACAGAATGTCACGACCAAAACACTGCACAGCAGTTTAAACAGCTTTGAGGAAGAACTTTGCTAACTGTTGAAAGTTAACTTCGGACAGTCATTTTATCTTCTGTTGTGACAGTAAGTAAGTTGTAGAGGTAAAATTTTAGCCAGGTTCAATGTTTTACTGGATGTTTTTTGTTGTCTTGACAAAATGTTGGTTTCATGACAATTAAAGAGGAGGCTATGCTTTTTAACACAAAGCTGTTGTTGTTTTAAAAAAGCAGCCATAAGGTGTCAGTATGATTCATCACAACTGCTTGTCAGATTGTCGAACTGCACCTAAAAATCATTGAAACTGGAGGAGCTATGTCAGACAACTTTGCAACTTTCATAAGCCAACAGTCCGGTAAGCACGCCTACGTCATGCAGCGATTGACCATGTGTGCTCCATCTGTTTTTGTGAATACAAGTGCAAAGGCACAAATGCTTTTGAGGAATGAATGTCCAAATTGGAACGATTATCACATTTGGTCCCCTTTAGGATAGCAGGTTTTTCTTTGCCACACCTTCAAGTGTGCCAATTGGAAGCAGGTACCAAACCTTTGCCTTCAGACTTGGTTGGATAACACTGACAAAAAAAAAGTTCATTTCAAGCAAACCTTGGCGTTTAGTATCGAGGACTGTGCCCGATTTTTCAGTCAAATTGGATTTGATTCCTTCCCAGGGCCACACTAACTCCCATATCAGCCTGCATGAGTCTCATGTTTTAGCCTATTGTCGTCATGATACCAAAATTTTGACTGATACCAGTATTAAGTCTAGTTTCACAATACCAATCTATGGTTATATTTACTAGGTAAAATGCTAATTTATTATGTACTATAGACATACTCACACACAAAGCCCATGTATTGTAGTTCCAAAACAGCAAACCATAATTCTACCAACAGACCATTTCCACTTGAACGTTACTCCAGCAATCCACCCTTTTTAATGGCTGTTCTGTCTGATAAAGTAGAGCCACTGTAATTAATGTTCAAGTGTAGTTAAGTGTATGTAAGCATGTAGCTAGCATGTAGCTATTAGTCCTCTGCTCTTGAGCTAATCTAAGAAGCACCAAAATGAGACTGTTAAATAACTGTAGCTTAATACAGTGTGTCCAGTGACATGCTTAAGTTAAAAGTGTGAGTTGACAATGTTCAGCATGAGTAAACAAAATTGGGCTCATCGTGGGAATTTGCTGAGTGTTGTGTGGAGACTGGGCTGAGTTAAGGTACAGAGCTGCTCCTTGCTGACAGTAGCTGCTGAGCACCGGGGAGTTTTTGGAGAAGAGAGGTGGGGACAAGCCGGAGCTTCTGGATGAATAAAGCCCTGGGGTCGGATTTGGCTCTGATAGGGCAGAGGGACAGCTCAGACTATTTTTTAAACTTTTGTGGATTAAAAAGTGTATTTTCTTCACTTTTGTTTGTCTGCCATGAGCCACAAAGGTGCCAACACACAAACACACACCCCGTTGGTGCCTGCCATTGCTTGCTAGCTGTATTCTGGCTGTTTGGTGTAAATAAACCCGCAGTGAATCTTGCGCTGAAAGCAATGAAAAACTTTCCTTGTTTTTTGTGTGAACACACCATGATTGGCCTACAGTTATATACAGGTATATGGGAAACATTATTTTTAATCAGCCTCACCATTTAATGCTTTTCTGACTTGAATCATATTTTTTGGGGGGGGCAGCCCTGGAGTTAAGTTTTCCACAGATTACTGAAATCAAACAAATCACTTCACAAATGAACATTCAGATCAACATTAAGATTCAACATTCACTCCATTTTTCTCCTCTCATTTTTAATGCAGGACATTGTTTCAGCACTCCTTGTTTACTCTTTGCCAGCTCTGACTGCGAGGTGCACACATGCCACAGAGTAATCCAGCTCAAAGTGAATGGTGAGAGGCAGGTCATGGACAATTTAAATGCCCCGTTGGGTTTTTTACAGTTTGATTTGATTTTAGACTCAGATACAGCACATAAATATAAAGTACTTTGGGTTTTGTCTCTTCCATTTACGTGGTATCTTTGACATCAGAGGTATTTAACGTGACGTCGGAGTGTCTCTTTGCTGTTTCAGTTAGCAATTTGTTTGTGCACATTATCAAAGATGTCACTCCTGATTTCTGCTGAGCTCCACAGATTACTGTACTCTCAATTAAACGACGTATGAGAGCAGGAATACAATACAGGGGGAACGTTTGAGTAATCATTTATCAAGCTTTTATTGAATACCTGATAGCGTTCCTTTTTGGATTCCTGCATATGAAGGCCTCTCTACTGCGGCTGCGTTTGTGTATTTCATAACTTTAAAAGCTTCTGTCAAAAATGTTAATACATTTCATTACCATAAACCTTTTATTATCCTCCACAAATGCAGTTGTTATTACTACAAAGCTTTGAGTGTCTGCAGCTCAGAGCAACTAATGGCTTTTCCGTGTGTGTGTGTGTGTGTGTGTGTGTGTGTGTACAGCGTGTGTGCATATGCATGTGTGTGTACGTTCTACATGAGTAATATTGTAGTATAGATGAATTATTGGCACCCATCCATGACTATGCACTGCTGCGCCACAAGTCTTTAATGTGTGTGTGTGTGTGTGTGTGTGTGTGCGTGTGTGTGTGTGTGTGTGTGGGTATAAACCCATAGCTTTTATATACTGGCTGGCAGACAAAAACAACAACCCTGAAGGTAAAGGAGACAAATCTAATCATACTACACAGGGGGAAAGCAATCACACACACACACACACACACACACACACACACACACACACACACACACACACACACACACACACACACACGCACACAGACTACACAGGCACTCTTTCTTCTTTCCACTATTTTACACATACATGCATACTCACAGAGCTGGATATATGACAAGTATGGAAAGTCTGGGAACTGGCTAGTTTTTCAAGAAAGTGTCTGTTCGGTGGACCATTACCATAGTTCAGCGGGGTTTGGCCACAGCTCCTGTCCCTTTCCTTTGCAAAATGTACCAAGATAAATAAATACGCCTATGTATTTCAAAGTCGCGTATTAAAATGTATTTATAGTTCAGGCCAACACGTCTTGGTTAAACATAATAAAAAAGCAACATGTTTATAATACACCCCGCCTCTTTTCGGTGCATTTAGAGAAAAGAAGCTTTGTGAGTGTAACAATAATCTGTATATATGATGTATCTTAAAACTGGCTGCACTATAGTGAAAGGATTTAGCTCTGGATTCATGGGGAGCCTTGAGACAAACAAACAAACAAACTCTGTATAAAAAGTGCTTTGCACATTTGACATGACAGAAGAGAAATAACAAATAAAAGAAAAATGAGACTCAGAAAGCAAAGAGAGAAAAACAGTTCAAGGCAGCATGACCATGTAATACTTCACATCCCAACACGTGGACCGGTTTAAAGTCTCTTTCACTGATAACTGGTGTGACAGTAAAGCTACACGTACTTTTGGAATGTTTAAATCTAAATAAGTTGAACAGTAAGAATGTTTAACCGGCCTGAAGATTAAAGTCCAAAACTATTTCTTCTTCTCCTTCCTCTCTGTTGTCATTTTTCTTTCTCTCTGATCAGAGATTTTTTTGATCATTACAAGATGAGGACCAGCTCGCACAAATATGATGATAAGCAGCACAACATGACATCTCCCACATTTTCTCACACTGAATCACGCAATTAGAAAACGAGAGCCACACACAGGAATACAGAAAGGGAATACAGCTTCTCCAAACATCATTTAGGTTACTGGAGAGAGAAGGACAATATAAAATATAAGACAACAATTAAAGTGATAACGATGTGAGGGACAAAAAAAGAAAGAAAGAGAGGGAGAAAACAAGAGAGAGGGGCAACATGGTGGAGGGGGTGATATTTAAGAGATATAATTACCTCAAACATAAGCAAAATACAATGAAGGGTCGAAAAAGATAAAAGAGAAGGTTGAAAGTGCAGAAGAGAGGCGCGATGGGGGAGTAAAATCCAGCAAAAGTTGAAGAAAGAGAAAGGGAGACAGAATCATAGTTTCCATTTTCCAGTGCGTCACATGAAAACAGTCTATTCATTAGAGCATCAAAACTAACACGCAATGTTATGACCACTTCAAAGAGTGGGATGAATATAAACAGAAATATACAGAGAGAGAGGGAGAGAGAGGAAAAACAAAGATGGTCTCTGTCTCTGCTGCCAACTCAAAGCAGTAGCGTGTATGTACACTTTGTGTATATGACTATGCTTATGTGTATATTTGTAAACATGGAGTATGTGCATTGGCAGGGATATATTCGGGGTCGACGAGGCCCCCGCAGCCGCTCCACGTTCTTATTCACCATAATAACAAGTTTGTGTGTCATCTCTGGGACTCCACTCAGTGGTGTTACTTTTCAAAAATAATCTTAGAGGACTTTTGAAGCCCACATGAATATCAAGTAAAAAGAAGAATGTGATGACCATAAATTGGCCAACTTTTTTTTTTTTTTTTTTTTTTTTTTTTTTTTTTAAAACCACAAGGCTCTTTAAAACTTTGTTCATTAAAGTTGTTTGACACCAGCATGTGTACAAGGCAGGATATTTTTAAAGCTGAAAAATAAACAGCGTTCTGATTGACAAACTATGAACTAGTGTCACTGTTTTAAATTATTACCATTACCAATTACTGAGGATCTTTACAAGCCTGAAGAAGATTTTGTCTAATAGGAATTAGCAATAGGACTTGATAGGATTTTATTGATACAAATGTCATTATCAATTCTGCCTATCCGTCCGATTCTTTATCGATTCCCTTAGTGATTTCTGATTAATTCTGCATGGAAGAAAATAAGGCCTGCACAGGCAAATGCTCCACTGTTTATCCTCTGTTTAATTTGAAACTGCTGGGGCTGGAGGTGTGGGTGTGTTCCCAGCGTACATCTGGGAGAGTATCATAGTTTAGTCCATGAACTCCACCTGGACAGTGCTCAGTTTCAGTGACATTTCAGGCTGACTGTGGAGGAGTTTGACCAGTCATCTATTGTTGGATTGGCCACCGCAGCGTGACGTCAGGTTGCTTCTCTCCAGAAGTTGAATCTGGCTCAACTTCTCCACTGCAGGTCGCTGGATTTTTCTTTTTTAGTCCATCTTCATGTAAAATGGATGAAATATTTGTACAGTGTTTGTTTTCATTTAGGTTTTCTTAGTCAAAGAAAAATCTGCCTGCGTGGCACTAATATGATCATAACACAGGATTTTTACCTTCTGGTTGGGAAGCAGTGGCACTTGTGTGTAGACTGTCACATACATGGTATTCCTAAATTTTAGGTCCACATTAAGTAAAAAGATGTTTCAGTATATTGCCACACTGACTTGAAATCATCATTTTACCAAAATTACAACAACCACTGATGTCATGTTATTTTTTTGTGTGAAATGAAGCCACACTTTGGATTGTGAGAAAATATGCCAGCATCAATAAAAGGAATTGATAAACTCAGACGCATATCATTCCAAAGAGGAAGACAATCTGTAACCGGTTCTTGACCGGTTCTCAATCCCCCCCCCCCTCCCTAACAAAAATGCCTTTTCTGTTTTTCTAATCCCATTGGGTGGTCTTGACCTCCACTGTTTGTGAGCCACTGCCCCAGGCACCCTGAAAACTGTCTATGCTATCATTTATTCATTCAGGTTAATAAGCTAAACTAAACACATTGTGGATATAATATAATATTCACCTTGTACTCTGGGACCTCCTAAAGCCAGTGTTCTTGCGTTCAGCCTTGCCGAGGCAGAGAAGCCCTGTGGTCAGAGGTCCAGGGGCAATTTTTCCATTGTTCTGGTCAGTAATCCTTTGCCGAAAGGTATATACAGCTGAGTCCAAGAGAATGTGTGTGTGTGTGTGTGTGTGCGTGTGTGTGTGGGGGTGCATATTAGAATTGCCCTTTGTCAAACATGCCAAGTTCCCTTTCTCTTCTCTTTTTTCTCCTATCTTTCTCTTTCTCAGTTTCTATCTTTCTCTTCTTTTTCTGTCCCTCTCCCTCTGGCACCATCCTGCTCCACCAACATGTGATTAACCCCAAGAATGGAAAAGCTGCCCCTGTCCACTTTGTGTGAAATTACATGGCCTTGGGATATTTTGAAGTGCAGATTGTCTAAACAGACATTTCTGTGTAAATGAGGATGTATGAACAGAGTCCAGAAGAATGGGCTGCATTTATCAGTTCATTTTCAACCCAGCGCTCGCAGCTATGCGCTGATTTAAACAGTTGTTAAAAAAACACTCTGGGATTTTGGGAGATCGGCCCACTGATTAACCTGCCTGCTAAGTGATGAGAATTTAGACATCAAAATTGTTCTCCATGGTCATAACTTAAAAAAAAACAAAACTGCAATGAATTTTTTGCATGTCACACAGTGGTATCAGATGCTTTGGCAAGAACACAAAAGAATTTCCATAAAAGGTGCCCACACGCTGAGATGAGAGCAACTGAGTGTGTGGGCACCTCTGTCCATAATAATAATTTATGGACAGCATGCTGAGTGACAAAAGCTGACCAGAATCAATGAGCTAATTGATCCTTTTGAATTATGTAAATGGCAGTTTTGTATGAATTTCTTTTGTAACTAAAAAAAACCCCCCAAAAAACAGAAATAACGTAACATAAATGAACATGTTTAATGTTTATTGACATGAATGTTTTTGTCTAAAGCTGCAGGATTTTGAGTTAAACTTAATTCTTATTTGTGGCCACATTGAATCAGCGCTAACTACAAACACAACATACATACTGTCACTCTATAAAGATGATGCGGCGATAACGTTAGCAAATAGTCTTTTTACATGTCCAGCAGACACAGAGCAACATTTGCATTTATTTAGAACAGTGGTTCTAACCTGTCGGTTATAAGTCCAGTATTTAGTTCTCCTCTTAGTTCAGTTTTACCAGTTGCTTACTTTGTCTGTCTGTCGTAGTGCTGATCACGTAGTGTACAGTGGGAGTATCAGAACTGATGCATGATGCAAGCAAAAACAACATTGATGTGAGTGGAGAGGTTCAAAAAACAGTGTGTTCCATTAAAATAACAGTGAGCTGAAATACGTAACAAAGTTTGGTTCATCACTATGACTGACCCCTCTCACATTACACAATTGATCCATTATTAATATCGAAAATACTGAGCAGTGTAACTTCAGGAGTGGAGCACAATGTGGATGTTATTTCATAAATGTCTCATGCACCTTTGCATGCAGGGTCAAAGTGGTCTGACTGACATCTCTCTTCTGTGTGCTCTTTTGCCTGAGTCATGTACACCAGTTTTAGTCTGTGAATACTCAAACTGCTTTTTCTTTGAATATTTGACCCTTTGTAAACTAGGTTTTAAAAGGTGCTTTATGAATAAAATTTGACTTACTTACTTAATTAAATCTGCAAAGATTCTGCCTTGCAACTTTTCCACTATATGTCGCTTCAATTTCAAGACAACTCCTTAATTTTAAAGTATTTAACCTAAGTCAATGCCAAACACTTCCAACTGTCTCAGGTAAGATCAGACCAAGAGATCAGACCATTTGCTCCACCAAGGCATCTGCCAGCACTGGAGTGATAATCCCCATTGTGTACTTTCAGTTGGTGCTGGACGCTTGGTGATGTAATGACTACTTTCAGACTGTACTTTCATCTGATAACTTCCTCCGTGTTGGATTCTCCAGCTCTCGCAGTAAAGTCAGGACAGTTTGCTGTTGGTCATTGCTGCTGATGATTCCACTGACAAAAACAGTGTTAGCACGGCAGATAATGCTGAGCCATTATAATGTAATAAACAATGAAAACTAGCACATTGCAGGTCTAAGAAATAAAATATCCAAATATGATTTAAATTATTGTTCATACCAGGGGAGCCCAGATCTTTATCGGACAATTTTCAGTAAAAATATGTGATCAAGAGATTGGAATGCTTTCGATTCGCAGATAGTGAGACAATCTTGATCTCTTCAATATGGCCTCCCGTGAGTACATAGCAGTGACATAGACTCCCTTTCAGTCAGGATGGCTGAGAAGCTAACAAAAACATCATCGTCATCTTGTATCGTGTCTAACTTTAGTATGGAATTATTTTGCAGATGCTCTGCTTCAAGTTGAGACCAAACATTTTTATGGATGTCAGTTTTTGACTAGATAAGCTTTTAGCCGAGCGGTTATTGATCACATGCAGCCCCTAGTGGCTGTTTGAGGAGGAGTGAGGAGTCAGCAGTTAAAAACAAGAGCATTTCCAGCCACGCTGGATTCATTTCACACTTCTCTGGCATATTTAGTTTTTGGTAACAGGCTCATCGAGGTGGAAGAAATGAGGAGAGCTGGTGGTGAACCTAAGCAGTTTTTTATTTCAATATTTCATTTTTAATACTGCAACACCAACAAAAGAAAAAAAAACTGAACTGTATCAGTCGATATGACTCATAGATGATCGTCAATAATAGATGATCGTCAATAATAGAAAAGTGATCAGGACATCCTTAGTTTATACCAGAGAAGACTAAGTGTCAAGCTGTGCTTTCTTCAGAATGCCTAGAGCTCAGATTGGAAGGCATATACTGTATATGTCAGTAAAAGTACACAAACACTCATGCAGACAATAGCTCTTTATTTCATTAACTCTCGCTTTCTTTCTCTCACACACACACACACAGAAAGACGACACACACGTGCAGATGCCCACTGCAAACTGAAAAAAACCCTCAGCCAAACAAACAAAAGGGAAGGACACAAATCCACTTAAACCAAAATTAAACATTTTATCATGCTTTAAGCACATTTCACTACGGCAATCACATAAACACATAAATATATTCAGAAATATTTTCCCTCTGTGAAATATTGTAACGATTATCGGATTATCGTTTCATCTTTTGTTTTGGTGGATCTGGACTCCCGATTTAAAATTCTAAACAGATCGGATAAAAGGATGCTTTGAAGTCTGATGACTGTTTCACTTTGGTTCTCCTCTTCTTCTCCTTTTTCTTTTTCTCCTTGTTTCTGTGTCTTTTGTCTTTTTGCCTTTTTATCTCTGTCTGTGTCGGTCTGAGCGTCTTGAGTTGAGGTAAGCTTTGTTTTTGGTCCAGACATCTCCCCAACAAGCTACTGATGCTTCTTGTACACAGCTGGCATCCAGAAAAGTGTTTGTTTCGTCAGTATTGACCTCATACAGGATATTCACTTTTTCAGTTTTCTGCTCTTGGCCAGTCCAGTCACGATTGACACTTGGAAACAGATTCTCGATGAAGATTTCTTTCTATCTTTCTTCACCTCCTTTCCTCACTTTCATCTCTCTTTCCTCCCCTGCATGCTTCTCTGCCTTCCTTGTTTTACTCTCACATATGTTGCGGTAGTATCACTAATTGACCATTCTTAAACATCCCTTAACCTAATCCTTGTTTCTATGACGACATAATTCAATTCCACAGTCAGATTACTTAACAAATTCCTCTAAGAATGAGGTATATGCACACATAAACACTGAGGCACACATACACACATGCACACACACACACACACACACACACACACACACACACACACACACACACATCTGCTTAGTCACTTTTCCAGTTGGCATGCTTCTACAATTGAAGTAAATAATAAGGAACACCAACGTAGAATCAACGTGTGTGTGCGTGCGCGTGTGGAACACCGGCGTTGATGGTTGATAGAGAAATGATGGAACTATTAAATTCATTAAAAGACAGATTCGCCTGTCATGCTTTACTGGGACACAGATACAAATACACATATAGTGAGCAGGCACACACACACATATACACACAGACATACTGTACTTGTTTTCTTAAGGATTCCAGGGAGGAAATAGGTTTGTATTTTTATCCATATTTCTCGTCTTTTGCTTCTGAAATGACCGCGTTTCCTCCAGCGAGTTATTGAATTATGTGTGTGAAGAGAGATATACTCTATGTGGATGGCATCGATGTGTAAAGTCCCTAACGTTTGACATTATACATGATGACATGTATACTGTAGGTCTCTGATGGCAGAAGTGCAAAATGTTTTCAGCAGTGTAAAAGCCAATGGTACTAAAGAAAGCAGCCACATAAAGTACTGATATTCTACATTTTTATCAGAGCGTATCATGATGTTATTTCAGAATAGTAATGTTTCAGTTTACTGTTAAACCTCAGTTTTTAAGACAACATGAATGCAGTTCTTCAAAGAGATGGAAATTTTAACAGCTACAACCCAATGACGACAGGGTAAATGCTGTCTGCTGACTGATGAAGATTGTGTGTTATGATCAAAAGGTCCAAGACAGCTACTAAATTCTGAATTTCCTGTTTCATAAAACATTGGATGTGATTTCTGTTTTGCTGATTTTACAGTCACCTTAGCACATTCTTAAATTTTCTTTCACCGTATCTAATGTATATATTATTTAGTATAGAAACACAAACATACGGCTGCTGGAACTACATTTTCCTCATATGGTATCATTACAAACTATATACTAATGTGGAGAATTATTCATCAATGGTCATCAAGTGCACAGGAATACAAAATGTCTTATACTGAAATAATTATTGAAGCTTGGTTAGGAAGAATAGAGTATTCACCAATCACATCACAGCTTGTTGCACGGTGCTGCCTCAATTCTGAAAAAGATTCAAGAGGCTGTCCTCTTTGACCCATCTACTGCATCTACAGTATATGGTATTTTTCATATGGTTATTAGTCTACAAACAAGGAAATACACTTTTAGTGGTCTGACATTGTTTTCTGACTCTGTAGAGGCTTGTACATTATCTGTTGTGTCTAGGGAGTAAGACAGTCATGTCCTCTGACCTTGGTTACCATAGTGATGTTTAGAACGTCACCTGCTTTCTCCGTGTCCCAAAGAGAGAAGCCAGTGTCTCTCACAGCCAATGATTTGATACTGTCCCTACAGTGAGACATGCTTGACCCTGTGTAAACCCCATATGTGGCATGCTAGAATAGACTCACATATGCTGTATTGTATTATTTGACACTAACACAGTGTCAAATTATAAGATAAAGGTTTGTGAAAGTAATGTCTGTAAGCAACATGTTCAGGTTTCAGACTGATATGAATGCATTTGCAAAGTTTTTTTTTTTTCTACTTTACACGACAAGTTGATGTAAGATTGCCACAGAGTTCTTCGATTAGTCATCTGCTCCACGCATAGCATGACTCAGCATGCCCTTAAAGATATTTGACTCCTTTGCTCAGGATTACTATTGAATTTTTCAAATGATTTCACCAAGAGACTTACAGAGTTTACTGTTGGACATATAGCTTTACTTGTTGTAAACATTAAAGGTTAGCTACTCTAGTCACTAAACGCTAACTGCTAACGGACTATACTAGAGATGTAACGTTAAACACCAACACTCCCTCTGTGCTCTGAGTTCCCAGTCTGGGCAGAGACACCTAATATAAAAGCTAAGTTAGCTGCACAGCTATCTAGCTAACAGCAGCTACAGTTAGTGGCTGAAATAACCGCTAACAATAAGTAAAGCCATCTGTCCTTCAGGAAATGTAGCCAATCACTGAAAGTTAAAGCACAACAGCTGGAGGACATCAGAAGGAAGACCAGTAAATATTCTCTCCATAAAATATGGTCCAGTTTCACCACAATCAGTGAAGTTTTTGTGTTGTGTTTTTGTACAGTAATCAGTGAGGCCCGGTCCTCAGAAACACTAATGGATACTTTTGAAGAGTGAATCATGCAAAGCTATCCCAGTGGAGTCAGACTAAGAATATAGAGCTGGAAATGAGCACAATAGGTCCACTTTAACTTAGCTGCTCCCAGCAGTTGCTACCACAGCTTCCATGTCAACATTGCAAAATGCTGTTGCCAGGATGCGTGCGTCACTCACCACCGAATGGTTGTGGCAAAATAACTCCTCCTCCCAAACAGAAAATGACTGCCAGACTAAAAAATGAAAATGAAATGGCAATTCAGTCTGCTTTATCAGGCTAGATTTGTTTTTCAGTCAGCAGTCACAGGTGGTTTAACTTCACCGGCGGAGTATGACATACTCACACGAAGAACACAACACAAAGCGTGGCACTAACATCCTGAGCTAAGAGGATTAATTGCGCTGTCAAACCACTTCCTAATCCTACAAACAACTCATTTTTATTACATCTCTTCTGTGCTGGCTACCATAACAGCTTTGTCAAGTGGAAGACACAACTTTCTGTGTTTATTTAACTCGCATTGAAAATGCCCATTCAAATGAACTGCGGCAAAAACAGAAGCTCGAAGATTACACCCCTGAATACAGGCTTGAATCCATTTTCTCAATTTCAGCTTTGAAAGTTCAGGCCCAAGAAGCCCAAGAAGCAGTAATGGTAGACTTTAGTAATGATTCATTTTATCCTTCCCAACACACATTATGCTAAGCCCTGATAAATACTCCAGCACACACAGATACACACACACACAAAAGAGTTAATTCACACTAGAAACAGATTACAGAAAAGCATAATTAATGGGGCTCTTGCCACACCTTTTGAATACACACACAAACAAACACACAGATATTAGTAAATGGTGTTTGCTCTCTCCCCGAGCACAGTGCCTGTTGCCGGTTATCATTCATGTCTACATTTCCTGTTTGTAATTTGAACGAGGGTGTACTGCTGAAAGCCTGCTCGGAGCCCACTGACCTGAAACTTGCTAAATGACAGACAGAGAGTGGAGCTGGTGAACATAATGACACAGAGACATGAGATAAGCCAGCCCTGTTAAGAAGAATATCTGAATGCTAATCAGCATCAGTGATTCCTTTATTTACCCCGAGGCTGTTTGCTGAGAGACCAACCTCTTCATAAAAGATACTTCACATAACCTGTAAAAACACATTACCGAGCTTCTCCAGCAGAGGAGCTGTGGGTTCATTAAATTGCTTGAGGGCATTTTAATAGTGGAATTCAACCTGCATTAATCAGTATTTTTGATATCAACATTTAATTGGATGAGGGGTCACTTAAACTCCTTAACTCATCTAAACTGGAGTGGTCCTTGAGGGCAGGGACTGCTTTGATAAACCCAGTGTAATCTACCTGCCAAGCACTAAGGAGCAGAGCGACAACATAAGAAACCAACTGAAAATCTAAAGACCCACTCTCAGGAGTTGGAGACCATACCAGATGTAAAAAGAGACTGAATATTGGACTAAATCAAGTGAAAAATAACTTTAATTTGGTGGAAATGTTGATAAGTTTCTGCGGGGTGCAATTTTTGTCAACAGGTTTGCAAATTCAGCCAATGGTATACTCTAGCGATGACTGTTCCTGTCAGCGAATTTGTTTTTGCCCCTTAGTGGCAAGAAAATGAACTTAAACTTAAACTTTATTGCTGGATGAAGCTCCACCACAGCTCCCTGCATTTTTTTCCAGGCATACCCTGTGGCCCACCACACAATACGCCCATTCAAATGGATGGGAAAACCTGCATTTTCACCACGGTGCCTGATTTTGTCTAAATCAGGCCTCGGGGTCTAATTTTTTTTTGGCCATCTCGTGGCAGAACTCCACAACAAGCTAAACATCACTCCCACACCTGACATTATGGCTAAAGCGATTATAGAAAACGTGTTAGCAAACAGCCTATTTACGCATCAATCAGCGATGTGAACATTCAATTTAAGTTGTGTTTCGTGCCACCTGATTAACGCAATAACGTAACAATATTCAATCTGCTTCTAGCTCTGTCCTCCTCCTGGGAAAAATCTAGGTCTTTAGCTGCTAAATGCTCCATTATCTTTAGAGATGTTTTTGGTAAAAACTGTTTCTTGTTGCAGCTGAAGACAGCGCTGGCAGAAGCAGTGAGAGTGAACCAAAAGGTCAAAGTTCAGGGTTGTAAAACGGAAACAATGAGCTAAAAAAATGCAAATTTGGTTGATAATTCTCAGTGAGTTGATGATTATGAGTAATCCAATTCACTCCATGCACCCCATTGACCCAATGTTCAAGTAAAAACATGAAGTTCAACTTTAAATTTCTCTCTTGTGAAATTTTGAAAATTTTCTTGCTTTTCCAAAATTGCTCTCCTTGTAGGTTTGGGGCTGTCAAATGTAGATACATCTCAGCTTGGAATATAGTTGCTATAGTAACATTGTGCATTATCACTGAGCTATTAATGCTAAATGTTATGTTAGAAAGTTCTGACAGAACTTTATGCTTATTAAAGCATAAATTACTCATTCGTCATTCGTCCTCCTGCCCAGACTGTCTGAGCCTCTGTGAGGTTTTGACTTGTTGATCTTTCACATCCCTCATTAACGCAACAAGTAAACACCAGTTTCTAAGGTCTAATATGACCAAGAGGCTTGCTAATGTCCCTTAATAGGAGTAATATGCAAATTATCTCATAATCACACTTCACACACTTTGATGGCTGGTAGGTTTTGTAGAATCTCAGTAGAATGTTGGAGGTCTAATTAATTCTGTACCTCATTACCATATTTTTGGAACAAAAATTATTTGCATATTTTCCAGGCACCTAGCCCAAGTCCTGATGATGAGGGTTACAGGGAGGATGCAGGATGCATATCTGTTTGCAATCATAACACACATGTATACACACAGCAGTCTCACAGCTGTGTGTACTGTATGTACGCACATGGATACTTTAACAGTATCTATCTGTCTGTGTGTGAGTCCGTCTATATATCATTAATGATTTACTGATCAGATTTTGCCTTGACTCATGCATATTCATGATCAATCAGATCGGAGTGCAGTTAAGCATAGCCTATCAGATTCTGCCCTGACACTCCTGGATTTACATATTTTAATTGCTGCACCAACTGTATTACTGATGCATCGCCTACCTTTTGCAGACACACACACACACACACACACACACACACACACACACACACACACACACACACACACACACACATACAAACACACACATAGGTAGTGTGACAGAGAGTTGCTTTTTTGTTAAATTTAGATGTTCAGGATCTGTTGGTTTCGGTCTCTAATCCTCTCTCTCTCCTTCTCTGTCTCTATTTCACTTTTGCTAGCAGTATCAGTAATTATTCTGGCTACTTCCCAGTACTCTGTCCGGAATTGAATTTAGCTATCTCTCTCTCTCTCTGTGCGTGTGTGTGCGTGTGTGTGTGTATGTGTGTATGTGTGTGTATGCGTTCCAGCATGTCTCTTTCTCTCTCTCTCTCTCTCTCTCTCTTTCTCAGTATAATTGCTTGTTAAGCCATTTCAAAAGCAGGTGCAGTTTGTCTGAATGACTTCTCTGTTTTCTAAGTAGCTAACTGCTTTAACCTGCCAACTTATTTGTGTGGGGTGTGTGTGTCTGTGTAGTTTTTGCGTGTGTGTGTGTATAATGAGGGTGACGTCAGTCATCATGCCTGACAGCTCCCTTCCTGAAAACACACCTAAGAAAACATGCGCTTCCATGCACATATGAGCGGGCACACACAGTCTTTTTTCTTTTAAAGCATGCGTACCTTTTCAGGCGCGGACACATGTGTACAAGCAAACATGCATGCAAACACTCTCTTCTGAAAACACAACACACACACCTCGTGCTGCTGACAGATGAAAACCTGACATCTCCAAAAAGTCAACATTTCAGCCAGTGACCTTTTCTGATTGATAGCCCTGTTTGTGAAACTACACTGTTAAGAGAATTCAGTTTTGAATGGGTGCACGAGTCCGACAACATTCATAAAGAATCCTATGAAACAATCTTTTAAATGTATAAAACGCAGCAACAACACAAGATAAAATAAAACATAAAACAACTGTACTGTATGTAATAAAGACCACTAACATTACATATTTTTCAGCAGACCAGCTTGTGTCCCTGGAGTGTGAAATTCACTTGCATATGTTTATAAAGTCCTTAATTTATTGACAGTTAACATAAATTCATAATGATGCATTTAATTTGTTCCTGACTGTCTGAGGAAATATAGATACAAAATGAAGATAAGATGCCATGGCATGCCGTACTAAAGGAATTAAAACAAGAAAAGACAAATCAAAATGCTGGCAAAACAACCTGAAACAATATTGGACACAGAGAGTCTCAAACATTCAAAGCAGAAAAACAGAGAAATGAAATAAAGATGAACTAAACCAGACAAACTCTTGTTGCTGAAAAAGCTCCATGCTGCTCTCCTTCTGAAATGACTCCTGTGAACATTTTAACCTTAGCAGATCTGCGTTACACTCAGTGGACATGAGGGATTATGCACAATAATATCTGGTCACTGCCCAATACAACCACTGTCTGAACTGTTGGCCACTGTGCAGCCCCACTGGAGTAGTTAGAATTTTCAAGCCGTGCTCAGTGACAGCTAAATGGTTGGAAAAACTGACTTTTCTCTGGACACAAGCTTGCCTCTGCTTGCTGTACATTCTAGCAACATAATATATGAGATAACAACAAATCCAGAAATAATCATATAAAAGATATGTTATTTAAAGAGGGACCTTAGTTTTTCTCATATACGTATATATAATGTTAAACTGTTGGCCTAAAGTGTCATATAAGAAAATCTCTGTAAGCAGAATGCTCAGGTATTAGACTGCTATGATTGGGTTTCCAACGTCTTTTTTTTCCCTACTTTACACGGTGAGCCGATGTACGATGCTCATAGAGTTTTTTGATTGGTCATCTGCTCCAGACACAGCATGACTGAGCACGCCACAGTACAAAGATATGCTGTGAGCTACCATTCTGGGCAGAGTCAACTAATAGGACATCAAAGTTAGCTGCACGGCTAACTAGCTAACAACCGCTACAGTTATCAGCTAAAGTAAGGGCTTGTTTCAGACGAGGAGAATATAGAGATGGAAATTAGCACAACAGTTCGACTTTAATGTGTTTTCATTTGACACAAAATATCAAGGTGATGTTATTTTGTGCTTTTAATGACTAAACTGTACTCTTCTCTACTTTAGCTAATGAGACTATCCCTTACAGGTTTGGTTATCTCTCCTTGTGACTACGCTAATTAAACCATAGTTTGCCACCTGGTCCGGGTACAAAGGAAATTGCTGCTTTATGTCACCGAAAAGCAGGATAGGAGATGTGTGTTGAAACTAAGCCAAAGCTTTCAAAGTTTCTCTCAGTGGTGAATAGTTTTGGGTACAAAAAGAATTTCACTTATTGTTTCAGAAAAGCAAAAGCAAAAACATGCAGGCTGACATCAGAGACAGGGTGGGAAGACATATCACCATCCTTGTAACAGAAAGCACTGGGGTTTATGGGCAATGTGGTTTCAATAATGTCAAGAATGATAATACAGACATGACATCTTGGGGAACATGGTTATTCTCTGTCTTATCAAGAGTTAGATATGAATGTTGATACTGTCCTGCTTACATATCTAAGTGAGATATAACACTAATTTGTGAGCTTTAGAGGTGCTCAAGGTGGATTTTCTGCTAACCAGCTAAAAAATTGTCATGCAGACATGAAAGTGGAATCAATCTTCTAATCTTAGTCTTGGCAAGGAAACAATAAGGGTGTTTCCCAAAATGTTGAACTATTTTTATTGTTGTTGTTGTTTGACAAAAGATATGCTGTTTCAACAAAAACACAGAGTTATGAAAACATGAAATATATTAAAGAAAAGCTCTGTACTGAAAGAAAGAAAGAAAAAGACAGATAGACAGACAGGCACATAGAGACACAGACAAATGCAGTGAAAGCATAATAGGTACAAGAGCAGAGGAGAGTCAGAAGAAGAAGAAGAAAAAAAAAACTCGGTGCAGGGGTTCCCTGCGTTCCAGCCTGTCTCATTGTAAATTCCCTCATTTAAAAAATGGTGAAATTCATTTCTCACACAGATGGGAACAGGCAAGGCTGATTTCATTAAAATACCCCATCTGTTGGAGGGAGAGAGGGGGTAAGAGAGGGAAAGAGAGAGAGAGAGAGAGAGAGAGAGAGAGAGAGAGAGAGAGAGAGAGAGAGGGAGAGAGAAAAAGACAAACAAGGGTGAACCAAACAAAACAGTTCTCCTGTCCTGGAATAATTTGTTTCCCCTCCAATGATGTATGTGGTGTGTGTGTGTGTGTGTGTGTGTGTGTGTGTGTGTGTGTGTGTGTGTGTGTGTGTGTGTGTGTGTGTGTGTCTGTGTGCGTGTGTGTGTTGAGCGGAGGGGGAGTTGGGTGGGAGGATGGGAGCTGAATTTGAACAGACAGGCTGCCATTGCTAGAAGAGCCAGCCAGAGAGAGAAAGACAGAAACATGAAATATGTGTAGGATACGAAGGAGATGGTGAGACGTGAAGGAGGGAAATATGTGGCTGGAGAAATGGAATAAAAGAAAGGGAGGGAAAGACAGAATCTTTCCAATGATTGTGAGAGGGATGGAAAAAAAGCGACACAGATATTAAATAATTGTGCAACATTTTTATTCAAAGATGACGTCTGTTAAAGTTCTCGATTTCTTCAGTATATGTCTCAGTATAAGGACTTCTCACGGTCTCCTGGTGGCAATAGCCAATAGCATTCTGGGTACATGAGGACAATGACATCCCAGCCAGAATGACTCTGCCTTGCTGTCAGGAGATCCGTCCTGCAGCCTCTTCAAAGAGAGAAGCAGGTTCCTGTTGATGCAGTGGACATGTAGGGAAACATTGCAGCACTTAGTCGAGGTTAAAAAGTTAGGTTAATAAAAAACAAGCGTTAATTGTAGCTCTGTGTTCCCCTGCATTAATCTGGCGCACCATACGCCCATCAACTAACCCGACCTCCACACCCTTACTCTCCCCCTCGTTACATAAAGGGCAACACTAATTCCGGCATTGGCACTGAACTTTGGCATTCGACCGAGGTCCAGAACTGCCCAATATGGAGGTAATTACCAGGATATTGGGCTGTCTGTTGACACTAAGCCAGTTTTTCCTACCTGAAAACAGATAAATCTGAAAACAACAACAGAGCCAGTCATCTTGTCATCACAGAGAGACAGCCAGCCGTGACTCCAGGACGTCACTGCACCCATTCAAGATTTAGTCCGGCACATAAACCACAATGTTTTGTTGCTGCGTTTGGGATTAAACAAACTCTCAAGCTCATTTATGCTTGATGAGTTGTCTGTAAAAAGAAACAGAAAAATATGCAAATGAGGACAACTACATTTTCAGCTGGGTAAAAACAGTATGGATGGTCATGGAGAGCAGGAGGGGACAGAGCAGAGGTTTAACCAGCTGTGACTCAGCACAATAACCAGACTGTTTGTCCCACGCCTTACCAGATGTTGGCTGTGATGCACAATTTTGTTGTTTGCTGATCGAAATCAGAGAAGGTTGAGCTGTTTTTTCTTCTGCATTTCAGTTAAAGATGTTTGTGTATATGGCATTTTCAAAATTAGCTGGCTCAGTGTGGGCACACTCTGTGACAGACATGAAATTTAATGATGGTTAGATGGCTGGAGGAAGATAAGAAGGAATGCGAGATGACAGAGGAGCGGGCGCTGTATTTTACATTTGTTTTCAGATTCTGAGTGTGATTGAAGCCTAATCTCTCTTTGTGTGTGTGTGTGTGTGTGTGCAGGTTGGTATGAAAGCATGTGTGTACACGGTGTGACTGATGTCCGAGGGGGAGTGTAAGGAGAGTTCAGTTTGCTGTATAATTCACTGTGTACTTTTTTATTGGGTTTGACCAACAGAATTTTCCGACAGAGGTAATAAAGTTTATCCTCTAAAAAGGCACAAACTGACAAAAGCGGGCTAATGAGGGGAGGAAGATGAAGAGATGCAGACGGAGAAGTGTTATTAACAACTTCTGCCTCTGAACTTTTGGCCTGAACCAGGCAGCCGTGATGCACCTCCGTACAGGAGGATGGGAGCTCGCACTCTGTAGGAGTGCAAAAGTTCAACAAAAAACTGCAAGTTACAGCTCTTCCAGAGCTTCAGAGTGAAGCGGCATGACCTCATTTGTTTTTTTCAGGCCCAGAGGAAGAGAGTTGCTGTCCCATTTAATGCTTGTTTTTGCTGACAGCAATCCAACTAAAGATGTGTTTTCCAGGGCAAAAGAGATATAAACTCTAGCTGCCACAAAACAACCGAAGAGGAGAGGGTGTTGTCTCTAAATGCCCCAAACATTCTACTCATGGACGTACATATTTGGGATGAGTGAATTATATAACATCATGCTGATGTGTACATGTGTTGCATATGGTGATTTACTTATTTACTACTCTTTGTAATTAGTTTGAGCTGTATATTTATTTATGTGGCTTCTTGTAATTAAGGCAAATCTACAGCGCGATGAGGCCCGAGACATGATTCCCCACGGGAACAATAAAATACGTCAGAATTAAAATTAAGAATCAGAAGAAATCACACAGAGAAATAACCATGTGCCTTATTCTGATGGGTACACTGTGAATTATCAGAGGGCTGTAAACTGTATATTACAATCATAAATACAGGGAGACGTCAGATCTACATACCACTGTATGCTTTAATCAGATTCATGACAGATCAGATGTTAAAGCTATAACTTTGTGTGATCTAGGCAAACTTTACATGTAAAACATGGAGTAAACATCATGAATTACATATTACATAACCAATCAACTGTCAGCCAAAACTAAAACTAACTACAGCAACAAGAAAAAACAAGACAAAAACAGTCTGAAATGGACTTTGGTGATCCTGTAATCATACAAAAAAGTTAAGACTTACTACTATTAATACTAATAAAGTGATCATAGCCTTGGTTTTGAGCATTTGATTGAGCTTTTGTGCAGGGCAGATAACGTAAGAGACATCAAATACATCTCATCGTGCAAACTTATCATTATCATTTTTCATGTTTGGGGTTGGTTGAGCTGTATTTGCTTCTTTATGTCACGTTGAATAGTTTAATTTACAGCAAAGCATCACATGTCATAAGATGTTCCCATGGTTTGTATAAGTTTATTTGCAATGCAAATATAGCTTTCAAAATTGTAATGCATTAAAAGTGAAAGTAATTGTCTTTATCATCACAATGACATCATGTTGCAGAAGAGCACACTTTGGACTACAGTCACACTCATTCACGATGTTTGTGTGGTCAAAGGTTAAAAAAGAAAAAAAAACTTTCAACAAGAGTTGGGCAAAAGTTTGGTCGAGCTGCAGCTTCACTGTTTTGTTTCCCTCTCGCTGCTCTCATATTGTTGTTTTCTGTGGCAGAAGCAGCTGTTATCAGTGAAAAAACACTTCATAACCCTGCTATACATTACCCACTTAGCACCTAACAGTGCACTGACACAGTGACTGGACATAGTGAAGCATTTAGCAGCTAAAGAGCCAGATGTTGCTCCCTAACTGCTGGATGTGTAAATTTGCTACATCAGCTTACAGTAAGAGCTGTGTTGTGTTCACAACTTGTTCCTGCTGCCCATGAGTAGCCACAGATTCAGCTATTGCAGGTTTAGATTTGTCTCTGCTTGTTAATGGCTACTTGGGAGTTCTTACATTGACGGCTCAGATTTATACATGTCATCTGTTTCCACAGTCCACATGTAAGGGTCTAATCCCCCCCCCCAAGAACTGTCAAGTCCCATCTTGTTCCAGCTCATAGTTTTCTGTGTTTAATTACACTGAGTGGGTGGAGGCAGAATTCATTGTACAACAACACTCATATAACTCATATAATATTGTTGGCAGCACGTCACGTGTTGTATTAAAGTTCATTATTTCAGAGTTTCTCCAGGATGACAATAAAAAGGTTTGTACAAGTTGTCTTGCAGCCTCCATCTCCATATCTCTAGCAGTTGTCCTGAGGTCTCTGTCTCTCTTTGGGTTACTGCTTCACTAAAATCCTGAATTATAACAACTACCATGAAGTTGGTTATCACCCGTCTGTGTTAACACGTTAACCACTAAGTTACAAAACCAAGCGGCAGCCTTGAGGCTGGCTACAGAACAAGTTAAATTCCATAAGTCCCATATTAACATGGTCTCTACAGCTAATTTCCCCCCTCCAGACAGCTGTACATGTTCAATTTAAATTAAGGCTTAAAGTTATGCATAATTAACAGCGTGGCCACTGTTTAAGCACCCAGGCGTCATTCAGCTCGCCTCAGCTCCACCTGCCCTCCACATCTTTTCCCATTTTTGGGTTAGCCGGGAGGCGGCAAAGGCAGGACTGCCAAGATGGAGGTGGCCAGAGCCAACACACACTCCGAGCTTCACAGTGGCTCTTCAGAAACCTGTAGGTGACATCATGGATACTACATCCCAGTTTTATACAGTCTATGTAAGAGATGTGATAGAAACCATGAACTGGACCCTCAGGTCACAGCAACAATTAAAACTGATATTCAACAAAATGAAATGTAAGTAATAGAATCACACAATTAATTAATGAATTTAATTATTTAGTAATAATACTAATATAATATATTAATATAATATAATATTGTGCTGCACATCAATATCTCTATTGGTCGTTATTACTTGACAGAATTATTGTAACCTCAGAAGAACCTGGGTATCCTGTAGGACTGATGACTGTTGACTATCAGATTGGTCAGCAGTCAATGTTATTGTGACAGACATGTTTCAATGTGAAGTGAATCACCTCGAGCAGAACATGCAGCAAAAAGAAAACATGCTCATATTCAGACTGTGTGGATACAAACAGGAAGGATTTTTTCTATCGGGGTCCCTCATCCCTTTGATTCCTCTTCATTAAAATCAGCTCAGTCTTGTCAGTTTCCTCTTCACCTTTTCTGGCAGTCATAATGTAGAACCGCCAAACATAACCTGTGGATCACACAGAGAACTTCCAAGAACCTACAGTATGAGGGACTTCCATTCGCATTTTGCAAACATCCTGAAATACCACACAAGCACCTCAGAAGGAAAAAGATAGAAGAAAGAAGAAAAGCAGCCTCACCTAAGCCCTTTGCCCTCATTTATGGTCGTGCTTTTTTCCCCTCAGCCCCTCATTAAAGACTAATTTATTTGAGTTTTTGAAAGTTTGGAAGTGACAGCCTGCCTGGGAGATTTAAACCCATAACCCAAGCACTTCACTGGAAGTTAGAAGGTTCTTTTTTCCCCTGCAGATTTTTATTTTATGCATCACAACTTAAATAAAAACCCTAAAAATAAGATACACAGTTTATAAAAAATAATTTATTGAAGTTTTCATGAGCACAAATAGGCGGTAGAAACCGGTTTCTAACATTAGTCCCGTAAATGTGTGTCTGTCCTGATATGCTGACATCATCCCACTAAGGAGACTTAGCGTTAATGCCAACACACTAAACACACTTTCTCTCACTCTCTGTAACACACACGTACACACACAAACATGGCGGCCAGCCGCATAGACTCAGTGATAATGCACACTGGGCATTTATCTTTACAGTGAATTATGGCACACTGCGGTCTCATTGACTCTGCGCACAAATGTGTGAGTGTGTGTCTCTACGTGTGTATATGCAAAAGTGTTGAATTATGACCCACACTTGGTGGTGTGTGTGTGTGTACGTGTGTGCATGAGTGTGTGTTGAATTGAATTATGGCGTTGCGCTATCTCATTGACTTCAACTGAGACCCATTCATCACGACTTAACCATGGAAATAGACTTTATGGACAAAATGCTGTTTTAGCAGTGTGTGTGAGACTGTGTGCATATGTACGCCTTTGTGTGTGAAACCATGGAAATACCCATAATGAACATTACAGCATGGGTGTGTGTCAGAGAAACAGAGAGAGAGAGACGGGATCACTGTGAGTTAGCGTATGTGTTATGCTGTTTTTTATTTATTTCTGATTCATTTTACCTGCATCAAGAAATGATTTTCCCAGCAGCGATGCAATTACAGGTCTAGAACCTGGAAGTGAACACATGGACACACATGAACACACATGAACACACATGAACACACACACACACACACACCGCTAAAAATGTAGCTTATGTCAGTTAGCGAACACATGGACGAACGATTTACGAGGCTGTTCACAGTAACCTAAAATATCCGTGTGTACACCTGTGTGTGTGTGTGTGTGCATGCACTCCTTCACATTCATACAGTATGTACAATCCATTCACACTGACCTTTTACTATAATAACATAGTTGCTATTTCTGTTTGGGTGTGTGTGTAAAGGTCAGTCCAAAGTAAAAGTAAATGTGAGGCTTACACACAGGCAGAGAGCAGGATTCATGTTCCCTCTAACAGGCTTAGAATTTTTATACTTTTCTAGGCCGGAGCTGAAAGTTTAGTGTCCTGCAAAGAATTTAACGACACCTATAATTTCTGCACCCTCTAAATAATATCCTCATGTGTGTTAGGAGACATGACAGGCGCATAGTATGAGCAGGAGAGGAGATAGCGGCAAGAAAGCGGCATCCAGAGACTTCATTCTGAGTGTATTTTCCACTGAGCAGCAGAGACACATCAGCTGATGTTTACCACGGTTACCTCGTTCTTCTTTCTAGTGGTGTGGAAAACTAGCAGTATGGGTTTGAATGGCGCAAATACTGACTTTTAGTTTGACACACACACTTTGTGGTGCTGAGTTTACCTCTGCAGTGACAGCTCAATAACAGCAGTTGTCTCTTAGGTTTATGGTCGGCGGTGCAATCACACCTGCATTCTTCTGATGTTTCTGCGTCTACTGCTACCACTTTTAAAAACATAGAGCCGTCTGTGTCATGGAATCATCAAGCAGAGCCTCCTCTCTACTCTCTGACTCTCTACTCTCTGTCTTCCGTGGTTTTATACCTTGAAAACTACGCCATTCCCACCTCTCCTGCCAGCTCCATGATTGCCACTGAAGAGTTTTTATTTGTCCTGTTGAAGCTTAAGTGTCGGTCGATGCCCCTACATCTCCATCCAATCTCTTTTTCCCAGGTGTTCATCACAGCTTTTCATCCCTCTCTTTTAATCTATGAATCTCTCTTCTGCGGGCCTCAGGGTTACTTCTTAGATGTGACAGCGGCTTCTCAGTGGGTGACAGGGGTAAATGTAAAAAAAGAAAAATGTTAAAGGAGAAAGAAGAAGTGAGCTGTTAATACATGCAATGAATCAAAATATGTAATTATTACTTTGGTAGAGCTGTTACAGACAGAAAGCAGAACACCATCAGATAAAATATACTGGTGGGTAAGGCCTGGTGCATAATACATTGTGCAGTGACTTCATTCGATCATTCAGTCACTTCCTTCTTCCACCTCCTTAAAAAAACAACTCGTTTTTAAAAATGAGAAGAAAACAACTAAAGTTTTGTGGTTCGCAGTTGAGCACTAATGGGCAGTGTGTGGGCGAGCAGAGCGGAGGAAAATTTTAGCAGTAAGTTGTCTATCTGGCAGTAAATGTACAGTTGTACATTAAGAAGTCGTGAAGGTTCTCAAGACCAAAAAAAAAAGGTTAAATGGGTTTATCCATTTGTCAGTTGAAAATAGTTGCTCTTGCTGTTATTGTGTTAGCCATCCACTGTCAGTTCCATGATGTCTTTGGTTGAATTTGTTGCCTTTGTTTCTGCGATGATGATGGTAAACTCAGCCCTGCACTCATGTGGTTATTGTGACGGCCCCATGAGGTGATGGTTCAGTGCAGGCTGTGTAATTGTTGATTGCAGTCTCCACCAATCGCAGAGAAACGACGGTGGCTGCAAAATATGTGCAAAACTTAAGACCCTATCTACAGCCAGTGTTTAGTTTGTCCATTCTAGGCTGCCGTAGAAACATGGCGGTTCAACATGGCAGACTCCGTGGAGGAGGATCTGCTTTTCTGTAGATATAAAAGTTTCATTCTAAAGTGATAAAAATGCAACAATTCTTACTTTCAGTTCATTTGTGCCATATTCTGTAAACTATACAGACTGGACCTTTAAGTTTGGGAACATCAAAAGAAAGAATTGTGCTAGCCTTGGTTGACTAGACCAGACTGCACTGTTTTTCAACAGAACTGTTTGGACAAAATGTTCCCTCAGTGCCATGAACCCACTGTCACAAAACTCTATTTTGTGTCCAAAATCGTGACAAAAACTCATAAAAACTGCATCTTTTGGTATTAAATCATCACCAAATGTTGCCAAAGTGCACTTCACCACAAGTATTAAACATGAATATGGTAATAGTTTTGTCACTGTACTGTCACAATCAGCTCATTCTTTTTGCCATTGAAATTTGTGTGGACCAAAATGTTCATCCACCATTTGGTGGCACAAGATGACAAGAAGATGATTTTATTTTATTTTTTTGAGCACATCATGAATTTTTGGACTCATTTTGCAACATGTGACACTTTGCACCTGAGAAGCTGGACACACACACATTGAATAAAATAGAACACACACACACACACACACCCACGCGCACAGACAAACGATGGAGACTGCTCATCTGACCAAGTGCTCCAAAATATGCTGAGCCAATGAACTAAGCCAACCGCTGTTTATAATTATAGATTTACCGCTCTGTGTGTGTGTGTGTGTTTGTGTGTGTGTGTGTGTCTGCTGGGGCTCTGACTTTTGTCTGGCTTTTTCTTTTGACTTCACCTGACCTCAATTTACCTGCTGCTTGCCTCTAAATGCAGCGCCACCTTACATGCACACACACAAAGACACACACACACACTGAGACACAGTTTTACTTGCTTTGTGTGCACTCACATACACATCTCTCTGTCTCTTACTCACACACCCACACACACACACACACAATTCTTCATATGAATAATACATTAGTATATAAGAGCTGTCCTAAAGTCTGGAGAGAACCAGAGACCAGAAAGGAGGAGGAGGAGTGTGTGTGTGTGTGTGCGTGTGTGTGTGTGTGTGTGTGTGTGTGTGAGAGAGAAAGTTTCTGTGTTTGTGTGTATGTGTTGTTGGAGTTGCTTAGTTTATTAGATGACTGACTGTGACTTTCTGCACAAAGTTACACACACTATACAGTGCTGCATTTATCTCTGACTGTCTCTCCGTGTCTCTGAAGGCTGTCAGGTCACATATGCCAACTGATGACACTCTGATCTATGTGTGTGTGTGCTTGTGCGTGTTTGCGTGTGCCTGTGTTTGTGTGTGGGTGCTATAACCTCTCTACCAGCTTAAAGTGGGTCCTCCGTTTAGGGTGGTGATGGACCGATTTGTCTTCCACTTGTCAACTTCAGCTTCCCTGGAGACATCGAGAGACAGAGAGAGACAAAGAGCGAGAGAATACGGGTATGACGCATAAATCAGTGGATGTGTTTGTAACACTGAAACTTTGTGAGGCGCATCACATTTTTCTATTTGTGAATTTCAAGATGTTAACAGATATTCTGTTTATTTACTTGAGCTGTCAGCATCTTGTACAGACTGGCGTGAAAACCATCAGAGGGGGCGGAATATCAATACTGTAATATCATACACTAATATCAAGGTGAATTACTTTGGTTGCCAAGATACGGGGCATTTGCACTACTTCATGTTAAATGAAACATGATAGGGGGCAACTGCTGAAAAATGAAACTGAAAATGGCGGGTGAAGATGTAAAGAGTATTTTTAACCCTCAGGAAGGATAATTCTTTGTAAGGATTGATTACACGGCGCACAGACAGCTGACAAGGACAAGGACAGCAGCCTGAGTGAATGCATCTGGATAGTGTTTGGGAATTAGACATGAGTGCTGATACAGTAGCATATCATGTGATTCACTGTTTTGAAATCATCTGAATCAAATAGAATGAGTAAAAATAGCAAAAAGTCTTGCAGGGTTCATGTTTTCAGGCAGCTATGAGTGTCTTTTAATTTTAGTATGGTATAAAAATCATATAGAAAACTCAAAAATTTGAAACGCGACAGCTACAACTAGTTTCTAAAAAAGTCTTCAGCATGGTGAAGCATTAATTATAGTAAATAGGCTAATCATCACATGGATGGTGCTTTTTAAAGAAAATGCTGAAGAGCATACCTAAAAACAGTTGAAGCAAGTAGGGCAACTATTACTCAAAGTGTAATGGTTCAACTGTCTAGTATAAAGTAATAGCAGAGACTGTCCATATATCACTCTGGTACCGAACTGCTTCTGCTGCCAAGTTCTGTCACCATCTGCTTCTGGTACCAAATGCCAGGGGAATTTAATCTTTGTCTCACTTCTGCTCAGCCTTTGAAGCCTGCTGTTGTTTAGTATCTGTGTGTGTGTGTGTGTATATTTGTGGGGGGTTGAAGGAGAGCAAGACTAATTGTGCTTCCATTGTTTAGGTGTCAACAACTCATGGTGGGCTACTTGTTTGCATATTGTTAATTTCCCCTCCTCACTGTGTGTGTCAGTGCATCTCCACGCTTCTACCCGATGTGCGTGTGTGTGTCCGTGTCCTGCCACGTCGAGAGGTCCCTCCATGCTGACACTGGGTGATTTGACAGGCCCGCTGACGCTCTAGCATTTAGCCGCGCACGTGCACGTGGGTGTGTGTGTTTGTGTGGTATGAGTGACAAGGTGTGACACACTAGCATTTGTCTCGTAAATGCCAGAACAGAGAACTGACACCAAAGGGCAGAGAGATGGACAAACACAGAGGGAGAGAGAGAGAGAGAGAGAAATGTAGGCACGGAGAGGAATAAATGTAGGGAAGGAGAGCGATGGAGGAAAATGGGTTTTGCCATGTTCTCACATTTAATTGGCTGTTCAGCGACATATTTGATATTTTTTAAATCCAGAGAAACCTGCACACCGCTAATCTGTCTTTGAAACTATGACAGTCTCACACCCGCCAAAGTGTTGTCTGGCTACGGCACCTTTCATTTTAGATGTCACAAATCCTTTTTTCACTTCACAGTGCAGGCACCCTGCAACAAATCTCCATCTTAACAAGTCTGCTATTCAGCCCTACAGTTGAAATCTTATTTTGTAATGGAGATGAAATATTCTGCCGGTAAAATGCTGCCTGCAAGTTTTTGTCAGGTTTATTGAAGTGATTGCGGCTGCACACCCTGATGGTGTTCTCAGCAGCACAGGAGCTGTCCGAGGTACTCGTCTGCACCTGCACCCGGTCATGGTGACTGCCAGTGGCAAGTTCCAGCCAATGACTAGTAAATATAATCACCTGTTCGCTGGCAAGTCTTAAATACTGTGCATCTCCTCATGCTGGGATCAGGATGCAGCCTGATAATGGCCACCCTTGGGCTGAGATCATTAGACCAAATTAATCTAAATTAATGGAGGTGTGACATCCCACAGCCTCTGCACCCTCCATATATGGTGTGAACACCAACACTTCCTCTCTGTACTAGGAAGGAAAAAAAGACAGAGCTCATCTTCATTCTCGATGGGATGCTTCCAGAGTTATTTTCATTCATAAAAGCATGTTTACAAATGTAAATATTTGTTAATTTGATGTATGTGACAGATGGCAAGATATGATTGGTTAGGGTCCAGCATATTGCCTGCCATATTTCTTGGCATAGCAAGAATTTATGACTTTATGATCACCTAATTTGATGCAGTCTCAGTCAACAGATATTGTGAAACTGACTTAATGAATCATGTGATTTCTGACACAAAGTGACAACGCCTTGTTTAGCCAATTTCGTGGCACAAAAACAAAGTTTTAGACAAAGTGAAAAACTATATTTGATGATGTGCAAAACACTGAAACCTCTTATTTATTTGAAAATACCACAAAGACGACTTATGAGGTATGTTATTGTTTTATTTGGAAAATTATATGACCATATATGGCAGCAGTAGTTTCAAAAAAAGTTGGTAAAACGCTGTAAAAGTTGTGAAGTGCTAAAAGAAAACACCTGGTGGATAAATGAAGTTAACTGGCAGCAGGTTAGTAACATGGCTGGGCATAAAAAGAACATCCAGAGAGTCAAAATAATTTGTCTTTGTGCTTTTTTGAATTAAATATGGCATTTAATGTTTTGCAACATTACATTTTGCTTCTATTTGCATTATACACAGTGTGCCAACTTTTTTGAACAAACAGAGCTGTATATATATTACCTAAATAGACATTTGTTTAGTCAACATTAAAGACCCACACATCCAATGTGTAAAATGTATGCGTTTCTATTCACAGAATATGGCAGAAATATCATTTAATATGCACAGCTATGTTTCCATTAGTGTATAATTAACTGAAAATATAATAGGTTTTTGGTACCTGAGAAAAAAACATATCTACAGATCCCGTGTGTGGGAGTCTGCCATATTTCTACACTACCAACCAAACATTGGCTCTAGGTAGAGCCTTTCACGTTATTCATGTGTTTTCATGGCCTCCATAGAAGGTTGCAATCCATGACTATGCCACTAAGTGCCACTAAATCCTGCACATTGGCTGATTGATTAAGCCTGTATCAATGTTAAAGTGACTAATTAGGTAAAATAAGTGATATCTGTGCTCAAAGTAACTGTAATAGTGTTAATGTTTTTACAGTCATTAACGTGTACATTATAAGTTTTATAAGTAGTGTACTTCACGGTGCTAATTTTAACCTTGATGACCCATCGCTTCTGCGTTAACGCAGGTTTGAGTGCTATGTGCATACATTTTTTACATTCAATCTTGTACCAAAATGTAACAGAGTCATGTCAGGTCGGGGTCAAGTGAGAGCGCTGAATTAACAGCCGCCATTAGAACTAGGATAAAACACTGTAAATGCTGCAGCAGACTAAAGTATTCAAGCTCATATTTGTTTAATAGCCTGTTCCACTGGTTCAAGTATACCATATCAGATAAATATATAATGCACAGAGCGCCGCTGGTCGACTATTTGCATAGGAGCTCTTTGAAATGATGCCCACATCAAGTGGTGCCAAGTCCCGTGCAATCGAAATGAGCTTTCAGCAACCTGCAAATGTTCAAAAGCAATCAAAATATCTGAGTAACTCCTCAGTAGCCCGGGAACGTATGGCTAATGTGGTTTGGAAAGAAAAGTGTGATGGTGTTATTTATACACATCTGTACTCAGGCGCTGGAGTTTTGGGGTTTGTGCATGTTCTGGTTACTTTACTGTAGATTGAATTGATTTATTTTCGCTGAAATGCAGCAGGGTGAGTAACGAAAAAACATGGAGAATAATCAAAACATACCGATTCATGACTGAAACAGTACATCACACCGTACGTATTGAGAAATGCGGCTGAATGTGAAGTTTGGGATTGACCGAATTTGCTCCCTCTTTGAAATCTAAACAAGTTGAAGAGCCTTTTGAACCTTTCTGTTTCTGCTCTGTCAATAACTCCTGTCTGCGTTGAACTGACTGGGCCAGCGCAGAAGTCATTTGAGGAAGAGTCTCTCAGATCTCAGCCTCGGAGCCAAGATGAGTGAATGTAGTCGTTCTGCCTGGCTCCGACTCATTAAAACATATTAATTCTCCTGTCGTGTGGGGACCCAAACTCAGTAGATGCAGTCTCTCACCCTGGGACACAATCTCATTAAAATATAATAAGACTTGTGTCATGTAAGGACAGACACTTCCCTTAACCCATGTTGGGGCATGGATGATGAGAAAGAATTAATGTGTCTTCCTGTGGAGGAAATATGTTTGTTGAGTTTGACAAATCTGATTCTGTTTGTAATACTGGGTTATTTTCCATCATGATTTATGAATAATGAACTGTTGCACTCACTCAGTGATTCTAGATAAGAGCATATTTAAAAGCCTGAAATTTAAATATGAAATGTATGTGGACATAATACAATCATGATTTTAAACGCACATTTTAAAGTATGAAATGCTGCAGGAGTCAGAAGTTTAAGAGCTAGCTGTGCTGTTACTTGTGGTGTGTGTGTGTGTGTGTGTGTGTGTGTCTGTCTTGTTGAAGGGTGTGTGTATATATCTGATATTTTTCTCTTTTCACTCTCTTGCTCTGCTATACTGTTTTAGAGTTGGCTGTTAAATCAAATACCAAATGGCTAAAGGCTTTTTATAATGACTTTAGCAGGTATAACACGGAGTGGTTAGTCTCTTCTGTTAGTGATAAAAAAAGATCTATAAAAATGCTCTGGTGCACATGAAGTGAAACGTTAAGTTTCAGCAGCAACAACACAGTTTTTTGTCTCTCCATCATGGTTACAGCATAGTGTAGGAGTAGTATTTGAAAGTATTTAAAGTGTAAGTCACCTGTCATGGACCATAATTAGCCTAAACCTCACTTAAACTAAATGCACTCATACACAAACATAGAAGCAATAAATTCTTACTTGTTTGTCTTTTTTAACAACTTGAAAAATATATTTTAACGGTTTGTTTCAACCAAAACTAGCAATACAAGATGACTGTTTATGCAACAAGATATGTTTTCATTGTCTTCTTAAGGACTTTTGCTCAGGAGTTGGTATCAAGTTCTTCACACATCTTTGTTCTTATGTTTCACTCCTCTTCGCTTTGACCTCTGCTCTTCTCTGAGTTTCATTACAAATGGCTTCACAAAACAAAAATGTCTCAAACCAGCCTTTACAAACTTCAGCTGTATTTTTGAGGATATGATCAAACACAGACATTATACATGCACACAAAACACACACACAGACACACACACACACACACACACACACACTGACAAACACATACCTTATGTGTGTTTTTTAATGTTTGGGTTTTGTTTTCTCATACAGTAATAATATATTTTGACGGAGTAAAATTTAATTCAGTAGGATTCAAAACGTCATCAAAAAAGCCTGCCTCCCTCTCATTTTTTTATGTTTGTGCGTGCTGTGTTTTCATCTCATTTTTAGGACAATATGTGTGTGTGTGTGTGTGTGTGTGTGTGTGTGTGTGTGTGTGTGTGTGTGTGTGTGTGTGTGTGTGAGAGTGTGCATGTCATTGTTTGAGGGAAACATGGGACAAAAATGACAAATGGTTTTTTAAACTGGTGCTGACACACTATAGAAACACGTTGTGTTTTTATGTGTCTAGAGAGCAAAACTGTGAACGTGAATGTGCTGGATGTGTGTCTCTGCCTATTTGTGTGTGTGTGTGTGTGTGTGTGTGTGTGTGTGTGACTGCACAGCTACAGTATGTTACTTTCTTAAAGGGTCATGCTTAATCCCCACAGGCTGTATAAGAACATCTTCAGTTATCTTAAGCCCAAGAAACTTCAACTGAAAACCAATTTGACCAACTTCGGAATTAACTTTAAAGGGAACATTTTCTTCCTTGACTCTGAAATGTCAGGTGTTGTCATTCTTTCATTCAATTTCTAGATTCACAGCACCCCACGCAAATGTAATAACTATAGATATAACTGATTTTTTTTCGGAAAATGACTGCCTTAGTTATTGAAGATGCTCATAATTTTCTTTTCTTAACTATTTTCACCAAAAAAAACACAACATTTTCAAAGAAAGTTAAAATAGATTGTGGTGGTGAGGACTTCTCAAATTTTATTTTCAGTTCTGGAAAATTGCAAGAAAGAATTTCCAAGAATTTCTTCAGTCAAGAGTCTCTCGAAGTCACACAAAAAACAAACAAACAAAAAAAACAAACAGACAGGCCTCATCAACAAGACCCAGGACCCCCTCTGACACTGACTTTCACTCTCCACTCTCCAGACCCAACATGTTACATTAACATAAGGTCTACGGACTCTATGCATTACATTATACACCTTTTACACATCTTTTGGATTACTACATTTTAAAAATTATCTTGCACATTTAAATATTCTGCATACTGTTACCATTCACGCACACTACCCGGTGAATACTTGCACATTCGAGCACAAAACTATACAGCACTTTTCATTTTAAAAAACACATTGTACATAATTTATATCTCAGCTACTTGGTTTTTAGCTTATATTTTTATTTAATGTATATTATGCACCAAAATACCAAGAAAAATTTGTTGTATGTGAAAACCTACTTTGCAGTAAACCTGTTTCTGTTTCTGATTATGTATGACAATGTGATTTCCACTCAGGAAATTGCATTAATAATTATTATTAGGCAGATTTTGTCCATTTTTCAACACTACAAAAACATAGCGATACATTTCCAGGACTTTTGCAATAATATCACGAGTCCTAGCATCTCAAACTTGTCAAACTTATTGTGTGTGTTGTGTTTATGTATACTGTGGTATTTCTGATAGGTTCTAAGTAATTTCATGAATCATTGAGGTAAGAGTTCATTCCACTCTCTATTTGAATCATGATTACTATCGGCTGTGATAGGTCCTTGTAGCAGTGCATTATGCGAAATAGCCCCTGCCTCTTTTTCTCTGATATTTGGCAGTTTTATACTGTGAATGTAACATATGAATTAGTATGTGTATGTATGGGTGCATTAAAATGTGTATTTGTATGTGTACGAATGATTTTGTACTCAGAGTGAGTTAGTGTATTGTGTCAGTTTGTGACAAACGTTTCATAATATTCATGCAGGCCTGAGAGCCACATGCACACACACACACACACACACACACACACACAGAAGAAGAAGAAGAAGAAGAAGAAGAAGAAGAAATCCTTATCTTCAAACACTGTGGCTTCCACTCCTTGGAGATTCTTGTGGCGCCTGTGTGTGTATGTGTGTGTAAGTGCGTGAGCCTGTGTGTATAATTTCCATGTCAGACAACGAAGTCATTTTATATATGTGTGTCATCGTGTGTGTGTGTGTGTGTGTGTGTGTGTGTGCATGTGTGCGTGTTTTCTGATGTGGTTTTGTTCAACAGAAAAACAAGCCTTTAAGTTTTACAGAGAAAATCCTCAAATCCCCAAATGGATTGATAATTACAAACAGGACAAGACTGATATGTACTGCGTGTGTGTGTGCGTCTGTGTATGTGTGTGTGTGTGTGTGTGTGTCATTGGGCTGTAGCCGAACATGTTTTATGAGTTTCGGGGGAAAAATAATTACAAATTCCTGCCACAGCTCAAAGAGAGGGAGAAAGGCAAAGACAGAGATACAGATAGTCTGAGATTTATCGTGAGATGAGCAGAAACAATAGAAACAAACAGAGAAATGATAGAGACGCAGAGAAATGGAAGAGACGGGGGATGATAGAGAAACAAAGACACAAAAGATATTTTCATAGAGACAAAGAGAAAAGCATAAAATTCCTGTTATATGAATAATATTAGATAACTCTGTACTGCAAGATGCCAAGACAGGATGGTTTCATTTAGTCCTGTTTAGTCAAAGTTTCTGCACTGTACCAAAAGCTCCTGGCTTGGCAATTAAAGCAACTCTCAAGTGCTTTCAATCTTAATATGAGCCAAAAAGCAATTATATGTATAACCTTTTCTTTTTAGTGTGTGACATAATCTGTTTCCTTTCTCAATTTTCTATACTGTTTTGATTCAATTGTGCGAAACCGCACCGCATTCAAAACAGCTTAGGAAATATTGTTGATTTTTGACAGTGGTGCCAAGAAAGCATCTTTTGATGTGAAAATTAAGACACCGCCAGAGAGAGACAGCGGGAGCAGCAAGGAAGAGAGAGAGAGAGAGAGAGAGAGAGAGAGAGAGATGGAGAAACAAGGAGGAGAGGACGACAAGGAGAGAAAGAAAGACAGTGAGAGGGGGGGTGGGACGACAGAGGGGATTGTTTAAATGAGACATTTTGATGAATGAGCAGAGTTTTGGGCCAGTGGCAGTACAACTAAGCCAGAAAATTATAGACTTCTAAACAACTTCACACATAGAGAGAGAGAGAGAGAGAGAGAGAGAGAGAAAGAGAGAGAGAGACCTTGAATTCAGCAGAATATAATAGGACAGAAGAGCAGAGGGGAGAATAGAGAAGAACATAACAATAAAATGGAAGAGGAGTTTAATAATTCAGAATATAGGGGGAAAAAAACAAGACTAAGAGTCTATAGTCATGCTAGCAGCCCTGTGTTACACAGTGGTGATGGAGCTAAATGCTTCCAGCGCACTAACGTGCTTACAGCAACAATGCTTATGTTCAATCCAGTTTTATTTGTTTGGCACTAAATCATAACAGAAGTTATCTCAATTAGTTAAGATAAAGTTTACTCTTTATAATTTCATTTACAGTGACTCAGCAATTCCCACCATGAGCAAGCACTTGGCGACAGTGGCAAAGAAAAACTTCTTTTTAAGTGGCAGTAACCTTGAGCAGAACTCTCAACTCATGTGGGCAGCCATCATGCTAAACATGCTGATGCTAAGAAGCTGCAATGTTCACTATGTTCACCAGCTTTAGTTTAGCATGTTAACATTTGCTAGTTAGCACTAAACGAAGTACAGATGAGGCTGCTGGGAATGTCATTTTATTTACTTAAGTATTAAGTACAAATTTTGACCTGCTGATGTTAAGGAAATTAAGGGATCAACAAAGTTATTTCAGTTGTTGAGAAATAAATAAAACAAAATTTAGGAATGTTAGGGAGTCATCAAAATCAGTAGGATTCATCCTCTGGGGACCATAAATGACTGTCATGGTAATCTATCCAATATTTTTTATCGATCTTTCAGTGACTGACCAACCTACATTGTTATTCCTAGAATCACAGCATGGCTAAAAATACAACAAAATGACTGCATAATATTGTATAATGTGACACCATACAACCAGTTTAAAGTTATCAGGCAGCATGCCAGATTTCAGATATAGAGCAACTTTAAATTCACAACTTTTCAGCCTCACAAATCATTTCTTTCTTTCAGACCTGCAACTACACACTATATGACATACTATAAATTTTCACCAGTTGTGGGCGTCTGTGATGAAATGGGTTGGGAACCAAACATCAGACATAAGTATGAAATGATCCAACTTTGGAACAAACTTGTAAACGTGTCTGAATAGTGGAACACGCTAGATATTTAATTAGCTGCGTCTCAATTCGGATACCATTATTACAATTCTATGTAGTACACTGTGTAAACATGTACTTCCTAGCGTAATGCACTATTTTCAGCAGAGTGGTGTTGTCTCAATTCACTTACCGGAAGTGACGATTGCAAAATTTTACCATTTCTTCTTTGACTGCCAAAATCTAAATATAGCACATATGTACAACTTACATTTGTATATTGTGGTATTCACGGCAGCCACTTCAACTTCAGCAGCTTCCTCTGTCGCCGTTTCCACAATGCCGGTGGTCCATCCCCTTCCACTACGTAGCCAAAAAATAGCGACCACTCAGAACGACGAGTGTCCAGCGCTCCGCACTCATCTTCTTGACCGTCATGAGTGCACCATCTGGGTACTCACAGTACACTGCATTTTGTCATATTTGACAGTGTAAAGGCACTTATATACTCAAAATAGCATGTGCAAGTATGGAGGTATGCGACAATATGATTCATATGATTCAGATATTTTTTACTTCAGAAAAGGTCACAGATATTCATTGTGCTCTGTGCATTTTGTTCCTTAAGACTGTGTAGTACTGTTTAGAGGGAGCTTATTTGTGTGGCAGATTTCATTTGTAGAACCTCCGCCATGGTAATGAATAATGAAAGAAAAACAAATTCTACCAAACAAACCTGAAATACAGGATGACAATGATATGTAGATTAAATAATATGTGTGTAATTAATGGTTAACTTGTGTGTTTGGATTATCTGTGTGTGTGTGTTTAATATTAATGAGCTGGAGGATATGCAGTGCAGTACACAGCCATCACAGTCATCATTTTCCGCCTTTCTGCCACTGGAGGCAGCAATGGCTCACACACTGACACTCCTCCTCCTCTTTCTCTCTCACTCTCTGTCACACACACACTCTCATGAACACACACAAAACCATCCATCAAGAGTGTGAAAGATCCTTAAGGCCTTAACATTACTCTTGTTTGGTGTGATCGAGTGCTTGACAACTCTGTCTCTTTCTCTGTTTCATTCTCTCGTTCTCCCTCCGTCTTTCTCTCTTTTATTCTCTTGTTTGGCCGCCTCTATGTCTCTTTATCTTGCTTCCTCACGTACATTCACCCTAAATCTCTGTGGTCCCCCTCTCGTACTCACTCCATACCTCTCCATTGGTCTCTCTTTCTTGCCCACTCTCTCCTCCCTTATTCTTTCAATCCTCACTTACTGCTTCTCTCTCTCTCACACACACACACACACACATGCACGTTCACCCTGGAAGGCTGCAGTTATCAATCACGGTGATTATGATCTGTATCGTCGCAGTAACATCAATGGGGGTTTTGAGGAACGATGACATCATTCATCTATACATCACTGCTAATATGGTCTTCATTTGGTGTTCTTGAAGTGGGGAGGGAGGCAGACAGAGACAGACAGAGAAAGAGACAAAAGCTCTATTCGAATGGGATTAGTTTCCCGAACGTCGTCTGAGATATAATTACTAACAAAGGGCGACGCTGCTTTCATGTAGCCGTTCAGCTGTGATTAGAATCAGGGAGGTTTCCAACCAATATTAACAGAAAACTTGTTACAGTTAACTTGAAGTTTCTGACACAATATTAGGATCCAGCCGAGGCTTCTTGCGGAGGCAGTCAATGTCCATCGATCACGGCTTTATTCTGTTCATTTTCATCTCGTAATGGGCTCCCAGCATGCAGTGCAACTGGTGGGCACTTCTTTCAGGATGTTAAGTTGATAGGAGCCTGTTGTAAAACAGCGTTTTTCTGAGAAAACCTAAAAAAAAAACCTGAGTTGTATTAGTCGATTAGGAATCCATTTTGGTAATCAAGATATCATTAGTCCAGTTTCAGCCTCTCAGACATGAGGTTTTGCTGCTTTTACTTGGTCTCATGTGAAAGTACACTGAATACTTCACATTCTAAGCATGAAGATTTAATCTTTTTACAGCTTTCTTCTATTTATTTCTATTCAGCAGATTAATGGATCACGACAAAAATCCCCAAAGAGCCCTAAAAACGCTGAAAATAGGGCCTAAGGTGTTAGGCAGTGGTCAAAGTGTATTTATTAGGACATGTCTGTTAAATAGTCTGTTATATGTCATGTTGTATAGGTGTGATGTCACTAAAACAGAAGGTCAGCTTAAATTTTTGCCAAGAAGAAGCATGTAAAACACAGACATGGCTTTTTAATATCACTGGATGCATCTGCGATTAATAAAACAAACCCGCTGCTAAGAAATTACATAAATTTTCTCAAAATAAGACAAATAAGGTTACAAAGGCAGAAGTAAAAGGATGGTTTGAATATGAAAACAGTAGTTAGCTGTTTTTTGTAAATTCAAAACTCTGTTTTGGGATCATAGAGAAATTGTTGTGCCAGCGAAGTTATTGATTTAAAAGACAAGAGGGAAACGAAGATGGAGCTAGTGAAATAAAAAAGAGAGAGGCAGAAATGAGAGAAAAAGGAGACAAAACTTAAAGTGAGAAAGAATCAAACAAAAGTTGAAGAGGAAAGCAGGAGACAGACGGATGGACAGACAGACAGACGAGGAGGTGGAACAGAAAAACAAGAAAAATGGAGTTCTCTGTTAGCTTGTGATGGATGCTGCAGCAGTGCAACCTGGGATTGATTTAGGGATGGTTGTCTGTCAACAAACCAACCAGAGAGAGAGGAAATAGGTAGCTGTGGAGTGAAGATTGATTACCATGGTAACGGCCGGTAGTAATGATCAGTAAGTGTGTGGGTCGCAGTGCTGCTCTCACCCGACGTCAGGAAATACAGAATGTGTCTGAGCCTGAGCTCAAAGTTTGTATGATCTTTGAAGTTTGAGGTCTGTTCCTCTGTGACTGGAGAGTTCATTTTCAGAACAATTCATAGGCATTTTGGGAGGAATAAAATGTTACGACCATCATTCAATATGTCTTAAATTTAGAGGGTCCACTCTGTAAATGTGTCATCATTTTGGCGGTCAAAGGGCTTTAACTTACAGCACCCATTAGCCCATGAGAGGTCTATTTTGTATCTTATTTCCTGTGGTGATACTTAAAAAAATTTAAAAAATCTTTTCCATCATTTATCATCTTCGACACATTTAATTGTACGATTACTTGTCTCCATGCTGCTTTTGTTCCGTACATCGTGTAAAATGGCACTGAGTTAAAATGCAGGAATCAGAAATCATAAAACTTAAATTTCAACCTGCACATTTTTTTTTAAGGATTCTACTCACTGGACGCTGACCTCGATGTCGCTTGGTGGTTTTTGATCCTGCTCCTCAGGTCTCGGGGGCCCTGCTGGTTTTTATTCGTCTCAATGAATCCAGAAATGAGTCACACGTGGGACGGCAGGTGAACGCAGTTAACCAGGTGGTTTCATAGAAACCCAACTGTGCTCTGGACCTGCAGGACCATGAATCAATTCGTAAAATAGAAACTGTGTTTTGTCACTTTGATCTGTTTCACTCTTGCATTCTGACAGAACCGAAACCTTCCAAGAGACTGTCTTTGTCTTCAATTTGGCCCGAAGACAGTATTATGTCTCAGTAATGTTCATTGTTAAGAGTCCTAACGCACCATTTAAACAAAGAAGTATAATTAAAAACTTTACCAACATGAAACAAAGACAAAAATGTCTTTTCCATTAGTGAGTTTGTGTGTGGTTCAATTGGGGAAGTGGAACTTGTTCAGATTCAAACATCGGAGAGACCTCTGACCTGAGACCTGTCAAAAATGAATTGTTCTCAGCGAAACAAACTGTGGTGCTGTTTATATTATAAACTGATCAAATGGAAGCCAGCACAGTTCTCGTCTCTAGCCTCTATTCATTTGTGTGTTTGTATTTTGCTGGAAGCTTGCTGGAGCTCTGAGTTACATCTTGTATAGTGAAAGAGAATTGAAACCATTTAAATTGGAGACAGAATATTGACAATATGTAAACCGCACAGAGGAAAACATCTTTTTACGGGAAAAGAGAGCATTAAAAGAGTCAAAATGGATCGACCACACTAGGCTCTCTGTTCTTCTTTTTCCTCGCTGCATTCTGTAAATTAGCTTTTTTCCTGCATTTCATCCTGTCCTTAAATCTCTGTATTCCTATCGCTCTCTCTTTTTTTTTCTCTTTTTCTCAGATGCCACTCTAAATCTTTTTCTATGTATGCGTCTCTCTTTTATGTTTGATATTATCTGAACCTACATCACGCTTTCCTGTCTCTTTATTTACAGCATTTATGTTAATGAATATGGATTTTCTGCTGGCAATGAGAATTCCCTGCTAACTTTTCTGGCTGTTTCAGCACAAAAAAAATAAAAAAATAAAAATCCTTGGGGTTTGGAGTGACATTCTGGAAGAACGTGAGTTGTAAATGGGTGGCTGCATAAACACAACTGACAATTTAACACCGCGATGTATTAAGAAGACAACTATGCTTGTAAAAATAAAAAGGCAGTGTGAAAAATAGAGGCAGTATAGAGACAACATGAAATATGAGCAGTGTGAAACAAATGAAAAAGTGCCACAAATCACAATATGAAGAAATGCAAAATGGAAACACTATAGAGAGGAGAAATATTAAATTGAATCCAGTGAGTAAGTTATGATATCCTGAGAAAATTTATTTTTCATTTTTTAAGTGAAACTAAGAATATAAAATTCATGCATGAACAAAAATCTTTTGCTCTGCGAGTGTCACAGAGGTCAAAGGTCATGAGCGCAACAACAGCGAGCGCTTGATAAGAAGCAGAGACACAGATAAATGACGGTGGCACAGGGAGGAGAAATATTTCCCTGGATTTCACACACAGTGACGGGAATCATGTGTCTAGGAATATAAAATAACTCTGTGTGTGTGTGTGTGTGTGTGTGGGTGTGGGTGTGTGTGTGTGTGTGTGTGTGTGTGTGTGTGTGGGTGTGTGTGTGTTTAAGAAAGCGAGCTGGCATGCTACCTTGTCTACTGTGCCGACCCGCCCATCAAGGAAAGCACTGTGGAAAATCCATCTGGATCATACACACACCTAATGACGTCACACACACACACACACACACACACACACACACACACACACACACACACTTTCTCTCTCTGTGCAGAACCGTTTTATTTTTGTTTCTAAATTGGAAGTAAAAGTTACACAGACTAAACTCACTGAACCGAGAGGGAGGGAGGGAGGGAGGAAGCAAGGAGGGAGGGGGGAAGAAAAAAAGAAGGAAGATGGGAAAATGAGACGGAGAGACAAAGATAAAAGAGGAGAAGGAAGAGAAACACGTAGACGTAAAGAAAGACAGATGACAGAAGTCGAAGGAAAGCTTCTGAGTCTCGCTATTGCACACACTCACACACATACACACACACACACACACACCTAATCAGTCTGTATATGACCACCCCTATCCCTTTTCCCCTCATACATAAATATCAAACTATGTTATGCAGGTACAACTAATCCCCTATGTGTACGTGAGTGTGTGTGTGAGACCTGAGTGTGGGGTGTGTCTGTGTGTATGGTGGGGGCGGAGGTGAGGAGGAGGGAGGGGGGGTATCTGGCACGGCATGGTAGTCATTTCCCTTCTAGACTCAACATCATACAGATACACACACACACACACACACGCCCATATACACACAGGCACACGCACACACACACGGCAAGCGTTGGAATATCATTACGGTAAGAGCTGCAGTGAGCAGGCCCCTGACACAAGCGGCCCTTTGTTCGATTGCAGACACACACACACACACACACACACACACACACACGCAGCAGACCCAGACTCAGGCCTTCCATATCGCCAATATAATTACAGCTATTACATCTGACTCAAATATAACTTTACATCTTTCTCTCTCTCTCTCTCTCTCTCTCTCTCTCTCTCTCTCTCTCTCTCTCTCTGTCTGCGTCTTACTCCATCTTCCCTCTTTTTCCCTCTCTCCCTCTGTCTCTCTTTCTTACTCTTGAGTACCCATGTTGGAGCCATGTATAACCATTTGTGTGTGTGTGTGTGTGTGTATGTGTGTGTGTGTGGTGGCATAATGCTATATAAACATTACCTCAACTAACGAGCGGTAACTGGTCTGGCCCAAATTTTGTGTGTGTGTGTGTGTATGTGCGTGGTTTAACTTAATGACCTGTACAGTCAGTTTTTTGTTCAGAGGGCTTTTACTGTGAAACGAGGGAAAAAATCTCTCTCTCTCTCTCTCTCTCTCTCTCTCTCTCTCTTCTCTCTCTCTCTCTTTCTCTCTCTCTATCTCTTTCTCTGGTGAATCGATGAATGAAAGATAGCTGGATAAAAGAAGGATGGACAGTAAATTTTCCACCTGAAAGCCCTTGCAACTCATAATTTTTTTTTTAAATAATAAGTATTTAAGTGAAACAAATTTATAAGTCAATCAACAGAAAATTAACTTTCTTCATTTTTGTAAATTTTTTAATCCATCATTTAATTAATAAAATGTATCCATTAACAAAAATCCATAATTGTCCATACTTTCCTCTGTGAGCATTGAATATGTCACCTTGAGTCCTAAGAAATGAATCTCTGTATTTTGTATCAATATGTGTCTGTTTGCATTTTTACCTATTCACCATCATAGAAAGCTCTTGAAGTCATCAACAAATGTGAACTCAAATACAGTTTCAGTCAAAAAACACAAATGAAATCTTTTTAAAGGAAATATTGCACAAACACAACAAGTTATTTGTTTCATTTTTCAAGGATTTTGGATAGTTTCATTTTTAATATGGGGTTAATTAATACAGTTCATATCTTTAAAACACTGAACGGAGCATTGTTTGTTTGGGCCATAGAAAAATAAAAATACTTTATTCAGGTACTCACATTGAGAGCAAGCTTTATTTTTCAAGAGAGACCTGAGAACAAAAAACAGTTGCAGTCAGACAACCACACAGATGAAATGACAAATATAAAGTCAGACAACCGACAGCAACAAATAGAATCATTAAAAGCAATTACAAGAGTCATAAAAAAACGTCATATTGTAAAGCTTTAAATTTCCAAAGGGAGTGAAATAATCCAGCTAAAATTTCCACTTTAAAGCCTGTGTCACACTGCCTGTTTTGAAGCCAGCATGACACCATTAACCACCATTAGTCAGCAGCACAAACAGTCAACCCACGTCCCCTTCTGCAGGACTTGACCAGCACAGAGGTGGAAGGTTTCACACGGTACACCTTGCAGGACGGTGAGTAGATTTGTTTATAGGACGGGCAACCTCAGCAACAAAAAGGCACCTTCTGGTGTCTGTGCAGCTCTGCGGGTCAGACGTAGCGCTAAGAGGTTCAGAGTTCATACCACGCTGTCACCAGGACCAGTTAAAGCAGATTTAAAGGACACAAAAAACACTGAAAAAAATATAACACATGCTGCACAGAGAGGACTGAGAATAACAGCAGCTTTAGCAGCAGCAGCAGCTGCAGCCGCGTGTCCCCGCCTCCCCGCTTGTACTTAAAAAGAAACGTATGTCTTGGCTGTAACCCCCTGAAATCCTTTATATTTAAACATCTCCCAGGCCTTTTCAAAAGCCATTTAGGCATCAAAAGAAGGGGAAGGGATTAAACTGTAGCAGTGTAACAAGCCCAAAGACAAGACTTCACTCATTTTCATTCTTCTGAGACAGTTTGCCAACTAGTAGCCATGACATCTGATGGTTTCTTCCAGACCGCCACACATATGTATGTTGTTACGTCAAATGTTATTGGCCTGTTGTCTGCGACATGATCGACAGTTTAAGTTATTCTGTAATCTCTCTCTCTTTCCCCCTCTCTTTATGTTAAGTAGTCATTTTTCATGGCTAAAACGAGTTTCTACCGTGCTGAAATCACATGTGATGGCGAGCTCACTGTGTGTGTGTGTGTGTGTGTGTGTGTGTTTGTTTGTTGGTGACAAATGAGTGGATTGAGAGTAAAGGCCTTTTTAGAGGAGACTGCGGGTGGGGGATGATAATGGAATTTATCATCACAGACGATGCAGCCGCATACACAATGACACAGATGTAAATGTATGCACATTACAGATGTTGCTGATGAATAATGTATTTACATGAACTGTTTGGTAATAGGAAGAGCAAAATGCATCTTCAGTTATTGAGTTCATGGCACGATAAAGACATCTGACCTCGAGTTATGGATGAAGACTTGATGAGGTGTGGGAAAGCCTCCGCTGTTCCACATAAGTTTCACACTGCAGGTGATTTCTGCTTTTCAGTTTTTGCAGAATTATTCCAGTCTGTCCTCAACACGTTGTTAAACTTTATTGCCATGTCTTTACATGATTTGTTAATTTGTTTGTTATGATCTTTGGAGAACTGAAAGAATTGTAGCTCCACAGTCGGTATTGAGTAGTTGTTTTCATCACACTGTTTATGTTGTGTGATTTTGTGCTCCAGATAATCTTTTTTTATTGAAGTCCGGTTTAATTGTCTCCAGAGTGCTTCAAGCTTACACTGCTCAAAGCTATATATTTTAACAAATGCAGCACACACACACACACACACACACACACACACATACACACACACACATACACACACCTGTTCCTTATAAAAATAATTTATCACAGTTGTCACTTTACTATATTGAATCAGTATGTGTGTGTGTGTGTGTGTGTGTGTGTGTGTGTGTGTGTGTAGGCGGCGCAGGGCTTGTCACTGAATTTAAATCAGCAATATGCTGCGTGCACAATGACAAATGTATTCTAAAATATAAAGACTTGTGACATTACGGAGAAATAACAGATCAGAAATTCACCTTTATCTCTCACGTCTGTATCTCTTGTCTCATTCTTCTCCTTGCTAAACTTTTTCTCCTCCTCTTCGTTTTGCACTTTCAATCTTTTCCCCCTACATGTATTAAAAAAAAAAAAAAAAGAGGTGATTTGGTGGAGGTGGTTTAGTTCTTTGCATCATTGTGCCACTCTCACACTTCAGACTGTGTTCATTGTTCTACAGGAGAGCAGATTAACAATAGCCAGGCCTCAAAGATGATGTGTAATTTTTCATAAACAACAAGACAAAAACACAAATGTCATTTTCTCTGCATCTCTCTCTCTCTCTCTCTTCCTACTTCTTGTCTTTTCACATTAATTTCTCTCTTCTGTGTTGCTCAACTTCTTATTGCAAGAAAAAATATTCACAGTCAAACTTTTAAGATATTAATGTTAAGAAAACAAAGTCCTGCTCAGGCTCATTTTCATGCCAAAAAACACACTGTAACTGCTGCACTCATACACCTTGGAGAGACTCACACACATACGCTGCTAAAATGCAAGCACACACAATCTGCACTGATGCATGTCTAAGTGACAGAATTGATTTAAAATGCCAATTTTGCTTACAATCTCTTCCCCTTTCCTCCTTTCCTTTTGTAAAACAAGATTTCCTGCCTCACTTATTTTGTTTGACGCTTTGCTTTCACTCTTTTCTTTTAATCTTTTAATGCATCCACTTCTGTATTTCCTGTTTTTGTTTTTTTAAATTGAAACAAGCTCTTTCCTGATTTATTCTTTCCTGTCATACTTTCTCATATTACTGTCTGTATCCAGGGTCGGTGATGACATGGGTCATTTCTGTAATTGCACACACACACACACACACACACACACACACAAACACACAGCTTTCAATACCACTCATGGATCAGTAGAACACTGATCATACAGCCTGCAAACCTAAATCGGCTATAAAGATGCAGTTTGTGACTGTCTTACCTTAAATCAGATGTTTTTTTCCTCACCGGTTTCTTGGCAAAAACTTCTAACCTGTTGATAAAAATTCTGTGCTCTCATTAGATCTGACATAATTACCACATTACGAGGAACCGAGACACCGCTCGGTCATCTTTGTTGTTAATTTGCTCTACGTCCCGACTTGGAAACCAAGCGCTCGGCGTCTATAATTTATGACTGGCAAGTGTGTACTTTAAAACTCCGTAAATTAGAAAAATGAGTAGCAAATTAGAGTGAACTGGTTAAGCATAACTTGTACAGACACACACAAACAGAGTTTCTCAGCAGGAGTCCAACACACCGTCTGCATATTCAGAGACCCACACAGCTGGAGGGCCATGGGCTGCAACCAAAGCTGCCTGCTTCAGATTTCGTGTTTGCAAATTGGTACAAGAAAGTCCAACTGGTCAAGTATCCTAATATAAACACCAATTTGATAGAGAAGCCAGTTTGTATCATAAAGAGAGCCTGGGTGCTTATGAATCACTTGATGTATTATGTGCTGTGTGAAGATTTTACCTTTTCTAATATTGAACACTTACACACACACACAGTTTTCTTATCATATGCCATGCTCCCATCTATGAAAATTAATGTTAATTTGATTGATGTAAACACATTGACTGGGTTGATTTGTTATTTAAAGGAAGAGCGAAGACCACCAAATCATAACAGATGTTATCTCATGACACTTTTCATATAGAGCGGGTCTAGACAATACCCTTTATAAGTTTGTTTACAGAGACCCAACAATTCCCACCATGAGCAAGCACTTAGCAACAGTGTCAAGGAAAAACTTCCTAGTTTATAGTTGTTGCTGAGCAGTGATAGAGGTCTAGACCAAAGTTTTCAATGAAAGGTACTGATTATCAATATCACCAATATGCACTGCATCATCTAATGTGAAAATCATTTATAGAAATGCTTTGCGTGAAACAAATCACACCATTAACTCTCCTAATCACACTTCATGTTTATTGAACCCAACAAACATCTCTCATATTAGTGGTGCTCTACTATTTGTGGAGCGAGAACCACATTGTTTTCTAACGTACATGTTGTACACTAATCCTTTGGATTTTCACAGAAAGTCTGTCCCGAGTCCTTTAAATAGAAGTCAGTCCACGGCAACCAAGAAAGTTGTGGAAAGGCTCATTTCGTTACAGTTACTTAGTTAGAACCACTGCCCACACCTCTGTGATTCAATGATTCAAATGGAAATTCTAATTATCAGTCTAGGTGAGTGATCTGCCGTCACAAACAGAAACTGGGGTCAAGGCCGGTCATGTCACCTGGCTGGCATTAGCCGACAGTATATGTAGCAAACAAGCTAAATGTTAGCCTTTAGCTGGACTGTACCAAAACAGTCCAGTGGAGCGTGCTGGCCTTCAAAAACAGATCATTTCTTTCCCTCTACAAGCTGATCAATGGTGTTGTGACTACTTGTAAACATGTAAACACTGTAAATGTCTGTCTTTTCAAATATCTCTACATCTTCTTGTATATCCATGTGTTTTTGTGGCTGTTGTCAAACTCCAGGTAAGCTAAGCTTACAAATCAAATGTATTCAATGAAATTATTAATTTAATGCATGTTTGCGGAAATGCATGTGATACTTTTAAATTTACAATTTGACAAAAACAAACATTTTCCTGTAAAATCAAAAAATGAGAGGTAAATATATTTATATAGCTGTAAAAGGAAAAGCTTCTGGATTTTTAAAAGTCCGTGAATGTGTGTGGCTATTCACAGCTCCCTCTTTTTGCTTTCATAACTTTAAAATTCAGGAAATCTGAACTGTAGTAACATTTGCTTTGCAAGACCTATGAACAGATTTGTAGGTGTCATTGGATTTTAGGTTTTTCCTGTAGTTACAGTGTGTTGACACCAGCAACAAAATACTGCAGTTCCTTGTAAGATGTGTAGAAAAATATAATTTTGCCAAACATCTGAATGAAGTCCTTGAGGAACTAATTTGCAGTCAGCTGAACAAAGATATATGATAATGTTTGTTTACTGTGTGTGTTCGTGTGTGCATATTTGTGAGTGTGCCTCTCTGTAGGGAGCAGCGTTTAACACACACACCATCTGGACTTCTTCAAACACTGCATCAATCTAAGTTCCTGAACGTCAGTGTGTGTGTGTGTGTAGGTGTGTGTGTGTGGTATACGCATACTGTATGTCTACAGCAGATTGCTTGCTTGGATTTGTGCATACACATGTGTGCATGTGCACTTGCCTGCACCTGCATATTTCTGTGTGTGTGGTTATTTACACGATTTATTGTTATTCACTGTTGTAAGACATTTTTTACATTTGTGTGTGTGTGTGTGTGTGTGTTTGAGTCTGTGAGTTATCATTTTGGTTACAAACAGTAATCAGTCCTTAAAGAGTCCTTAACTCGAGGTGACCCAAAACAAATGATGACTTTTTGTCGTATCAACAACATATTAACTCATGAGCTACAAACTTCTTTGAAATGACACCTCCAGGTGTTCAGTGAACTGTCATTAGCATCCCTTTGCTTGCGCTCGTAGGCACGAGTGAGCGTCATACTAGTCCTGACAAAGTAACCTGCAAATCGCAAGCCAGATCAGATCATCTCAGGAATCTGGATGGATTAGCCAATGTTATTCACCCAAGACAGGGTTCTGCTACCTTTAGCCAGCTAAAACAACAATATTACAATATATTTCGCATATAGCTTTAGTAAGCTTTGACTTTGGATGAGCCCGCGTTGCACACAGAGTGAAGGCACATGGGAGTGTGCATAAACGTTACATCCTTCAGATTTCCACATAAAGTCCGTCTATGGAAAGTCATTTACATAGAAGTCAGTCCATGGGAAACCAACAAAGTTACATTGCAGCCTGTTCACTCAATAGCAATAAAAAGTGATTGAAACATAAAATTAATGCTAAATGCTTCAGAACTTTACATGAAAACTTTAATAGACTGATGGCACATTTTGGTCTCATATAAAACTTTTACATCATCAATAATTATGCAAACATTATGCCACAAACTGAGTTGCTCACACAGTGTGTGGATCGTCCAGGTGCTGGCCTGATTCCAGACCTTTGAACTGCTGCCCACATCTCTGTGATTCAGTGATCCAAATGGAAATTCGAATTATCAGTCTAGGTCAAAGGCTTTCAACATGGAAGGCAGGTCCCGCCAGCAGGGTTCTAAACTGTTTCATAGGAACAAATATCATATTAGTTATTAGATCAGAGAAATGACATAGAAGAGCGATTTGGTTAAAAAAAGGTAGTGATACATTAGTTTTGGGGATTTGGGAACTAATAAATGCCTTACGACAGACCCTTTAAATGTTTTTGGTACTCTGAAATTAACAATATTAGGCTTTCATGGCTCAGTTGTGAGTGTCTGTAGGATCAAATAACATAATCGTGATCCAGTCTGAATGTGGTGAAAATGAACCCGACCTCATCACGTTGGGACCACAGACAGACAGACAGACAGCAGCGCGGTACTTTTCTCAAGCAATAAAGTGCAAGCTCACTTTAGGCATGATTTGCTGTAATCTGCTTTAGATCTACTTTAGATTCGATTGTAGGCTGAGGGTTATGTGGTCATCGTCTCCAGCTGTTGTCTACATCAACAGTCTGCAGCAATTAATATATATTAGTGTTCTTTCCATTTGCACTAATTACATCTTTTAACCTACTTCTTAACCTACATTACCTCATTGTTGTTGCTGTTAGGCTCTGTGACGTTATTGATAATGCACATTATGCCACTCTCACTTGCACTGCCACAGCAGGTAATCAAATCTTCCATTTCCATTTTCCCATTGCATTTCTACTTATTATTACAGAGCTACAGCCATTACACCCTTCACATCCATCCATTCAGTTGTCAGGGCGAGAATGTTTGGCCAGTTATTTGCTCCCTCATACTGGAGACCCAGGTATTATTAAATAGGGGCCACTGCAAGTTCATTTTTATTCAAAGAGTCAGTTAGTTAGCATGTCAATAAGTTAGTCACCCAGTCAATCAACTAGGCTTTAATCCAGCTAATCAGTCATCCAATTATCCATCTGGTCAGTGTGCCAACCAGTCAATCAGTCATCCAGCCAAGTGGTCAGTCAGCCAGAGACACAACCAGCCAAACAGTTTGCCAAATAGTAAATTATCCATTCATCCCACCAGCCAAAAACAAACAGCCAGCTAGTCGGACAGACAGACATAAGTGTAATTAGTGATAAGTGATTAGGATGTTCCAGTCATTTAGGATGAACAACTGCATTCTGCAATTAGGGCATCTCTCTTTCCCTCTCTGTTTCTCCACTCCCCCTTGTTCAATACTTTCTGCTCTCCAGTTACAGTTTTGTGTGCGGCCAGACACACCACGCACACACATCACAAACACAAACATTAGGATTCTGCTCTTTGCTGCACTTAGAGAAACTTTCATTGAGAATCCATTAGCAGTCTAAAAGCACTCAGACTAATTATGAATATAAATTCACTGATGTTCTCAGATGCAGTGTTCGGATACACAAAAAGTTGTTTTCATAAAACAAAATATTCCACATTTTGAGTTAATGCAACATCCTTTTATTTATTCTACATATGTTCTGAACAATATATGAAAATATGGTTTGACATCAAAATACATAACTACCAGCAGCGACCATAGCTAATGCTGTGGTGTAAGAGGTCCTCTTAAAGTGTTTGTAAAGCCATCAGTGTTCTTAGATGAAATTATTAGATGCATTTTAGTTGATTTAATATCCAAAAAAAGGAAGTTAACACCCTGTTAGAATGAATGGAACCAGGATCTATTTATGGTGTATTAAAGTGTAAATCAGAGCTGTTTCTTGCTATATGTGGATTATGCGGATGCATAGGGCCCTGCAGCCGCCCGCCATACACTAAAGTGAGGAGAATAACTGAAGGCAGCATTAACAATTGCATCATGGCATCTTCTTTTGTTCTTGTGCAGTGGCCTAAAACGTCAGACTTGTGGTTATACATACTAAAATCACAGAAACAGATCTAAATGGTACTGAAGGGGTTGCAGTGTTACATGCAAAGGTTTCTTACTACCTGAAACATCAGTATTATGTTCCTGAACATTTTTCAGGAGCATGCTGCATCTGTTGCTTTTATTAATGTACTCCAGCCTGTTTACCTCTTAACATCAGTAGTCAAAAAAAGGGGCCCCCAAATAGCATCTTGCATAGGGTCCCCAAACAGCTAGAAACGACTCTGGTGTAAATGTAATTTACTAACTCAAAAGAATGGAAGAATGGAGGTTTTTGTAGTCTTAAATTCTACTCAAAAGACAATGCAGTGTAGGTTTTATTGGGGCTTTAAACCAACCATTAAAACAAAACAGTCAATGTAGAAACTGACCCAACGTTTTAATATAAATTTGGGAAGTTTGCGTTTAGCAGCATATACAGTGTATTCGTGAGACAAGCTTTTTGGTATCAAGAACATTTATAACTGCTGCGTTTCTTTTACTTAATCTGGATTTGTTATCTACTGTTACTAATCAATAAACCACCTCCAGTATATAATGAGACCTAGTGAGCTAATATTCAGCAGTTTTTACCTCCGGGCTTTTTATAAATTTGAAGCCTCACCCTTTTTTCCCTTGCTTTTTCTCATTTTCTCTCTATTCTCCCTCCTCATGTCTCTATTCTCCAATCATGCTTTTCTGTGAACCTCTTAACCCCCCAGAGAAAGGAGGGGAGGGGGAAAGGCCCAAATATTGGGTTTCTCCTGCTAATGGGACATGTTCAAAAAGGGCCATCAGAAAATGGCTTCTTTTTTTTTGTCATTTTTATTGCTGCCTCCCCCTGGAAGTCTTCAGTTTCCTTTTTTCCCCTGATGTCTCCATTATTTTTTTTAATCAGGGGTACAATCTGCGACCCCAGGAGAGGAAATATAGCTTCAGGATTTTGACTTCATGAGTCACACTTTCTTTGAAACAGATATTTAATGAAAAGCTAATTGTCTCTTGTACATGAACAATAGCAAGTAGGTGTCCTTAAATTTGTCAAAAAATTGCAGAAATTCTATTAATTTGTTACATTTCCTGCTCAGCTGCCAGAAAATAGTATGAATGACAGTCACTTGTATTTAAGCAAATCACTGTGGGCACTGGCAACAGTTGAAGTGATCCATTTCACAACTGTAAAATATTCATCACCCACAGTTCATCATTCATTATCTCCAAAATGTACAGCAGCCACTCTATAAAAAGGTTATTGCTCTATCCTCTGAGCACTTGTGTCCCTCCAGCCTGAGTGGTGGAACAATATTTTGTAAACACTTCATTCAAATGTTGGATTGCTAATTTAGGAGCAGTGCTTTTCAGCTGGCTTGTAATGTAACCATAAGAGTTAATCTCTAGGTTACAAGGTTGAGTCACGAGTCGGTGAGGAGACATTCAGCTCATTTATTGAAACAGTCTCGACCCAGAAACAGTTTTGGTCTGAGGGATGTTGCCATATTTACCAACCCGCCACACAGTGGTGAGGACAAACGTCCTTTTTTGTCTAGACATGATAGTCTACAGACTTTGTGTGGTCACAGAAAATCAAAACTGAGTCAACAGAGGCTGCAGATTTGTGCCAGACACAGTTGTAATGGGATTAAAGTGTTCCTGCACAAAAGAAGTTAATAATTGTTGTTTACAGAAGACAGGCCGGAAAGATACGAGACAAGGGGACATGTGACAAAAGTCCTGATGCAAATTCAACCCTAGAGTGTCGCAAGCTCATGATTTGATCTCTAAACCAGCAATCCACAAAGCTTTTATACCCACTCTTTGTCTCTCTTTCTCTCAGTAACTATATTATGGCAATAACAAGATAATGTCATTATGTTACTGAATGAATAAAGTCATTTTTACACAGACCTCTTCTGTGTCTGCTGATAAAGAAAACTGATCCATTATCAGTGTGTTACACTGACACACGCAGACAGACAAACATTCATTTAATAGAGAAAATCTGATATGATAACTACAGCTATCACAGGAATCAAGAGCGACCATCTGGATGTATCACAAATTTTAACCAAATGTCGAGTAATTTGCAAAATAAAATGCGAATGAATGCTTTCAATATGTGATTATTAGGGGTTAGTTCATGAGATAAACAGTAGGTGGCGACAATTCTCCAGTCGGAAAAAGAGGTGAGTGCAACAAGGTTATTTAACTAAAAGAGCGCCAGGTGAAAAACGCAGAAAACATGATGGAAATATGACATTTCTGTTGTCTTCATGTATTAATCTGATTATAGATATTGTATAGTATAAAATATGATAAAGCTATGAGGATAAACCGGTCGTGAGTCTCATTCTGATTCAAAAAAGTTTTCCCATCTCCCGTTGACGGTATTAATTCTAGCGTGTCAAAAACTGTTTTGAAAAATAGAGGAAGCTTTTTCAAATTGTGCCATTTCCATTAATTTTTTCTAATGCGATACTTCAAAATGTGCATCAAGATACGTTGGAAGCAAGGCTAGCATAAAGGAACAGCGAATGGCAAGGTTTCATTATGATTTGGCTGATTGTAAAAGCACTATAGTATGCTATAAGCATATAGTATATGTATATTATATATTTGTATGTGTATGAGAAAATGCCCTTGCAATCGTCCTTCAGAAAGCATTTTTATAGTATGGATTTTTTGCCAATTGGCTTATGTTCAGTAAAAAAGTTTCACAAAGGTTCTATTAGAGGAAGTCACAGTGGATAGATGGGTGTCCAGTCAAGGGTTTTTGATAAAAGTCGTCCTGTTTTGTGCTTAAGGCACAGTTATTCATTTAATATTAGCTAACCCTGCCCATGTCAATGTATTAAAGGCATCTCCCGTTTTATAATTTTTCAGCTCACTGTTTTGGTTATACGGCCCGCGACTTTGTGGTTTTTTTAATTCTCTCTCACAGTTCTCATCAGGAATGTTTCCAGCAGGCAGCCGAACAAAACTCTGACAACCTGCTGTACATGACCGTCCAGCACCAAATGACAGACAGACAAAGTTAGTGACGAGCAGGTGAACATAGTGGAGCATTTAACCTCTAAAGAAGCAAATATCCTTTCTAATAAGTTGGGACTAAAACAGAGCTAAAAGGAGGGTGATATTTGAGTTGCTCCGAATCAGTGTTAATGTTTCCGCCTATCTGCTGGATGTGAAGTTCAACACAACAACTTTATGATGTGATAATATGTCAGTGTCAATGTTTATAGCTTGTTCCACTGCCCTCAAGATTTATTTTCCAGAATAATCAATTAATACTGCGTTAACCAAGTGCTTTGTTCAAATATATCCATCAAATCCTTCACATAATTTGCATTAGCTCAGCAACTTGTGTCTTTGTGTGTATCTGTCACCTGTAGGTCAACGAGAGGCCAAAAGTGTCAGTATATAAACTAAAATATCACGTGTGACCATCTATGCTCGACATAAATCCTTATTATCGTCACCATAGATTTTTATTATGATTCTTCTGTAAGGTAGAAAGAACAGAACAGCAATCATTATGCTCCAGAGAGAAGAGAGACAGAGAAAGAGAGAGAGAAGGAGAAGGAAACAGACAGGGGGAAAGGAGAATAGAAAATGCAAAGTCATAATTGGGCTATAAAGAATATTGTTAGCAGTAAATGATCCACATAATGTGGTGACTCAGCAGTTCTTGGATCCCATCATGAGCCAGCAGTTTGGTGATGGCAGTCCATGTCACTCATGGATAGACACACAGGACTAAAAGGTCAGAGCAGAGCCATCTCTGAGGTTATGGCTGAGTTACTTCAGAAAGCAAAGTTTGTCCAGGTCGCACGCTTGCCTCTGTGTTTCTGTCTTTTTTCTGGAGCTCAGAAACGCTGATGGAAAATATTATGCTGTGTCTTGCATGACATGATTTCAAAACATCAGACGACCACCATCATATCTAGTCACGGTGGGAGTCAAGAAGACGCATAATCCCTTAGAAGCAGTTTTGTTTTTCCGGATCTATGAGTTTACCACTGAGTTTATTTATTTACTCCCGCATGACCGAAAATAATTTTTAATAGGTTGCTGGAAGAGTGCAAGAGAAATACATTTTTGTAGATTGTTGTTCAGATTTCGACTCGCCACCAGATCTCTTTCTTTATTTTTAGGATGAGCAAAACCAGAAGCTCAATGTGAAACGCATAATCTTCCCCGAAACACTCTCATCTTATACAAGAATGAAGAAAAGCTTCTCGAGATCTGGCGTGCGGCGACATCTGAACTTGATCATTGATGTTTATCCCAAGTTGGTGTCCCATGTTTTATCCTGACATCACTATCCTCTTTGGGGCATATCTGGTGGCGACCAACCATTTCTTCTTATTTCAATTCAATTTGAAAGTTGAGCCTTTTTCTTTTTCTTCTGGTCGTGTATGATTCCATAGAAAACTTTCCAGTTTGGCTCTATACTACTGTTTGGATCCAACAGTCTGTTTTTTAATTTTTTTTTTTTTTTATAGATCATCATTTCAATATACAGTTTGTGTTAGCTGGCCATTGTGTTGACCCCAATAACTCTAAAATTACTTTAAAGGTCCAACATTGTAAAAAGTGAAAGTTCCATTTTTTTTTTAAGTATAAAGCAGGTCAAGGTGCTAGTTGGTGGATTTGATACTGTGAAAGTATCAAATCCACAGAGAAATGTATTCAGAAACCATACCTTTAAACGAGTCAGGATTTCCGTATGGTTGTGATGTCACAACTATACAGCCCTCAGCCATGCTACAGGGTAGGCTACAATCTCTTATCTGTGGTTAGCCTAGCTTTGCATCACTCAGAAAACAGACAACCAATCAGAGGAGAGGTTCATTCATGTCAGTGACACAAAACACAACAAAACGTCCTGTTCTATCAAGAGCTCCAGAGAGATCATTTATATCATTATTCATACTTACAACAACAAATATATCTTTTTATGGATATCAAAACTTCAAATCAAGCACAGGAAAAGTGTAAAATATTGGACCTTTAAGAGCACTTAATTCACGATACGTGTCACGCTCATGATTTATCTGAATTGAGAGATTGTGTGTACTTCTGTGATCCCATTACAGTTGGTCACTTTGTCCTTCTTGGACAGATCGCATAGTTATTACATATCAAAACAACAGTGTAAGTGCATCCAAGAAGCAAATCAACAGATGTTGAAAAGGTGCAGATGCATCTGTCTCTCCAAGATGTTATTTTTTCTCCTTCCAAGTGGAACTACTTACAGGGACTTTCCCATGGACACATCCATTATCTGTCTCCTGTGACAATGGCAAGTGAAGTTACAACTGAAATTACACTTTATTCTCATTAAAACAACAGTAAAAAGCAGATTTCACCGGTCATACAGAAGGTGCATTGAGCTGCTGTAGCTTCTGGCTTAAGTGTTTACATGCCACAGTATGAGTGTTTGTTTTGGACTTACCCTCAAAGACAGGATACGAGCTTATCCAGGTGTCTGTAACAAGGACGAGGTGTTTACATGGATAAACTTGTGAATGGGATACTCAAACAAAACTCACTTTCACTTGCACACCCGGGGTGCAAATATGTGAAGAAATTCTATAAGTGCTCCAAGTTTTGGTGTGAAAGCTAACTTGAAATCAGCACAACCTGACCTGCCTCCGGCATATGAATAATTTATGAGAAGAGTGGAGACCGCTGGGACTCTTTATGGTCTAATGCAGACCTGGCCGACGTCCCCACAAGCCCCTCAAGTTGGGAATCTTGTCCCTCACCATATTGGGTTTGATGTCACAATTCCATCTGGATCCATTTTCGAGTCAGCCATTTTGTATCCCTCCTGGCAAACATTTCACCCATTTTATTTGGATACAGGAGAGAATTCAGCCCATATGAGCTCGCGCCGAAATGCGCTGGGATCATGATTAGGACGCCAACAAATGTGCGGTGGCTGTTAATTAGGCTGCAGTATGTTTGAGAGGTCAGACGTTCCAGTGGACTCACCAGGTAATCGCTCATTATGTTACAGCACTCATCTATGTAATGTTTTTGGAAGAAAATGGTCCAGACTCTGCTACAGGTGAAATCTAATACACACTGCTATGTTTTTCCTGTTCCAAACTTCGCTCCTCATATCTCTTACTTTAATTATTTTTATTTTCTTTGTGCTCTCTCCATCTCCCCCTCTTGTTTTCTCTCCTCATCACACATTATCCACCCTCCTTTCTACATCTTCCTCATAGTTCCTCATCTTCCTCTCTCCATCTATCTGCTCCTCACTCGCCAGTGTTTCACTCACCCACCCTCCTTCTCTCCACTTGCATATGCTGTGAATCAGAATAGGTTTCCATGGGGAACTGCTCTGAATATTATCTTAAATTTTTCATTCCTCATCTCTGCTGCTAGTTTTACCCTCAATTTGTTGCCCAGAGCCAAAAAGCAACATGGGATTCATGAAACGTGCACACACCACAGAAAATGCGATTATAGCCTATCCATCTCTCTTTCCATCCTTCTCTCTGACTATCCAAAACAACATGGGAATCGTGAGACGTGCTCACACCTCAGACTCGAGCACTTCTCCTTCTCCCTCTCTCTCTCTCTCTTGTCTTCTGTTTGCCTCACCCCATCCCTCTCCCTTTCCACCCCTCTTATTTCATTTTTCCCCTCTCACTCGTCTCGATTCATGTTATCACTCCTTCTTTCCCCCACTTCAATGTCTCTTTTTCTCTGCCTTTCTCTCCGTCTATATTTCACTCCCTCATGCTCAGAGGTAATTCTCTCCCTCCTCTCCCGAGCCTTATTCATCATCATCATCGTCATCATCATCATCCTCCTCCTTTTCTCTCTCTCTCTCTCACGCGCGCACACACACACACACACACACACACACACACACACACACACACACACACACAGAATATACACTCACATTGACATGCACAAATCCAGTCTGCATATCAGTGTCACTGTCTCTGAGCAATATACAGGATGATGGAGTTTGGGTGGGTAAAGAAGAGAAATATGGATGGAGAGGAAAAGAGAGAAAGTTAAGAGAGATCCACTCACCACATTATATAGTATCTATACACACTGCGTGTATATAGAAGCTTGCCTTTAGCTGTTTGATCTGATTCTTAAGTGCTTTTTAATCCCACGATGTTCTATCTAAAGTCTGTATGTTGTTAAAAATGATTTGAATAAAGGATAATTACGATTACACAAGGGGCGAGAGAGATAAGGCACACAGTGAGAACAACTGACAGAAACAAAGAGACTATTTATTATGAATTTGGCCGAGAGTGACATGAATAACAGGCTTTTTAAATGAGTAAAATATGGTTTAGTCAGGGAGAGGGAGAGAAAAACATGCTGCGAGACACTTAAAAAGGTTGGAGAAATAACATGTTTTATTGTTCTCTTTAAAAACCGAGGCTGTAATTTCCCAAACTCTGTATCTCCATTGTAAGAAAATTCTCATTATGATTACAATGAAAAATCCTGTTAAAGTGTCAAAATGTTGTCAGCCAAGGTCTTAATCATCACGGCGGCTGAAGGGATAAACAGAGGATTGTATGGATACATTTTAGCAGGCAATATTAGATTTGATTAACCTCGATTTCATCAAAGCCTGATCTGACTCAGGCAATCCAATTTTTCAGGACATTTTCCTTTTGACATGTTTAGTGCTAAAGTGCTAAAAGACAAGACAATGAAAGAAAATAACACAGGAAAAGAATATAATGAAGATGGCTCCAACAAAACACTCAAAGACACTTTCAAATGGACAAGTTTGTTTTCTATTCTCCAAAAATTGATTTTTCTTTTCTCTTTAAATTTCAGAAAGGTAAACAAGAGTAACTGCTCTTGACCAGGGATGTACGAAGGGGAAAAAAAGAGATCAGATAGAATTACATGCAAATGTCCTTCAGTTGTTTGTTTTGCATGAATTATGTATTTGTTTCGACTTGTTTTAGTTTCTTTCTTTTCTTTTGCTCCACAATACTAGCCTGCAGGTAACAGACAGACACAATCTTCTCATTATTAAACTGTCTTGGATTTGCTTATATAAACCCAACTTTGCTACATGTACATGTGCAGTTATAAAACACCCACATGGACCAAGACATCGGCAAAGAAATGAAGACACAGACAAACATGTAGCAGCCAAACTGAGTCTATCTCACTTTGACACACACGGTCATGAAAACAATGATGTCATAAAAACGGACAGGCCAAGCTAAGAGAGAGATAGAGGGATGGAAAAGAAATGAGAAGAGAATAGAGTACACTACACACACACACACACACACTGGGGAGAAATGATAAATTAACATCATGTGTCGTCATGACGACAGTTTACCCATGTGACATTAGCTAAGATGATGGATGAGCGCGGTTTATAGACAAAAATATGTCTTTGTGAGTGTGTCTGTGTGTATCTGTGCAAACCAGACAGCGACTGAACAAATTTGTGTCTCCGGCCTCTGAACGTGCAAATATGTATGATTTCTGTTTTTTATGGATTTGGGCAAATCTATATTTTCATGCTTGCGCACATGTCATAGACTAAACCCACTTACTGTTATATATATTTTTATATATATTTTGACATGAGTGCTATTCTCTCCTCTTTTTTTCCCATCCATTCATGCATTTTCTCCACATTAATGCAGCTGTCTGAACATTACAGTTGTGACAGATGTGTTTGAACAACTATTTAGTGGAGGCTGAATTTCTCCAAACTCGCATTATTCAACTTTTTATGCTTTAATCCACAATGTGCATCATGAAAATATGAAACTTCTCAAATGTAAGACGACAAAGCAGAGCAGGTAAATGATTTGAAAGAGTGTGAAAACATCAATAATCACCAATATTGATTTATTTAGTCATTTGACACTGCAGCACATATACATGCTGTTTGTGTCTGTTTGTGCTTGAGTCAAACCATCAACATATCTTGTCATCAAATGTGTATTTTATTAAACCAGATTAGATCAGTGAATTAGATCAATGGACGACTTACGAGAAACAACTGAGACAAGTTTTTTAAAGAATCGAAGGCAACAGTAAATAACGCATTGTGTGATGTATTTATTGCCTTTTGGGGGGAGTTTAGTTGAACATCACAGCTGCAGCTGAGTCGAAAAATTGAACAACATCTGATCTAATTCTCATCACTGACTCCAGATGACAACGAGTCGTGGGACAGAAGTCGGCAGAGCCCTCTCGTCCTGCGGGATGCTGGTCACATATCAACCTGTCGTCCAGTGAGAGATCTAATTGGTTGTTTGTAAATGTCCCGTCTGAAATGTCTGCATGTGCAAACACTTTGAATTTACAGCAGTCCTGACAGTCATGGACGCTGCTTCAGGGTGTTCGCGCGCGTGTGTGTGTGTGTGTGTGTGTGTGTGTGTGTGTGTGTGTGCTTGAGTTGATGTGGGTGCAGTTTACATGCAGTATTGCTTCTGAATCGATATCTCATGAGAGGCTGAGGGTGCTTTAAAGTTTTGCCTTTGACTTATAAACTTTTAATTCAAGCTATACATCGTCATGGTATCAGCTTCATTAAAAGCGTGTATTTAACGATTATTTTAAAGTCTTTGTGCAGAGCTTTCCTTAAAGGGGCACTGGGGTGATTCATGAATTTTCTGGGCAACAGCAACTTCCTCTTCCTCCCACAATTCTCTTCATCCCGGATTTTTTCAACAAACATAAAAACAGGTCCTTTGTCAGACAATATAGCTATCTAAGCTAACAGGCACAAACATGTTGTACCATAAGCCTCAAAGACCAGAAATTTTAGGAGAAAAACAGGAAAAGTGCCTCCTCTAACTCACTCTATTTCCCACATTTTGACACCACAAACATCTTCCTCCAGCAAAGCACTCAGCAGAGTCCCCCCTCTCCCACGATGTGTAAAACTTTATAAAAATATCTAACATTTTTTGGGAATTAGAGTGACTGACATCATACACAAAGTGGTTAAGTTGTTAAACCCTTCTTAAAAAGTGATCTTAAGCTTCGTCTTACTGCTTGCCATCCAACTGCACCACTGACATGTTAACTGAGAACAGAAGTCGTATGAGGGAAGCAGGAAAAGGGACTTTTCCCACATTTTTGACGCCACAAACACATTTTTACAGCGAAGTGTTCAGCAGAGTTCCCTCTCTCTCACGATCTAAAAAAAGGAGTCACTCAACACTTAACTGCAGTTACTGGATTTTTAATTGTTGTGACACACACACGCAGGCACACGCACACGCACACACACACACACACACAGATACACAAAGAAAGTAACGAACCTTTAAACAAGGACAACAAAATCTTGGGGGCTCTGGATTATAGATCCAGAGAGATCTGCCCATCGCAGTACTCTGTCCTTGTGTCATGCCCCTGCCCCTGGAAGGCAGTAAATGCAAATTCCAAGGTCTTTACCAATTTGTTAGCATAAAATAAGAGTGCCTTATTGCTTTTCAACTATTAAATACTTTCTGCTGCCAGTGCCATCCGAGTGGACATACCGTCAAACCAAACTCCATTCTAAAAGTTTTATGGTGAGGCCATATTCTTTCACAGTAAACATTTTAGCTAGACCGTCACTGTCATTTACACGTGTCATTTACTCGGTAACATCATTAACTAACCTGTGATGAAGTGTTTGCTACTGACGCACACACATTGACCAGCCAGGTCCCACAGTTCACTTTGGCCTGAAGCCACAGAGCTCTTCTTTTACCACGCCCACTTTTGGACAACGCCCACTTTTTGGACCACCCGCAAGTGGGCGTGGTCATTCTGAAGACAGGAAACTGTTGGCTGCTTTCACGTGTGTTAGATTTTAAAAAACAAAAGCATCCATATACTGGTGCTCAATGGGCGGGCCATGGTGCAAGCAAAGTTAGAGCTTACTGGGGGTATTGGAATAGGCTTGATGTTCCAATGCTACATGAGTGCTGGAGATTTCAAAATAAAAACCTCAATGACTTTCTTCTTTACACACTTAGACACCTCAAAGTGTTCACATCCTTACACTGTATCTCTCAGTTGCTTCATCATTCCTAGTTCAACTCCTCGTACTCTTCCTGCTCCTCCCTCATATAAAGCCAACAATCCAGTTTCCCACGATAATTTTTCAGAGAGTATAATGTCAGCTGACTGACAAAAGACATATTTCAAAAGATAAATGGTTGAAATGGGTGTATCAGAGACAGTAGTATCATTATTTTCAGTTCCTACTTTGGGTCAAGCCCTCAAAAAAATGGATTCTACGCCCAGTAGCATTTTTTTGTTCGACCCTTTTGAGATAACTGTGATGACATCAGTCAAATCATTTGCTCAGACATGACAAAACCTCTCCAGAGTCGCATAAGGGATTATGCAACTGTTTTCACAGCTTGAGTAGTGCTTCTAATAACAAGTGAAGGCTGTGTAAAATTTGTGGAGTTCCCCTATAATTTAAAATTATAACAGTTATTTCAGCCGATACTTCAGTTAAACCTTCTCTCATTGTTCTGACTTCTTTATGAAGATATTGATTACCAACTTCCTGATATGATTGCACTGTCTAAAAGCTTTTTTGTTGTAGTCTGTGGACACATTAACCATATTTAATGCTGTATATCGCGTTACAAATTATGCTGTGCAAGCATGTGTGCGTGTGTATGTGTGTGTGTGTGTGTCACACCACAAGTCAATAATCAGCAGACACGAAATGTTGACATGACAAATTGGTCACTAAGCTCTTTTCCTTCTAATATAAAATGATTTTTGTACCATGCAGAAGATTTGACGCTGCCGAATGTACGATTAAAACAATGCACTAATTGTTGCATTATCCCTTTAAGTGAAGGTCAGACCCATGCCTTATTCTTCAGCATTAGCTCAAGCATTATCTGTGAACATCACGAGTGACAGTTGCTCCATTGGAAATAAACAGAAGATCAACTCTGTGGATGAAACAAAAAAAATAAAAAAAAAGGCTGTTTGGGCTTTTCCATGAAACTGAATTCTAATTCACTGTTGTGCCAACAGTTCTAATGAGGAAAATATGTCCTTATCCCCCAAAACTGACACTGTTGATATCCACAAATATGGAATAAGCTGTCAGAGATCAAGAGGAAAACATGTCATGTCTGGTTTAGGGTGAATTAACCCTTTAAAACTGCTAATCGCCCCCACTTGAACACGTAATCTGAGGATCGGCGTTGCTTTATGGTTTGTTGTCAGTGTGTCAAACGAAGAGTGCTGCTGAACAAAGAAAACTACAAGTGAAAAACAGTATGGAGAGCTGGATTTGATCCCACAGAAATGGCTTTGATAGCAATGTGTAAAAGTAGACACTGGTAGCGTGTAGACAGTTGGCACCGTGAGACAGACAAAGACACAGAGAGAGGGAGAGCAACACATCGAGAGAGAGAGAGACATTGTGGTTTTTTCTTCTCATGGATATATAATCAGTTTAAGAGGAAGTTTTTTCCCCTCAGTTTTGCTTTGATGCACAATCGCATTTCGACCCGCACTGTAATTCTCTGTCTCCCGCTTCATCTGTCCCTCTGACTCTCTTGCTCTCTCTCTCTTTCGCCGTGTTTGATGTGGTGGCACCCTGGCATTGTTCTCGCTATTGTGCCAATGTGGAAAGAAGGGAGGAGGGACAGGGGAACGGGACGGAGGGAACGAGACAGAGATAGATGAAGGGATGGTATTGCAGTATTGATGTGGCATTGAGGCCCCAGTAAAGTTGAAAATCTGGATATAATTGACAGCTACACTGGCAGATCTGGGAATCCCATCAGAACACAGCGGAATGTTCTAGAATGTTCCGTAATGACCTCTGAGAACTTTCTGGAAGGGCCAGCAGGCAGCGGGGCTCATATATCATCATATCATCATCACAAATACCAAAGATTCATGGTTCTAATTATTCCTTCTGCTCTCCCTCTTTGTTTATCTTCCATTACGCTGTCCTTATCTCTCCTGTCTATGTGTGTGTGTGTGTGAATCCTTCCTTCTATGTGTATTTATGAGTGAGTGCATGGTTGTGTCTATCTGTCTCTGTGTCTGTGTCGTTTTATGCAAGATTTTGTGTTCCAAAAGTTTGTGCTCATCTGTGCATGTGCGCTTGCAGTTGTGTAAAGTGAGGCCATTTCTTATATCTTTATAATTTTGACATTTAAAGGATCAGTTTGGAGGATTTTGTGGCATGTAGTGGTGTAGTTGCAGGCTGAAATCTCCTTGCCTCACCCTCACATGCCAACCTTGTAGGAGAAACTATAGTGAAACACTAAAGGCCCTATCTAGAGCCAGTATTTAGTTTGTCCACTCTGGGCTACTGTAGTAACATGGCGGTTCAACATAGCAGGCTCCACGGAAGAGGACCTACAGCAACTGTACATATTCAAGGCTCATTCTAGGGTAAAAAAAAAAACATTCTAACTCAGGATTCTTATTTTCAGGAGATTACACACTAATGAAAACAGTCATCCATTTACCATTTACTTCTCACCACTTATCCTATTGTACCCAAAAAGTAAAACATTCATATTTCAGAGTAAAAAACTGCAGCTGCGTCTGTTATCATTATCAGCTGTCATCTGTAATCTGTCAGTACTGACACCAAATCATGATGATTCATAAGTGTTTGAAATCTGAATTTACTGCTCATGATTGAGCAAACTGCTGAGCATCTGTTACAACATACTGAATAAGGAGAATTGAATGAGTGAGGAGTGTTATCGGACTCATGTCTTAGTGACTGCAGTGTAAATCTCATCATTTGTCATTTATATAGATGGAACGTACGTTTTAGTGCTTGTTTTATTCTGGACCAAAATTAGAAAATACACATGACTAACCTTGTGTTATTATGGTTCATAAATGTCTATAGAAATGAATCTACAGTTTTTATGTTGTTTTTTTAGGTTTATGAACCTTTGTTCTTTTCAGCCCTTTGTTGTTTTGTACATGGGAACTTATAATATAAAATGTGTGTGAAGCACATGAGCATTAAGTTTATTTGTTTCACCAAAAGATATTTTTTGGGGAAAAAATGACTCCACTTCAATGGAGCCTCATCTCTTGATCATCTTGTGGTCATTTTATTTACAGCAGCCAAGCTGACAAATCTGCTGAAGCATTTTGACATGAAGCCATCAACGCAGCACATGGAACATCACGATCTTTTGTGTTTTAAGGGCGCTTACAGCAATCAGCAGGAGAAGAGCTACACCAACATGAGAATGTATTTAAAATCAACAAGTTATTCAAATCAGATCATTTAATCCCATCAGACCATGATAATGGGATTACACAATCTGTTGATACGAAGTGAAGGAGAGGCACACCTGTTTCCTCTTCATGTCGTACCTGAGCATGTTTCCAGATGGATGTTTGTTTATGTGTGCATGAGCATCTGCAGGTGGAGCACGTATATGTTTATGTGTTTGATACCCCAACGTCACATATCCCCTCTCTCTCTCACACAAAAACACACATACACACACACATTTGTTTTCTCAGTCTCTCTCTGATTCTCAGTTTGACCCTCTCTTTTTCTCTCTATCGATTTAGACCACAACAAATGACTAATCCCATTTAAATAACTCTGGATGAATACAAAAGAATCCCTTTACTGACTCACACTGAATACTGAGAGGACCATTCAAAAAGTTACTTGTAAGGACTTCCAGATGAGTCTCCATGTTAGCTTATAGCAAATACTTGAAGGAAATCCCATCTTTAACTTGCACCGACTACCTAATGATTCCAGCTGACAGATCTGAGTACTGCAGGACAGCGCTGACTTACTTCTGATGCCTAATGTGTCTCGCTTTGTCGAGCAGTATTAGCAGATTGTAGGTAAAAGTCAGTGTAACTAAAGTCGCAGGAGGATCAAAAAGGCAAAAATAGTTTGACGTGTTTCTAATGATACGGTTTAGATCGTTTCTCAGTGCACATGTGGGTCAGAAATGTAGTTTTTGCAGATTTTTTGGGTTGTCAGCTCACCTTTCATAAAACTTTCTTCATATGAATGAGCACATTTATTATACATTCCTGTTCCCAGCCTCATGCAGAACAGTGCTGTTGCAGGGAAAAGTTGTGGCGCTACATGACTTTAAGGCAAACACAATCACAGTCTGTTCCATATGAAAAATGTAAACCTTCTGTTGTGTTTGCCACTGTCAGAATCAGGCAAAAAAACATTTTATCATGAAACATTTTGAAAGAAAATTCAATAAACGTCTCATACAAATGTTGGAGATGACATCTTGCTTTGGTGAGTGTGTAGCGAGGCTTCAAAGGAAAAAATGATGCCAATTCTCAGGCTTCTTCATCGCTTTCAACAATGTTCGTTATGTTAGCTAAATGTTTGTCTTGTACAATAATGAAAGAACAGTTCAGTGATCACTGTTTTAGTTGAGCAAATCCAGAGTGGAACTGATGCCCAACATTTTAAATGGCATCAAATAAAATGAAAAAAGAATTGTTGTACAACTTATTGTTTCAGGTAGTGACATTTTGCCAAAGTTGAATATGGAAATCAATCAAATGTCAAATTAATGAATCATATCTGTCGTTGTTTTTGGACTTTTAGACTGAATATAAATTGCAGACCTGCGTTGGTATACCCTTGATATTTAGCTCTTGGGGGAAAAAAATCTTAAAAGTGGAAAATGTCACCTGTACCTGTCAGGCGTAACTGTGTTGTGTGTGAAATTCAATGGTTCAATGGTGAATTCGTAAAGCGTGTGTGAGAAAGATAAAGGGCGATGATGAGAGGCTGAAAGAGGAAAAAGAAAGAAAGACAGAGAGACTCAAAGAGAATGAGTAAGCCAGAAAGAGAGGAGACAGAGAGAGAGAGAGAGAGAGAGAGAGAGAGAGGAGAGGAGAGAGACCGAGAGATGATTGATGGAGCCAAAAAGCCGATTTCTTGCTTCATCTGATCTGCATTACTCTGCAATCAGCAGACACACACACACACACACCACACACACACACACACACACACACACCGGCACACAAACACACACACACTCACACACACACACACACACACACACACACACACACACACACACACACACACACACCTTGTAATCAACACACATACACACTCTCAACATCTCTCTCACAGACTATTAGTCTGCAATCAACATGCAGGTTACTGATCAGCAACTGTCATCAACAACACACACTGCATACGTATGGACTCACACACATACAGTACACAGAGACACACACACATACACACACTGTCCGGGATAAGCTGGTGATGATGTCAGTACTCATCTACCTTGGTGCAGATAGTTTTGGTCATCACACACACACGCACACACACTAAACTTAGTGGTTGGAGTACTGTACTTCTGTACTTCACTACATTTATCTGACATTTAATTTTAAATACAAGTTTTTATATTTTTAAGGGTTAAACTACCAACTCGTAACATATACAACATATAGTGGTTCAAAAACTAACTCCAACTCAACCAGCGACAACATAATACGGTGGCTTCTGCTGCCTCATGAGTTCTTTCACTTTTGATTCTTTAAGCATTTTTTTGTTGCTAATATTTTATACTTTTACTTAAAGGTCCAGTGAGTAGAATTTAGTTGCATCTAGTGGACTAATCGCTGCATTGCAATCTCCTCACATCACCCTCACCTTCCTAGTGTAAAGTAGAAACACTTTAAGAGCCCTGTTTAGAGTCACTATTTAGTTTGTCTGTTGTTTTGCAATTATGATCAAAAACTAGTGAGCAGACAACTTTGCTAACAGCCAAACATCAAGCAAGACCAACAACAGCAGACATAGCAGCCAGCTAATATTACTTACTGGTCCAACAGCAGTCAGCCCAGCTCGGCGTCTGTCTTTCAGCCTGTTATTTCACCAAGCTCTTGCCAACGACTAAAAGTCAGTCCTAGATTTACTCTTCTTCTTTTTTGGTCACTCTCTTCTTTCATCCTCCATCAATGTCCTCTTTGCCTCTGCCATTATGTCCACAGAAGCTGCCAAGCATGGTTGCCTGCTAGTCCAGCTCTGGTTCTGCCACGACACTAGCTTCACTCCCCATTTAGTATTCCCCCGCGCCCCCTGTAAACCTCTTCTTTACAGTGGTCAAAAATGCCTGTTGTACAAACACTAACTCCCTCGGTACTCTGAGCTCACACTCCGGGTAGCCCGGCTAACAAACTAACAGCTAACATTAGCTCAACAGCAGCTATAGTACACAGCAGTTTACATTAGCATCCATCAGGAAACTCTGTAAATCACCAAGAGTTGCTGCAGAGCCTTAGAGGGATAGCAGAAAACATTGTATCCAGAAAATAGTGAAATAGTTGCTGGTGTGTGATTTTGTGCCATAAAGCATTACATGCTTCTCAGGTGATTGTACCTGGAGCACAAAGCTACATAGTGCAAGGACAGATCGGTGGAGAGATGGAATAACAGAGACATGATTCACCTGATTACAAGTCAGTGTAGCATCAAAATTATTTCAAATCTGTTAGTTTATGGTAGAAACGTTGCACAATGTTGCCTTAGGTGAACATTTGAATGCAGGACAGTGTTTTTACAGTGCGGTATTGCTACTTTTACTTAAGTAATTACTTCTTCCACCACTGCCCACACTCTCTGCTGGGAGTTTAGTATTTGTAAATAGGAAATGCTGCACACATTGAAGGATGCCAGTTTCAACATCTGTTAATGGCAACACCTCCCACCATGTTTTACAGCTACTTTGTGCTTTGTGTTTTGGACGCAGATGGCCTTGCTCACTTTCTTTTTTATTTTCTCTATTGATCCCCGAGGGACAAATTCATCTTTTCGCTTGCCTCCTCAACAGGAAGGTCGAACGGCGGGGTCGGCTACACAACTGCTCCCCTGGAGCTGCAGGCCTTCAGTATTTTGCTCAAGGACATCATTTTCACTTGGAGCAGAGAAACAAAATACACAGACCTAAACCTAAAGTCTTAACTTTACATTTTTAGTATTGTATATTAATCATATTCATGGTTTGGAACAATGCGTATTTATGCATAGTGTTTAATTTTGAACTCTGGGATAGAAAAAAATTACTGGCTATGACATAAACAACATATTTCAGTCACATAATCAGATTCTCATATGACATGAACATGTGTAAAATATATGTTATAACCGTTATAACTAACTGGACACAGTATAGTTAGACAGGCTTCCCTTATCACTGTTAACATGCAGCTTGTGAGCGCTCTCTTGAAGCTGATACTGACTTTTCCCTCATCATGGAGCGAGCAGCATAAAGCCAGTTGGGCAGTTGGGCTTAACAAAAGAGTGTTGACCTTGGGTTATTTGCATACTAAATACATAATAAATAATGTTAAATATATGGTTGCTCGGTGAGAACCATGTAAATTTAATGTCAGAGGTAAAAGGAAGACAAACCTTTAACCCTCTAGACCCCAGTAGAGTTCTACTGTGAACCATCAACTCAATTTAACATTCATTCATTATTCGCCTCAATTAACAAACAGTTCTGTCTCAAAAACAGAAAGAAATTTACATTTCATTTTAAAAAGACACAAATTCTTCTTTAATTTAATACCAAATGTGGCATTTTAAAGTTTTAGTTTAAACTTTTAGAGTTTGATTCAATGCTTAAAAATTTCTTTAGAAAGAAAAAAACAAATAGCTACGTGAAACAAATTGGTGGAAACCTGTAGGGGAAAAAATTATAGATATCAACATAATGATGAATATTTCTGGTTCTGTTTATTTATGACAACTATCTACAATACAAAGCTTAAGACTTTATTTTCTGTGTTTTGATAGACTGTGAACGATTTTAAAATGACGGGCACTCCCAGACACTATAGTGTATGATAGAAAGGGCACTGGAGCACTATGGAGTTTAGAGGGTTAAAATCACGTCAGCTACATTAAGTGGTAACCTCCAGGCTGTAGAAACAGAGAGCTCTGCTTCAGTTGGTTCTCTGACTTTGTGTCATCCACGAAAGTGTGAACTCTAATGCTTTTTTTTTTAAAGTTTGACTTCGTTTTCAGGTGATGAAACAGTTCTATGTCACTTCTCACTTATTTTTTATTGAAGATGGAAAGATATCAGAAAATGCAGAAGTGCATCTTTTGAGTGAGTCTCCTGACTTGAATTAGACCTTTACCGCGGTAACACTCTTTACTTATTGATCAAACGTTTTCATTGACATAAATGCACTGTATGGATTGTGCACTGTGCTATGTATGCAGTACGTTTACAGCACTGTAAAAAATGTATGTTGATTGAAATATATTTGATATGTAAGCACAGGAAAGAACATGCACATATGCACAAACACACACGGAAAAACAGCAAGCCTGCGTAACAGAGAGATGAGAAATGAGGGCAGAGATTTGAAAACATTCTAAAGTCAATGAAACAAATGTCTCCCTCTCTCTCTCTCTCTCTCTCTCTCTCTCTCTCTCTCACACACACACACACACACACACACATCACAAAATGACTTATTAGTAGTCTAATGTATGTGAAGTCTCTCAAAGCAAATGCATGCAAACACACACACACTCCACGTGGATGAGTGATTAGTAACTTAATGTTAGTGAAGCGTCATCATTTTTCAGTTGAGTGCTGGAGGTTTGTTGGTATGAATTATGACCTCTGTATCGCCATCCATCTACCACTCTACCTCTGCTTTTCCTCCATCCTCCCTCCATCCAGCTTTCTGTCTTTATATATATGTGTGTGTGTGTGTGCGTGTGTGTCTCTATCTCTCCTTCTTTGTTTCTGTCTTCCTCCCTCACTCCTTCTCATCGCTCATCTCTCTGCCTGCCTGATCATCATAATCAGATATGATTTATAGTGACACACACACATGCAAACACGCACACACGCAGACTTCACGCACACTCAAATCGTTAATCAGATATTTGTCCCGCGGTGGGGTATCATAATTCTAACGATAACAGAATCTCTAGATGATTAAAAAAAAAACACACACACTGCAACAAGATGCTGTCTGATAAATTACACTCCGCGGTTTATGTGCACACACACACACACACACACACACACACACACACACACACACACACGCCCACACAGAAAAAACACATAGATACTTGCTTAACAAACTGCCCTATGTAGTTAAAATGACTAAATTAATGTAAGTAGACAGGACACACACGCACACACACACCTATCTCTGTCATTACTTTCTCATTCTTGCCCCCGCCTAACTCATTCTTGATATGCTGCACACTGTCTCAGTTTAGCTGATGTAAAAATGCTAAATGAAGCCATAGTGTACTAATGGGATTTATGCTGCCAGCATGCTAATGATCGCTGCTAGCTGATGTTAAAGGTGCAATCAGTAATATTTCACCGTCTCTCTGCACAAAATGACCGTAATTTATGAACAAGTGTTGCTGATCAATGCCGGCAGCTCAGCACCGCGGCACCGAGGTGACAGAGGAGCTTTCAAACTTTCTAAAGAGGCAGGTCTGTTTAGAAAGCTTGTATCTGTGAATGAGAAAGTAATGGCAGCTGTGGAGATTATTAGGCCTTAGAGGACTTCTGCACTCTATTGAACTGAATGATTTTGTGTTCTGAAATGAAAAAGCCATCATTTAAAATACCCAATTCCCGGCCTCTCTGCATGCACGTGGGTATGAAAATAAGACATTTTATGGCTTTGCTTTGACGTTACCGGTGATTAGAAAATATTTTCTCATTTAATTTTGCTAACACCGAGTCTAGTGGCTCTTCAGATATTGACTGAAGGAGCTGAAATGGCTGCATTTTAACTAAATGCACTCGCAAAGATTCTTTCAGTGGAAGGAAAGGTCAAAAGTTGAACACCTCAAGGGTGTGTGAGAGAGAGCGTGTGCTCAAAATGAGGATCTTCTCTAAAACCTTTCTCTTAGGTCAAGCCTGGCACAGAGAACACACTGTAACGTACAGATGTATTAAGGAAGAAGTTTAACAGGTTAGACATCTTCACCAGAAATCATTAATATATGATAAGAGTTTAGCTCAACTCAACTTAAATTTTTATTGTCAGCAGTTACAGTAAGTTACATAATATAATACTTATACTAGGAGAGATGGTAAAGGAGGGGAAGGAAGAGGAGACCCAGCAAAAGAAAGAGAGGAGTCAAAGATAAGAAGCAATGGGAATGAAAGAGAGCGAGGCAGGAGGGAAGATAGTAAAGGAGATGATGGGGTAGAGACAGACAGATGGAGAAATGCATTTTATATATGCCAGTGGTGGAGGAGCTGCTATGCAAGATGCTGGTCTGCCCATCGGGAGGAACTTCAGTGTCTGGCTCAAGGACACTGCAACATGTGAACAGGAGGAGCTGGAGGTTAAAGCTCCAACGGGAGCAGTGGGGTATATAAACACACTTATGACCATATTGCCTGCATTATGTGCGGTGTGTGTGTGTAAGTGTGAGTGATGCAGAGCAGGAGCTATCCAGATAGTTTACTGGGACTGATGTACTCTCATGTCTTCCTTATTCGTTTATGTTTTCTCAGAAATCTGTCTTTTTTAAAAGGATGCTTTATATTTGTGTAAGAAATGTTTTGATTTTTCTCTTTTGTGTTCCTGTCCTTCTTGCTTTCTTTGCTCTCCATGCCCATATTTCTTTATTTGTATCTCTTTCAGACAGATAAAGAGGCTGTATAAGTGCATGCAAAATGAAAGCGAAGGAGGTGAAAGCATTGAGATAGACAGGAAGACTTTGCTCCAAGCTGTTCGGTAAGGTTGCAGTTTTCCATTTTGTGTGAGAAATACACCTTACGCAGCAGAGCAAAAAGCCACTGAGCTTTATTTCACTTATTTTCCAAGTCAATCAAATCAAAACCTTGGCTGAACAAATGATTGGTGAGAATGACTCCCTGATCCACAGACTAAAACATAGTTAACTCAAGGAAAAACATTACAGCAGAGGCCTAACAGATTCATGCTGATTGCATCATATCATCTCCAGTATCTGAGTTTTCTTGTTAAACACAGTGCTAGCTGTGTCACAGCTCCACTCACAGACTAATACAAAGGAGAAACACATTCTTATATTTGACCCTAACAGTTTAGTGTAGGGATGTGATGCAAAATAAAAGATAAAGGGATAGAAAGACGGACACATGGACGGACAAGTAGCAAATCTGACTTCACGCAGAATTCTGGATCATATGCCATATTTCCATTTTCCATTTTATTAACTGTAACCTTTTGCTTACCTAACCTAGCTTTAAACAAATGGTTTAGTGCAGCGTTGCTCCAACTTTTTGTACCACGTACCACCTCAGAAAATATCGGCTTCTCCAATTATCACAGACAAACATTAAAATACAGCAGCATAGGCTGACCCTGTTCAACTACAGACATTTCACACAGGAGGCAGGTTTATTCCTATCCTGAACAGAACCAGTTCAGGAGCCAGAGCTTATTTGGTGTTAAAGCAGTATTCCTGACCCACACTTGCATTTTGAACCATTCATTTCACGTAACTATAAACCTTACTTTACTTACTATGTTGCCAACCAAACAACAACCAGAGACTCTCATTTAAATAGTTTATTGATAACACAAAGGGATTGTGCAGTGCAGGTGGGGTAGCTAGTGGCAGAGTGTCTGGGGTGTCCAAGAATCCCAGAGTGAAGACCTGGATGTGGCAGCACATTCAGAGAAGCAATGTTACAAAGGAACACAGAGTTGGCCGTTGCGCTGTCAGGTTGTTTTTTGTCAATCTTTACCATAAATACATGTGCAGATATAATAGAGTGAAAACTTAAAGGTCCAGTGTGTAGAATTTAGTTGCATTTAGTGGTCCAATCACTGCATTGCAATCTCCTCACATCACCCTCACCTTCCTAATGTAAAGTAGAAACAACACTTTAAGGACCCTGTTTAGAGTCAGTATTTAGTTTGTCTGTTCTGGACTACTGTATAAATAAGGTGTTTCAACAGGGCGGCCTCCATGAAAGGGGACCCTCTCCCACTGTAGATATAAAAGGATGATTTTTAAGTAACAAACATAAAAAGATTCTTATTTTCAGGTGATTATACATGCACGAAAACATAGTTATGAATATTATATTCCATGTTTGCCTTATTCTGAAAATAGAGGCCCCAAATCTTACACACTGGACCTTTAATAAACAAAACTGCTGTCACTGAACATAATCTGGGATTATGCAGAATCATCCAATGACAACATTATGGTCGGCCGATAGGTTTGATAAATCTGTCAGCGTGCTGCAAATAGCTCTGAATTTCCCCGATCCTCGTGGACAAAATGTTCGCCGTAAAATAAAGAGCCACTTTGAGCTCTGAGCCTTGTTCACTGTTCATTCATGGTGTTCATTTACCCCAGGTGGTTTGCTACCGAGCTCCTTCGTCTGGCATGGACGGCGCATAAACACACCTGGAGTCACAACGGGTGCATCGTCTGCAAGACCTTAATGAACAGCCGTCTGAATACACACCAAGTCTAATATGGTGCAGCTCTGCAGGCTGAAATGTAGCACACTGCCTTTCATTTGTTGTTTTCCAGATTTTTGAATGAGGACAGTTTTATATTCTTTCCTCTGTCTCCCGTCTGTTGTCTATATGTGAGTGGCAGGTATTTAGTAACACAAAATCCTGAATTCTAACCTCTGTTGGGATACCGTGCAAGAGGCAACAACCCTCTCATTGTTATACCTCCTCCTGTGTTGTGGTGAAGACGGAGAGAGGGAGAAAAGGTTCCTCACTTAACCAGGAGGAAAACAAAATCTCCCTTTTGTTAAACCATGAATTCTAATTTTCAGGACATTTTCTTTAATTTCCTTTCCATTTCCTGTTATCTGGCTTTTTCTGCTGCCCACTAAGCACGCTCTCACACATGGATGCACACACTCCTGCGTAAACACACACACACACATACAAAAGTGCGCAAAAGTTTTAATTGATCGGTGTGTATGTCAGTCAGAGCTGTGATTTCCCTATGGGTCATTTCCAAGCTTCCGTGTGTCTAGTGTCTAGTCTCATATTCTCATTCTGTTCTCTTTTCCATCCCTCCACCCTCTGTCATCTACATTTCACTCTCTCCTACTCATCTCTTCCTTTTTTTTTTATGTTCTTCCCTGTAATCCGTAATCAGGTATCCTCTCCACCTTGTCCCGGGTCCACATCTGGGCGCATGTGATGTGATTTGATCCTGATTTCCGATTTCGTTTAGCCACTTGATGACTTCATCTCCTTCTCATCACTGGATGTGGAATTCTTCGTGTCTCATGTGCCACTTTCTGAGCGGTTCGCAGGCTTACTCAACCGTCTGTAAGCCCTCTACAGTAGATGACTACTGAACCGTTGGATTACCACCTGGCCGTCAGCATGTCATCCCTGTAGCCTGGTAACAACATCTGATTGGAGACTATGCTACAAAGCAAGCAGACTGACTGTTTTTCTCTTTTCCCTCTCCATCTCTACACTCGATGACCCGGCCTCCTCCCTTTGCAAATGTGGTGGTGATCTGTTCTATATTTGTTTGATGTAGAAATACATTCGAACTCATCACCACCATCAAAAAAACAAGTTTTCTATGAACATTGTCTGCCTGTAAAACGTCAGCCTTTGCAGCTTGGGGGCATGTTTACCAGCGATTGTCCTTATTTTCATGCCTACAAATTGTGTTTTTATGCAGGGAGATTAATACTGTCAAGATAAACTAGGTCCTCATATTACTTAAAAAGTCACGCCATCATACTGTATATAAACCCTTTGGGTTCAACAAATCACAACAGTCTTCTCAGCGCTGGTTGTCACGCTACAGATTCATGTGAGCTTGTTTTGACGAGACCGTGACAGATGAAACATATTCCTCCTTGTCCCAAAAGAAGTTTTTTTTGTTTACTTTCTCTCTGGGTGTTCGTGTTAACCTGTATGAACTAATACAAATGCAGAGCTGTGAGAAACCAATGGCAATTACTGTATGTCGCTGCCAGTTAAGACGCTGATATAGCCACAAGGCCTTGGTGATAATTAATTTCCCTAGACGTAACAGCAAATCATTTCTGCAGTACAACCTGTGCCATGACACTCTGTTTGTTTGATTGCAGAGGTTCTGTGTTCGTAAAAATTCCACTGCGAGCGTTGCAGCTCACTAACTTTTTTTGCTCTAGGTTTTGGCTTTTGTTGTTTTCTCTTTGGGGGTAAAAAATTTCAGGCTTCAGTGGAAATAATTGAGCATCTCAGAATTCTGGGTGTAAATTAAGCTGCATTTCATCTGGCTGTGTTTTCCGATTGTGTCTGGATGTAATCCACGGGATTTGCTTTGTAAATCTGAGTGAAATGTAGACTTAGTTTATCCCATGTGAATTGTCTCCTTTTTGCAAGAATATCAAATAGTTATGATTAATAAAGATTTACTCCTGAAGGAAAAATTTACATTGTTACGCTAACTTTGACTCAGAAAGTTTGCAGGAAGAAATCTGACAAGCTAACAGTGTTGAATGACCTTGGTACAACAGTTCCAAACCATGATGGCACGTTGGAAAAAACAACTTTTGCTGTAGGACACAGAATCCGTCCCAATTCTTAAGTTCACTTGTATCCCCATAAAAGAGGGCCAGTCGGTCTTCAGGGTCACGAAGGTTCATTGTCGAGAAAGACAGACGGAGAAAGAGTCGGAGAGGAAAGAGAGAAAACAGACAACAGAAGGGCAAGGAGACGGAGGGGAGGGCAAAACCTCATCAAAAAGGGAAAAAAGATATACAAAGTTTAAAAACAGTTTTATGAAGACAAGAAGTAGAAAAGAATGAGACAGAGGGAGGGAAGAAGGGGCGGAGGCCGGGTTGATGGCCATGCATGAAAACAACAGAAAAAAGTTAAAAAAGAAAAAGAGGAAACTTCACCACAGAGAAGCCGATTGCATGTTCAGATCTTTAACTGCTGGTCAAAACAACTACACATACATAAACACACACACACACACACACACACACACATCCATGCATGCATACAGAGCCCGACACACTCGGAACAGAGTTATTCTAAGCGATAATGTCTTTACCAGTGCTGAGGCCTCTTCGGATTTTGGTCCTGTGGCTGGGAAGCTCTGAACCCACAAGCTATGATAGTAACTAGCTGGTTCTGAGGCATGAACAGCCAAATCATCTCAGTCATATGCTGCATAAATGACAATAATGGACATGGCTTTCATTTCGCTTAACAAGGGAGCGCACATGGCCCCAATTACAGGTTAACCTCAGTTTCTTTTGGCTGCTCCATAAGGCGTGGTATGATTTAAACTGTGTTTAGCAATATTTTTTGCTCGTACTTTGAGAATAGGCAGGTGATGTTAGATACTAGCAGCAATACCAGTATGGAAAACTTTGCCACAGCATATACATCAGTTTGGTAACATTGCATCAGAGCATCGCAGAGTTATAAAATGAAATGACCAAAACATGTTTGCTCTGCGTGGGAAGCAATTTTTATATTTATTTTTTAGAGATTAATCACATGGTGAAAAGATACACAACCTATATCTACAGTAATGTGTTAAACATGCCGGCATAATTCACTGTGCAAATCGTCTGCTTGATGTAAGTCATAATGACATGCTGGGCCTAAAATGTTTCATAATGTCAAAAATTAGACTCACTTCTCGTAATCCTGCCAAAATAAGTTATTTGTTTATTTGACTTCTTCTGTGTTCTGTTGCTACAGGCCTTTATTTGTTCATTCACACAGCTATAAATATGAATTTTACTCGTCTTTACTCTCTTCTCTTACCACAGCGGTTTGAATCCCTCGTGAGCAGGGAAACTGCACATGTAAAACCTCAACAGCCACCTTCAAAAGTGCCCTTGAGCAAGGCTGTTTCTGTTTCTGCCATCTGTATAGGGTTTCCTCACACACACACACACACACACACACGCACATACACATGACACATCCATCCTTCAAATGCAAATGATGCAACATATTTGCTGAGCGTGGCATCATCATAGCATTAGAAAATCAGCACCTTGGAAGGCCCTGGAGCACCAGGGCAGACAACAGCTGGAGGACCAGTGTAGAACCAGTCCTTGTCCATTAGAGGACTAGTGGAGGTCTGTGGCCTCCATGTTGAGAAGTCCTGTGTGTGAGGGAGTTGTTGTGTTTGGAAACTGAATTTCACAGGGAGGCCCTGTCTCTTTTCTGTGGTTGGTCTCTCAATTTATTTTCTTCTTTTTGTCTATCAGTCGATCTGTTTGTCTGTTGTGGTTGGTGCTCATTTTAGCCCGAGGACAACCCAAATCTACGCACACACAGACACTCACACACATATGCTCAGGCTCAGTATTTTGGCACTGAGCTCAAACAAAACCACAATGGTCCAGCCCTTGGCAAGACAGCCAAGATGAACTGACCACTTTGACGTCCGTCTGGACACACATATACGCACAAACACACACAGACAGAGTAGAATAGAATAGAGTAGATTATTTCTGTCATTTCATCTTTGTGATGACATGCAGTACTTCATACTGCCGTCTGGTAAAGTAGGTTTCGGAAGACCGTATTTGAACAGTTAAAGCGTTGTTTTGGAGGTCTACCTGGAGGATCGGTTCGTTTTGAAGCTCAACATCATCTTGAATCGACTGTTACTATGACTGATGTACACACAGTGAATATATTTGTGAACGAACAAAAATCTCTGAGTTTTAAGTGCAGATATGACTCAAGCTCGGAAACACAAACCGAACCGATGGCTGAGTTTTGTTCTGACGAAAAGAGTGGGGAAAAGTATTTCTTTACTTATTGACGTGTTTGAGTGGGCACACCACACCCTGACACACACACACACACACACACACACGCACACACTCTCACAGACGCACACCCTGTGCAGGGCCCCAGCTAAAAGCAGAGGGGACTGTTTCCTGTCTGTCGGACCACGCCCTGAGTGAAAGAGTACAGGGCTCTCATGTACTTTGGCAAATACAGTTTATCTTCATCCTGAACTTGTCATTTTTGTTTGTTTTGTTTTATTTTGCCATAAGACGCTGCGGTCGTGTGCTAAAAGAGAAAGTCACACACGGCTGATTGAATAACCTGAAGAGCTGACAGTATGAGGAGCGCATAGCGCGTCCCACACGTAGTCTACTAGAGGATACTTTCCACTTCCTTTCTATGTTTCTGTCCATCCTTTATTTCTTATTTCTGCTTTTTCCTCATGTCATATGGCCAAAAGACACCGTCCGTGGTTGTTTTTCCAATCTAACTTGCAATTAAAGGTGAATCTCAGTGATAAAACAACTTTGTGGCAGCAGTTTAAGGAAGGCTCTTTCCTGTTTCGATGTGACAACGTGCACCTGTGCACTCAAAGAGCTCCATATAGAAACCCTATCCAGCACCTCTGGGATGAATTGGAGCACTCACTGAGCTCTGGGCCTTATCACCTAACATCAGTGGTCGACCTCACTAATGCTCCTGTGGCTGAATGGGATTAAAACCCTGCAGCGAGGTGCCACAGTCTTCTGGAAGCCTGAGAGTGTATGGCAGCATGTTAATGCCCATGATTGTGCAGTGAGAGCAGACACATATGGGTATGATTGTCCTTTTTTTTTTACTGTGTTTCTCATTAGGTGAGGACACCTGCCATTAGTGTCATAAAACATGAACTGGTTTCATGTGAGTGTGTGAGTGTGTGTGTGTAATATGTGTTTATTCTTGCCTCAGGATGGTCATGACGAGGATACAAATATCAAGAAAACCCTTCAAAGTGAGGATACATACATGTGTGTGTACCTGTGGGTTTCTGTTTGTACATATGTAGTTTTTGGCTGTGTGTGTGTGTGTGTGTGTGTGTGTCTGTGTGTGTGTGTGTGTGTGTGTGCGTGTGTGTGTGTGTGTAGGTGTGTGAACGCACTCAGGTACATAGTATAAGAGAAAACTTAGCCATGTATAAAATTGGCTTCGCTGGCTGGTTGCTCATATTCACTCAACCAGCCTTGTAGGTCCACACAGAAACTATCGTTCAAATCACCTTGAATGGTGATTCTCTCTCCCTCTCTGCCTCTCTCTCTCACCCTCTCTCTCTCTCTCTCTCTCTCTCTCTCTCTCTCACCATTTCTCCCTCCAGTTCCACAGACTGAGCTCTATTTTAGCAGCCAGCCATAAGAAAGTGGGCGAGGATTCAAATTGAAACCTGCCCATTTATGAATCAAATTTGTTCCGCGTATACATTTTCCATAGCGCACAGGACTGCATCAGCCTGTGTTTAGATAATTCTGCACGTGTGTGTGTGTGTGTATGTGTGTGTGTGTGTGTGTGTGTGCAGGAGGGTTTCGGACAGTACTTGTAGTGAGACGTGTATGTGTGTGTGTGTGTGTGTGTACAATTATGAATTATGCCATTGTTCCCCTCATCAACTTTGTTTAGAGTACACTTGATTTAGCTTGATGCTCTGTATGTACAAAAGTTGTGATTTTGCGGAGGTCTGGATTTATTAATCCTCTTGTGATTTAGTTTTTCACTTCCTGGAAACTCAGGTTTGTTTATTCAGGCAATAGTTACCAAAATGTTGCTTGACATCATTCACTGAGTTGGACGGAATATTAAGACCTGCTGCTCCTTTCACAAAGCTGCACTGACCTGCCGGTGGACAGAGGTTAATGCTCCGGCTCTTAATCGATTTCACCTTTTTAAATCCACTTCAGTCGCGAGGAGGAGAGGAGAAATATTGAGGATTGAGGCCATTGACACAGTGCTACAAAATGTACAAAGCAATGTAAGCACATTTGATGTATTTATGATCAGTTAAATATGATAAAGCGACATTGTAACACCATATCAAAAGATGATTGTGCAGCTGTAGCTATTACAAAAGCATTCCTTTTGATTAATCTGGAAGTCTGATGACATATTTAGTGGAGCTTTTGCGGATTTATTTTTTCTTGTTCTTCCTTTGATTTAGAATTCCCACATCACACCCTGCATACAGGGGATTAACCACAGCAGACATTAACCCCTCACTCCTGTTAACACCAAATAAATACACCAAAAGGCCAAGAAATTTTCACATATTTCAACAAGTTCTTTCTTTTCTGAGTAATTTCCCTGTAATCTAACTTGGCAGATTTTGACTGTCAGAGAGCAACTTTCAGTCAGCGTGATCATTTTACTTCCTCTCCATAACAAAGCTACCAGTGGAGTGAAGTCGTTTTAGGTTCCCCCCTTCATACACATTCAGCTTCTTTCAATTGCAAATGATGAACTGGGTGAGTGCGTGCGCTTTGGGACGTTTTCCACGTCAACTTCAGAGTTAAAAAGAGAATTACTTTGACGTACAGTAAGCATACTGGTTTGATTAAACTTGTTTGTGAAACGCTTTCATAAATGAGGCTGCGGGGCAGATAAAACATGATCAAACGAGCCATGAATGATTAGTTACACAATAGACTCTAACTTAAGCACATCCAATATTTAGCCATAACAATAAACACATCTGGAACACCGCAGTATAAAAATAATTTCTGAAGGCCAATTACAGAACGTGTATTGAGTTTTACAAACCCAGGATGGTTTATCAGGGTCCGGATTTTGGATGTTTATTATCACCAACCAAATTTCAGAAAAATTAAAACAGCATGTAACTTGTAACCACATCGGAAACACAATGTTTTGTCAGTCTGCTCTTGTCTATACTTTTCCACAAATATCAGTTTTTTTCTCCACATCTTGAGAAGGATTCCAAAGTTTGCCAACTCTCCAGAAAGAAAGAACACATTAAGAGGTAAGGCATTTCAAGAAAATAAAAAGTCTGACACACACAGAGCTAATGAAGACGGAGGATTTGAAGACAGAAAAAAGAAAAAGAAAGAAGGAAGGAATGAAAAGAGAGTCAGCTCAGTCCTGTATAAATGAATGCTCCCTCACTCCTCATCTCCCCTGAGCAGAAAGCAAAGACGAGGGGAAAAAGAGGCAAAGCGAGTGAACATGGTGAGATGGAAAATGTGAGGAGCGGGCCCGGGCCGAGCCGGCGGTTTCACCAGTATAACTGTCCTATTGTCTGACTCCGACCAGAAACTGAGGGCAGGAGACGCACACACACACACACACACACACACACACACTGTAACACACACACAGACATACGGCTGTGTCGTTGTCATGACTGTCATCAAATGCTGTGTAAATGCTAATGCGTGTGTTTCTGTGTTTGTCTAAACCATGACCATAGAATCAGACTGAACCGTTGCTGCTGTGGAAGTACGATGATCACGATTGTATTGATGTCATTAACACATGGACAGCACATGAGAGATATGACGCACACACATGACAGGTGTGATTCTTCTTCACTTCCAGTTTAAACACACGTGTCAGCATTAGACATTCACTACATTCAGTATGAAACTATGAAACCAAGTTGAACAAAAAGGGTCTGTTAAATGATACACCACAATTATCGCTCTCTGGCAGAGATTAGAATACCACTCTCATGACAGCCAGCAGACAGAAGTTAGAGCTTAGATTTTACCTGCAGACTGAGCCAGGCTAGCTGTTTCCACTTGTTTCCAGTCTTTGTGCTAAGCTAACAGGCTGACGTCTGTAGCCTTGTTTAGTTACAGAAACAAGGTGACATAATACACAGTAACCCAGCTATTAGCCGAACACTAGAACTCAACCAATATATCAATAGGGCAATGTTGTTGGCCGGTATTGATATGTAGTCATCAGTCTATATATCTGAATCTGAAAACTTGTTTTTTGATGCAGCAGAAGATGTTTAAATCTAATATTATAGTTATTTGTATTTATTAAAGTCACAGTGAAGTTTACTGTTTCAGTGCACTGATGTAATTTCTGACAATAAACTTTATTGTTAAACTGTAAAATATCCTAAAATATCCTCCATTATATATCTTTGTGAAACGAGTGTTTCTATGTTAATAGAACACTGGACATATTTACTGACTGATATTGGTATCAGCATCAGCTCCAAAAATCCTGCTTTGATCAGGCTCTAGGTCTTACTCATGACTTACTTTCCCCACACTGACTGAGTCCACTGAACTTTATCTTCAGCTCTATCTTTGCATTGATTGTTTGTAATTGATGGAGTCAATGCTTCATTAACAGCGACATATTAATCGGTTAAGATGCGTCTGTTATCGGGAGTAGTACATGTGTAAAATGATGCATATTATCAGTGCCCTTTGCACAGTACGTTCCTGAAACGAGGCTCCGTCATCAGTTGCTGTCATGTTGCTTTATCATAGCTCGCATCGTCCGTTCATCTTGAAGAAGACTGAGAAAGTTTAGGAAAGTTCAGCAGACACGCAGCTGCGGACACGTGAAATGAAATAAAAATTGGATAGTTTATGTGTTAATATTCACTGTAACCATGACTTCTATGTGATGGATACCCTTTTTGGACCGAAATTTGGACGGAGCGAGTTTCGGAAAAACTCTCTTCATTTGGCATAAGCTGTTTTCATGCACCTTTAATACCCCACCATCGAGCCTGTCTGTCACCATGAATAAACCTGTAAACAGAATATTCCAGTCCAGCTGTGGTGTCCTGCTCTCAGAGTGAACAGTTTGCCAGAATAAAAAAGAGGCTGCCAGCTCCCTTCTGAGGTTGACTGAGCGGGAGGTTACTCCTAATACAGTGGAAAATAGCGATGATCCCAGTGGTAGCAGCAGAAGTCAGTGCTTATCAGCAGCATGGTTTCAGTTGACATTAAGTGGAAGTTATATATATACAGTACATTCATCACAAGTCGCAAGTCTCTCTTTTACAGAGAAAAAAGTAGACCTAACAAATGAAATAACAACAAGAGGCCAAAACAAACTAACAAACCTGCCCTGTCCAATCTCGTCAGGGGCACCGTGTTTGAAAAGAAAATGGACAAAACCTTGGAAACAGGTAGTGGGAGTCTCAGTTTGCACAAACACCAAAAACCAAAAAGTCAAAGGAGTAACCTGATTCAAATTGACAGTTAGACACTCTAACTGGTTTTCCATCAATCTTACTAAGATCTTAACTGGATTATAGTAACAGAGTTATGTTACCTCTGTGTGTCCAAAGGCAGGTAACATGAGGATCCATATTTAAATGGATAATTCTTTGTGTAAATTCTGTGACTGTGCACTTTTGTGCAGGTGGAGCTTTGCTGCATTAAAATACCAACTTGTGCATAAACACAGTCATTGTGAGAAGAGCTGGTTGAATGTTAGCGTGGTTATTCTAACACAGTGATGATATGTTTACATGTGACCACCCAAACCGAGTCACTTGAGCAACTGGGTTAAAGAACTGAGAGTACCTCCATGCAGCCGGTGACATAAATAAGTGTTACGGTCTTATCTGAACAAAGGATTGCATTTCAACCAGGTCAAATCAGTTTATCTGATGCTGTTGTACAAATATAGATCAACTTAGACGCAGAGAAGAAGCATGCTGTTTCATCTGTATCTGTCAAATTCCTATTTCTTTGTTTAAATTAATGAACTTTAAGGACACAAAGGCCAAAGATTCTTCCAAACCAGAACTCTCTCTCTGTCTCTCTTTGGTTAATGCCATATGTCACTGTGGGACCAAGATAGATTTATATCTGGACTTTTACTAAAAGCCTCAAAGTTTCAAAACAACATTTTAAAATCTCATCTAAGTCCAGACACAGAGTCTCTCTCTATATGTGTGTGTGTGTGTGTGTGTGTGTGCCCAGCGTATGTCTAACAGCCGAGGGACACAATGAGAAAAAGGAAGAGAGTAGAAAGACAGAGAGGAGAGGGAAGTGCAGACAGAGAGAGAGAAAAAAGACAAGAGACAGGCTGTTGATTTGTGAGCAGAAGTGTGTATGTAAAATCTATAAATGTTACGCTGACATATGGACAGACCAGCAGCCGGTCAACATGTAAACTGAAACCAGATTTACTTTTCACAAGTTACGCTTTCCATTCAACAGCATCTCCGTCATTCTCCCTCTCCGTTTCACACATTGGTCCTGCTTCTCTCTTTATATGAAATCTACTTAAAAAACCTTGAAGCTACTTCACGGTATAAATTAATTTTATAGAAATTGTTCTGGGCAAGAGGGAAAGAAACAGAGAGAAATTCCAGTGACATAATTACAAAACTCTTGATTTTACTGCAGGTGAACAGTAGATATTCAGATATTATGACACTCTGTGGGACCACTTTTATTTGATCTGTGTGTTTATGATGGATGAGTTTGAAATGGAAACCTCTCAGAGCTAAGTGCCTTTAGAAAATTTATCATGAGACACATAATGTGTGAATAAATACTTGCTCTATTATAGTAATATATATCCAAGGGCTACAGTGAGCACACAGACACCGGCTGAGATTATAATAATGAATTTCCCCAGATTTAGAATATTATAGTCATCTGATCTACATAATATAAATATTGGAATATTGCAAAATATAATAAACATTTAAGTCTGTCATAGCCATTTAGCTCAAGTTGCCTTGAATATTTGTAAGCAAACATTCTGAGATGTATGTTTGGGTGATTTATTTCTTTTTAATTTCATAAGTTAAATCCAACTCATTAAAAGTTATACAATATTTTGTTATATACAGGATCAAAAACAAAATAATATCTACCCAGTCGCTGTCTTTCCACCCGAGTTGCTCTCGTAGGTTTTGTGGTCAGGGAGCGGTCTAAAGCTGTGGTCTGCACTAAATACAAGTATTCATACAATATTGCTAAAAATTGTGTCAACATAAATCTTCTTAATTGGATATGAACAAATGCTGTACATTCAGCAGAACATATCATGTGCTGCATTTTGAGCACAACAAAACCTGTTTGAATACATGTCTGTTCATGCATTATTTACAACAAGAACCTAAATTATACATCTCCCTTACATGTACTCATAAGCTTTATCACATCATGTTGTTCTCAAACATATAAGGTTTTTTTTTTGCTTATTCACAAAAAAACGTACACCAAAATATGTTTTATTATGGGGATGTTTGTGTCCGTGTGTGTGTGTGTGTGTGTGTGTGTGTGTGTGTGTGTGTGTGTGTGTGAGGGAGAAAGAGGAGAGAATATCAGAAAATGTGTTTCTATTCACTCTAGTTCTCTGGCTGTCACACGTTTCTTTTTCACACACCAACACACACACATATATTATATGAGCCTAACACAAATATATATTCATCTGCTCACTTCATTGTACATCTACGCGTAAGGGAAGACACATGTTTTACTGGAGCGTCACACTGTTAACAGACCATAATGATCCATCCAGTATTCTACTGGAACTGTACTGTAAGTTTGCAGAAAACAATGTGCTTCTCACTTCACCCCCACTCTTTTGAGTTGAGTATGTGCACAGCAACTTTGTCATTATTCTCTTGCATACATTTAAACTTTCAAAAAATCACAATTAACACATTTTTCACATTTCACAGAAAATCAAACTTTTTCATCACACTTTAACTTGACATCGGTATCATCCCTAATTGGTTATTTTGCAGCCTGTGAGGCGATTTAATCTGGCAGAATACTTTAGCTTCTTTATCTGCTGTTTCACATTACACTACAGCACATATCTCTTCACTTTAACATGGAAAATAACCACATGACCTCATGTTTTGGCCACGAAATAACGAGAATATTTGGTCAAATGATGTGCATCAAGTGAAAAGTATGCACGTTATGATGCTGGATGAGAAACTCTTTGTGGGTTTTGTGGTGTGCTTAGTCATGGCTGGTCAATTTGAAAATCATAATTTTATTATGATATGTTTCATGATCATATAAGTCACATAGTAATGAAACTGTCTTCTAAAATTCTTCAATAATTTATCAAGTTAATATAAAATACCAAATTACAAATATTAGAATACAAAGTTTAAGCCCAACTGTTCATTCATATTTATTTTCTTATTTGTCACTGTGCCGCGTCTCCAAGGAAAACAGAGCTTACTGTTACTGTAACTCCCTTATAAGAAAGCGTTCAACAGAATATGTACACCACAATCAAAAAGTTATTCATACAATATAAACTTTGGTGAAGCAAACACAATTACTGATAATAATATAATGATATTTAAAGTAATAATATTTTCTGGAAGAACTGTATGGTCTTACAGTAAAGTGTTCTAATTCAGACCTGGACTGAGTGTGCAGTGAGAGTTTTGGGTGTGCCTTCGCCTGTGCACAGGTTTATACAAAACCTTGGCGTCTTTCTCGTGCTCCTTTTTTAGATTGTGGAAAATCAGACTATAGACTTGTTTGCTTTTTACGTCTGAAGCCTCATCTTTAAATTCTCTTTTTGTTTAAAATAGTGAGCTGGCAACATATGATTGGGATATAACAACAGAATCAAGTAACAACATTACAAATAAGAATGCACCTAATAAAAAATAAATAAATAAATCTTTTTTTCATGAAGATGACTCTTCTCCTCGGGGGGCTCCTCATCAACGTATTCAACAATAGCAGTGCTGCAATGAAAGTCATACCCGCACAAATCAGATGGTAAAAATCTGCATCTTTGTGACCAAATCCAAACAGAGTGATGAAAAATATATATTCCTTGCCCTTTACAAGTGATTCTGGAGAAATTCAATACGATCATTAATGCGAACAACGACCCAGCAACTAATGCAACTAATGTCAGCTATCGCTAAAGTTTTAGTTAACATGCAGAGAGGGCGAGGCGGTTTCCCAGATCCACTCGCAACTTTCCTGTTACTATAGCTAACATCACAGCAGCAGCGTATCTTGGCAAACTTGAGAGTAAACTGAATGTCTGTGGGCAAGTCATTCAACGTCACCTGACAAACAAAACCTGGCAGGAATGGCTGGAATAACAAGTTAGTGTTGTGTGGCTCGGTCCAATCTGCTTTGTTTGTTTCCCATTTATAGAGCCAGGGCCGTGTACAAACACAGAACAGAAAGCTAGCAAACAGTGAGGACATATTTGTTGAATTGGAAAAAAAAAGTACATCGGATTAGAATCTCCTTACCTAGAATCTCTTGCCTTACATTAATTTAGTTTGATTTACATTTTGGTAGAAGAAAGTTGCTTTGAATCAAATATCTGCTGCAGTGTTTGGCATAGTGTTGGATTTGTAACAGTGTGGGAACCATCTGATGAGTCATTAGACAATGCGAGTGCTCTGTATGGTCATAATGACCAAGTCCATTTTACAAGATGCTCCAGACTATGCCCTCAATGTGTTTGTTTATTCAGAAACCACAAGACTTCCTCACAGACAGTCGTTTCATGAACAACAAGATAAAGTGAAATATGACCTCACCAATCATCCCCATGAGTTGGGAGATTGCTCTAAAAAGTATATTTAATCTCAGCTCTGGTTACACTACTTAGTCTTTTACAACAAGAGTAAAAATGACCATTTGTGAGTGTTTGGTAGAAAGTCAGTTGTGGTTCCTATGAACATTTTAAAGGTCCAGCGTGTAAGATTTATGAGTATTTCTTTGCAGGAATAGAATATAATATCCATTAGTATATTTTCATTAGTGTATAAGCACCTGAATATAAGAACTGTTTTGTGTTTGTTGTCTTAAATTGAGCCATTTATATCTACAGAGAGAGCAGATCCTCTTCCATTAAGCCCTGAGCAGACAAACCAAACACTGATCTAGATATGACCTTTTGCTTTTTATGTGAATTTCACAGCCAGAGTTTTTCCCACGTGCTTGGAAGGAGAGGGTGGGAGACGTGGGAGAGTATTCATTTGGTTGCAATCTGCAACCTTACTGCTAGGTGTCACTAAATCCGACACGCTGGATCTTTAATACTTATTTATTTGCTGTGAAATTGGATCACCAAAGAGACAGCATTGTAATCACTGTGACTCTAAGCTCATGACAACTGCCACTCTACACAAAGGAACAAGTTTGCAGCTACTTTGCACGTCAGGGGTTGAATGTTTGATACTAAAGAGATACCTTTTGGGTGGAGTATCACTTAAATGACCTGGGCTTGTCTGTGCAGGAAGGGGGCCACTCCTCTCTTTATTCTAGTTGTCCACTTTATTGAAAAACAAAAGATGACTCACAATCAATAGTTATTTTGGGCGTGATTCAAAATGAGACAGATAACACACCTCATCTTCTAAGCACATAATGTGTGCCACAGTGTTATTTGCACCTCTTATGTATCTAGGCAACAATGCACTTGTTTATGTGTTTGTTCTGACTAACTGCATTTATAAATCATTAGCTGATACAAATGGCAATTAAATACCGGGTGAACACTGCTGTAATTAAATTACAAATATAAAGAAGAAGAAAATATGTTGGATAGAAAAGTTTTTTTATTTGTTATACTCTCATCACATGTATTTTTTCCTGGAGCAGCACAACCACAGATGATACTCTCCATGAAAGAAAAAAAGCCTTAAAAGCACGCAGGGTCGAACATTTCTCCCACCTTGGGTGTGATTTCATCTTTAACAACCTCTCACACCACACAGTTTCTGATAGAGGCCATATTGAGTGTGGGCAGGCTCACCATGTTAACCTCGATAGGGGAGGGAGGCGTTCAGTTCCATCAGGGGATTGGTCTCACTATCAACCGAATCATTTTGTAGGAGCTGGACCCCATGCTGCACAGAGGAATCAGCCCTCTTGGCCACTTCCATTTCCAGTGTTATGCTGACCTCGGGGATATAATCCAAATGTTTTTCGTCTCCTCTCATCTCCACTGGAGGAGGCCTCGTCTGTGATGCTGTGATAGGCTTTCAGTAAGTGGTGATATTCTGCAGCTCCAGATCTGCCTTAAAGCACATACTAAGGCCCAAAGTAATACACTGTAACTCTGCTGTACCCATGGGCGTTATCCTTTAACAGTCCTGTAAAGGATTTGTGACTCATTTCTGCATCTCTCTGCACTGAAATTGGCATGTATTTGTACGAACACCCATCAGGATGACGGCATCCAACATTATAGGAGCTGTTCTTTATATAAGAACAGCAGTAACACCACAGTCTTCAGTGACTAGTAGATTGAAAAAGGTAACTCATTACAGGGTTGCACCTCCCGCTAAACACTTACAGTATGATGCAACTGTAATTATATTCCTCACACACTATGCCATCTTACAAAGCTCGGTTTGTCTACAGGGCCACAGCCCATTGGCTAAACACGATAACACATTAGATCACACTGTGAAATATCAAGCATGATGTTATGTAGTCATACACCACAGTTTATTAGTAGACGTCTACTAAAATATGTTTTTTAAATCACTGATTTAAACAGGATCTGCTCAAGGCATAGACAGCATATTCATGGGACGAAGTCACACAGCATCAACTATTTCACTGAATTTGGTGAAACTGGATCATATTTTCTGGGGAAAATGTTTTCCCTCTGTTGTCCTCGGGCTACTCCGCATCAGCTCTCTGTATTTTACAGAGTTTCTTCGAACTATAGCTGCTGTTAGGTAATTTAAACACAGTTTGTTAGCCGGGCACCCGAGACTGTGAGCTCTGAGCACCGAGGGAGTGTTAGTGTTTGTACTACAGGTGTTTTGGAAGAGGTGGAAGAGGTTTTCAGACCCGTGGCGAGCGAATGCAGAGCTGGGCAAGCTGTAACCAGGCTCTGCAGCCTCTATGGACATAATAGCAGCGGCAATTAGACCAAAGAGGATGACGAAGGAAAATAAGAAAAGAAAAGGAGGGCGTGACCAAGTAAGAAGCCGCTGGACAAGATATCTGTGGAGTAACTATAGCTGTTAAATAAATGTCAAGTAGTAGTAGAAAACAGCAGAAAATGGCAGTCCTCGAGAAGAGTACTCAAAATAATAAGTACAAACTCCCCGGTTCAAATCCGACTAATCTCTCCCCTCATTTTCTGTCATATCTCTATTTGTCAGACAGGCATAACATGTTTAAAATGTGCTTTTTGGGGGGATGATTGTCTAGTATGAATGTAGTTCTTAGAAATTAAATACATACTTGATGGGTTGGTATTGGAGTTTTTTGTATTGGAGCTGGTATTGAAGCTAACCCTCCGGCAGAGAATTTCTCAATCACATGGAGAATATTCCCATCCTCCCAAAGATATTGTGTAATTGCAGTGCAGACATCTAGTCACTGGCCTACCCTTCCTATTCCCAATAGAATAGCAACAAGTATTCCCCAAAAGACTATCTAAGCTTCACCAGCCAAGACGGACACTATGTAATGACTTCAGGGATGAGGGATGAACTCATCCGGATGTTCTGTAAAAACAGCTTTAGGTCATCACTTTTAGTAAAGGCTGATTTTGCTGTAGCTCGGGCTCAGTGTTCACAGATGATATAATCTCGTCAGAAAGAGCCTCCTTCATTTTAGGTCAATTGACATCAAGATAGAGATTGCCTTGCATCTATCATAGAAGGTTAAACACATCAGAGATGACAACTCTGATTTTGAAAGACTCCTTAGTTGTTATCCTCCGTATCTTACTGACTTGCTGACTGGATGACAAACTGAGCAGCAATGTCAAAGCTCTTGGTTTTCCTTTACGTGTTTTTTTTTTTTTCTTATTTCATCTCTGTAGGAGTAAAAAAAAAAGACCAAAAGAAAGACATTAAACACATAAACTGTTTATTTTCCGTGGTGATAAGGCACAATTACATAGACACTGTAACCACAGGTTTTTGGCTCATTCCTTCCATTAATTGCAATGGTTGTGGTCATGATCCTGGCTATAATGTCTTAGCTGGAGCACCACAGAAAACAGTCATCCTTTTTTCATCTTAAACTCTATGGCTTGTGTGTGTCCAACCCAGCTTGAAGATAAAGCACTTGGCTAGAATTGAACCTAAAAGTGAATCTTGTCTTGGGAATACTGTTAAAAAAAAAAAAAAAAACAGTCTGGCTGATAGTTTAGGCTCTAGTTTCCAATCCCTCCATTTCCTTCTGCAATTAAGGAATTTCTAATGAATATAACGTTTTTCTATCTGGAAACAATAGTGAAACACACTTTTAATTGATTTATATTGAAATGATTATTTCAGGATTTTAATATTTGAATACACACAGACAGTAGCAGAAGAAGTTCATTAAAAAGTAGGAATATTCATAAGGAACAGGAATAAGTCACTGTTGTGTCATCCAGTGTGTAAGACTGAAGAGGTTCTACAGAATACGGCAAAAGCAACATAATATACATAACTATGTTTTCATTTTTGCCACAGATCCACTTCCACCGAGTCTGCCATGTTGAACTGCAATGTTTCTACAGTTGCCCAGAATGGACAAACTAAATACTGGCTCTAGATATGGCCTTTAGCATGTTTTGTAGTTACCATGGTTTCTCCTCCAAGCTAGGATAGAGAGGGTGAAATGAGGGGGCTGCAATCTGCAACTACACCTCTAGATACCACTACATCCTGCACACTGCTCCTTTAATCAGCGACTTGTTATTCTCCAGACTCTTTTAATTCACACAGCACATAAAACTCTAAAAAGATCCTATTGGTGTTTTTCTATCATTATTCAGTTTGCTGTTTTCTGTTAGGGATGAATATCATTGTTAGAATTAGGTACTGGTGCCTTGAATAAATAGTGAATTTTATACGAGTGGGAACCTAAGGGTCATGGGCATGAATATGTTATAATAGTTTGAAAAAACAAAAAACAAATTTACCTTGGCAGACAGAAATATGAGTTATAAGGTTAAATGTTTGACAACAAACAATGAATCTAATGTGGAAAAAGTAGGGTGGCGTGTTTTGGTGACTCAGAGGCCTAAGGTACTAACTATGTAAAAGTAAAAGCAGAGTCCAACCTGACGACTTTGGTATGCACAGTCTTTCCCGTTGCTGGGTACCTCAGCATGCCTAATAAAAGCAAAATCCCCAAAACATATTTAAAAGTGAAAATTGAAGAGGACGTTTTTGAAAAACACTCCAAATCACCAGGCAATTGCAGAAGAAAAGTGGCTGAAGGAACCTCTTTGTCTAAATAATTGCCCGTCCACAAGACAGGCGTCTGCCAGTGAGCCACACTGACCAACTGGAAAAAATCTGCAAGCTGCCTCCAGACAAACTGGTGTGGAAAGAGAAAAAACAAATAAGTTAACAAATGTAAGAAAGTGAGCACAGCATGGCAGACTGGTTTAAGATAGATAGATAGATACAAGGATAGATGAGAGAGTTAACAGAAACAAAGACAGTCAGGCACTAAAACCAAAAAGCATCGTATATAACATATAAAATGCTTCAGAGGTGTTTATTATTTAATATACAGAAGGTCATAGCAGGTCATTAAACACCTGAGAGCTGACTCTTACAGACACTGTTATGTACCAGTCTGTCTGTTAAGTCTAGCTGTGTGCCTACGTCTTTCTCTCCATTTAAATTATGGAGTATCAAAGGAAAGATTTAAAGGAGCATTAAGTATCAGATTTCAAAGGACGGTCACACCGGACCATTAAACACAGAGGGGACAAACTTGAAGTCTGTCAGTGTCACTGTAGTTTTATTTAAGTTGTACTGGTCTTCTGTGAGCTGGATCATAATTTTACATAATCTAACAGAAAAACACTATGTGTCTTTTGATGGTCTGTTACGTTTTTTATTTAATAAAACTAGACTAGGGAGTCCACACAGATTTTCTTCGTTTTTAAGATAACAGCAGTAGGTAGGTAGAGAATCTCCACTAGACTCTAATTCTTGAGCACCGTGTTTGTTTTTCATCCTCTCTTTAATAGTCTACCATATGCTGCTTATATCAACAAAGTTCCACCGACACTTTCACATACTTCTCATGCTTTGTACATATGTGTTGTATGTTTTTGTATAAACAGTTTTTCCAGCCTTTATTCAGTTTTGAGGTTTGTGTATGAACACAAGAAACAAAGAGTATTCAATGCTTACGGAATAAAAAAATGCAATTCTCTATGCTGACTCAAAACCTCTTGTTCTCACAGGGATTATACATATTGCTGATTACTGGGATATTGTTTGTTGTTGTGTATATAGCCACTTATTCATCGTCTTTGTATTCTCTGATTAAGGTCAGCTACATCCTAAGCTTGGCAATAAAGATGAAAACTGCATTGATCTAAGGCTGCAGAGGATTTTCTCCATTTGTTATTCAGACAGTGGAGTCAAAGGATTTTCTTTTCACTTGACCCTGTTATTAGTAAAATACATGCACTGTCTTTTTTCTTTGCTGCTGTGAATGCTTTCACCTAGAATTCGGCCTTCAGGGGCCATACTTGTGTTTTTGCATGTTTTAGTCCATTTATTACAAATCATTGTAGCTGCAACAGCAGCCATATTCAGAATTATAGCACTTTTCCTACTCAGACTCCTTTGTCTCTGTGTATTAACCTTAAACACGTCTGTCCTCACTCAACATCCCAGAATTACTAAGGAATCATCATGTCTCCAAAGCTCATGGTCATTCATTTAATTCACTATTATTTCATTTGAAATATTCTGTGTTTGCAGATCTTATTATTATACTTTTGTAGAAAATTTTGCATTCTGCAGTAAAATAAATCATTTTTTTTATGAATCTGTGAAACTATTTGATAGATTATGTTGCTTGGACTTTGACCAATATTTCAGTTTACTCAAATGGGATCAGCCCTTTTCAAAAAACACTATTTCTAGGACTTAAGAACATTTTCCAAGTTTAATTCATCTTATTTTGGGTTGTTTGGGAATTTTCAAATTGATGTAAAGCCATCTGTGAGGTGGAATACAAACTAACTGATTAACTAATTCATTTTCAGCAAGTTCAGATCCGATATCAGTGTTGTTCATTCATTCATTCATCTTCCATAACTGCTTATCTTGGTTGTACATAGAGTCTGGTCCTGGTGGACCGGATTGATGCATCCATTATCAAGAAGCATTAAAGATGAAGCAGGATGACTGACAAAATTCCTTGTTGCCATTTGAAAAATCTGTCATTGTATGACCAGACAATGGGATGACATTTTGTGGATTCTGCTTTCAAGTTTTGCTTCCTTAACAGTCTTCCTTTATGACTACGAAGATCACAACAACTCCAGGAGATCAAGGAGAGAGCACATCGCTCCTTGATCTCCTGTAGAAGAGCGATGTGACAAATATGCCTTGAAAGAATCCATATATTTCAGATAACTGAGTGAGGAAGCACAGAAAAATGACAGCTGTGACTACATTACACAAGCAACAATCAAACACACTGATAGTGACAACACAAAACAAAAAGAACATTTTGAAGGTATCTAAAGCAGAACAAACCAAACTGTGTCTGTGACAAATGTAGCCAGTCACGTCACGGGTAGACCAACATTGCTACACTATAGTATTGCATACCCCATGTTGTTGGGTGCAGGAAATAAGAGGTTTACTAGATTACTTTACCAACAGGACAATATAAGTATAAAATGACAAATGGGACACTGTGTGACAGGGGTACACATTCCCTTTCTTGAAGAAAGGGTTGAAGAAATGAATAAAATAATGGAGGAAGGGACAAAAATGGAATCAATGGGAGGTTTATGTATAAGACTGCGGCAGGTGGCAGGTGTATCATTTCTTCAATGTGACTTTTTCTCTGTGGTCCATCCAAAGCCTGCACCACTCAGGAGGTGGTGGATCCAGCAGTGTGGATGCCTGGAGGCTGCAGTATTACCTTTGTTAGCAAAAAAATTTACCGTTGGCTTTTGAAGGGCAGTGTTTGAAAAAGAAACTTAAAAGTTCACAGTCCCTTATTCCCCGTGGGGCAATTGTAGAAGGACTGTGGAAGGGTGAGAGACTTAGCCAACAGCCTGGTTTTCATACCAAGCTAACAAGGGTATATTCATTATTTATGTGATTTAGTCCCCCCCCCCCCGCAACATTCCTGTAAACTATTCTTTGATGAATTTTGCATTATGGCCACCATAAAAAAATCTGAATGCCTGAGTGAATACACAATACTAAATCACACAACAGCATTTGTACTTCACTAACATTCATCTTGTCTTTATGTTGCTTGGTTTCCATCTGACAAACCCACACTAAACATCTGCATACACTCATGATACTGTAAGATGACTTGAATGAAAACATCCATGAAATGATATTTGACTGGAAGTTCTGCAGCCTGTCTCCTCTTTTCAACAAGGATAACAGATTTAAAAGAAGACAATAGAAGCTGATATTGAGAGAGCTGTCACATTAGCGTTAGTGTATCTGGCTTCCTTAGATGCTCTGGCTGCTCAACGCTAGGTAAATTATCATTTTATAAATCCATTTACTGATAGAGATTTTGATCGTGCAGGCTCTGGTTTCCTTTGCCCTCTGGTTACATAGGTAGTGATACCAGATAAGAGTTATTAATATGTATGCACCTCTGATCTTAGATCAGTAGAAGAGAGACCACATCAAATTTGGTTCAGATTAAACACATTTTTAAAAAAAATCACATTGCCTGAGGTTTTGATTTAAGATATGAGTGTGGACCTGCTATGAGAGCTTAACTTGAGTTTTCATGTATTTTGGGGCTGTGAAAGATTGATTTACATTTTAAATTCTTGTAAACACTATAATAAAATATTTGCATATGTTATTTTTTTGTGGGTTCATTAAAAGGTCTTCTTAAACTCCAGCAGTGCCAAATATACTGTACAGAAAACGGTGCAAAACTATAGTCATCTATCAAATAACAAATTTAGTTATAAACTATCCTACCTGTTCTATTCTCCACAAACTCAGTGTGCTGAAATGATAAGATTTGCCAGATCAGAAATGCATATTTCTGATATTTAATCACATTTTGCTGTGAATACTTCTGTCCATTTGAATGCAACATTCATAAGGTAACATTTTAACATTGTATTATTTCTGCTTTACTTAGGTGAGGGATGTAATTACTCCTTCCAGGTGAGACGTAAAGCTACGTTGTCTATTTTTGTTTTACCACTAGAGGTGCTGTAGAGCAATAAAAGAGTTCAAGTAAATATGATGAAAATAATGCAGATTTCAAAATTCTTTGTGGATGTTTTATAATGTCGGAAACGCATTGCATGTTTTTAAGATGTTTTATAAAAATGTGATTCAAACAAACACTTGTTTGCTTGTCACAACTTCAGTGCACCTTTAATACATGAAATTAATTATTTGATAATAAAAATGAAGTCAGAGTACAGTGAGGGTCACTTAATTTAGCGATTTTGAATTCAATTCTGTAGTAACTATGCAGTAAATTCATTAATGACCCATTTATTACAATTTGTGACATAACATAGTCATGCTATGATTTTACACATTACTTTGGTTTAATATTACATATGTAAATAAATACACTGTGCCACTTTGTCTGTCCTCTAAACTTTGTCAAGAAAGGAAATATTCTTACATATATTTTCCTCATTTAACAGAAACTAAAACCGCACTAAGACTAACTCATTTGCATTAACTCATCATAAATCACACTTAATGCAAAGGACAGACAGAAACAAAATAAATCTCATCAAAACCTTCTTAGTTAGTCGTTTTACTATTCCAACAATCACCAGCTCTTGTTGGGTCAAAAATAAACCCTTAATCCACTGAATTAGAATATATTCTGACTCGATGTGCTGTTTTTCCTCTCACTTGTTCTACATAAGTGTGTGTATTGTGTCGATGAACGTGTGTCACTTGTTGGAGGCAGGCCATTAAATTAGCAAAATAACAAAATATAGCCAATATATTAATCCAGTTGCCTAACCCTGGTGTAAATAAATGACATCACAGTGTGTGTCACTCAAAGAGTTAGTGTTCTTTATTTCATCTGAGGAGTTGATTTGGTTTACTAACAGTTAATTAAGTAATATTGACATTGCAGTGTGAACCACTTTAAAAGTCAGTGTTCTTAGTTTTTTTCTTTAATAATACATATGTGTCACTTTAAGAATCAATGTCATTTATTTTGAATTAGTAGCTAGTTCAGTATTAACTTTGAAAACAGGTTAAATTACAATGTGCCTGTGCTCTTGATTTTAACTCGTTGTTGATTTGGTTTATGTGAGATTACGATGTGTGACTGTAAGAGTAAATGATCTGGATTTTATCTGAGTAATTGCTTAAATAACTTTATAAATAAGTGATCCGGAGTGTGTGTCTCTTTAAAAGTCAATGTTTCTTTTGGATCAGTAGTTGTTTTGGTCCAGTTTTAGCGTACCTGTATAAACAAACGAGATTATAGTCTGTCACTTTAAATCTGTCTTTATTTCATCTGAGTAGTTGATTTGATTTACTACCATATAAATGGATAATATTGACATTACAACGTGTGTCATGTGTCCTTTATTTTGGATCAGTAGTCAGTTTATTAATTGTGTAAACAAATGAAATTATAATGTGCCACTTCAAATCTGCTGCTGTGCATTTAAACTGTGTCATTGATTTGATTTATGTGCGATTACAGTGCGTCACTAGAGTTCTCCTCTTTGATTTAGTGTTAGCCTACCTGTATAAACAAAGGAGATTATAGTATGTCACTTTAAGTCTCGTCTGAGAAGTTGATTTGGTTTATAAATAGTTAATATTGACATTATAGTGTGACCCACTTTAAGAGTCAGCGAATTGATTTTATCTGAGTGTTTGCTTTAATAACTCTTTAAATACGTGTGTGTCCCTTTAAGAGTCGATGTTCTTTATTTTATCGGAGTAGTTGATTTGATTTAGTATTAACTGTGTAAATAAACGAGATTAGAGTGCGTGTCGCTTTAAGAGTCAGTCTTCGGGTGGCTTCTTGATATTAATAGAGCTGCTGTGTCTTCCTCCTCTGACGTAATGCCCACAGCCTACAGAGAGACAGGCAGAGAGGTCCTGTCACAGCAAAGCGATAACACTAGTCTGAACAAAAAATTACAGATAACGAGCTGCTCTGCTTTGGTTTGCTGTGGCCAGCAGATCCGGGCTCTGGGCGGCTGAATAACATACTATAACATCGGAATATTACAACACCAGAGCCAGAACCTAACTCACTAAATCAGTCGGTATCAGTGGTGCCGCGAAGCCTTAACTATCTCTCTTTCCCTCTCAGACCAAAGAAAAAAAGAGACAGCCAAGACACAGTCACCCCGTCCGACATCATCAACAAACAAAAACCCCACAAAGAGACGAACCAGCCAGCCAAGCAGCCAAGCAGCCAGCCAGCCACCATCTTAACAGGCTGCTGAAAGAGACACACACTGAGAGAAAAGAGGCTAATGCTTATTTTGATCAACAGGTAAGCCGCACCAAAAGAAACACTACCAACACAAATGCAAACACCGTGCACGCAGCCTTCTCTCAGAGTTGGTGCAGTGACATTGTAAACGGCAAAAAAGGGAGAAAAAAAACGCATCGGCGGTGCACGGGGTTGGAGTTGTGTAGATGGCGAAATGCATGCTTGTCGGATAAGTGGGGAAAATGAGATTTGGTCGTCTTAGAGGGAAGCCGGGCTATCAATGGTGCGTTTAGGGAGACAAAATATATGCTCTGTTAGCCGTTGGTAGTTTTACGACGGGCAGCAGTCGGTTTGCGTCTTATGTAACTAACGGCCTGAGCAGCGTCGGTAAGGAAAGAGGGATCTGCTCAATGAGAGAGAGGAAAGGAGAGAGCAGCACCGCTTTGAATTCACATGGCAATTTACATTTAGGTTAGGACACCCAAACGCTACACAAATACAAATTGGGGGGCTACCGGGGGACGGCTACTGCTTTGATTTAAGACTGAGTTTGAAGCCAGCAGCAAGGGGACGTGGACTGACTTAGTCGCCTCAAGTAGGTTTGTGTTTTTTTTTTTTTTTTTTAAATGAGTTTTGTTTCTTGCTTTTTTGGACATTTATTTACGATAAGTGGCATCCTGACTCGAGCTCCTAGAAGCCGGTGGTGACTCGGGGTGATTTTTTTAGTCACTTCAAAGTAGCTCTTTCTCGAACCGCTAACGTGCTAACTTTTTTTCCCTCTCTCTCTCTCATTTTCATTGATAACTTTTTTTTTCGTTACTATTCTGACTGCAAACTTGATACTCAAGTTCACATTTCTTGCTCCTACGAGTGACGCACGTCGCGGAGAAAGACGGGAGGAAAGAAGTTGTTGTATGTGCCGAAAAAGATGAACAGCAGTTTTGGGGGGTGATAGCTGCTAGTTTCTAGGGCTTAAAAAAGTGTCAAAGTAGTGCAAGTTTCGATGACAGAGATTGTGTTTATCTGGTGGTTTTACAGCCGATATGGCGCAGTTTTTTTTCCTTTTGCACCTCTTTTCATTGTTAGGAAGCTCGCGAGCGCATGGTGGATGTGAAACGTCGTAAAAAAAACATCCTGTCTTATCAACTTAAAAGAACAACAAGTACTCAGCTCAAATGGCGAGCGTTTATTTATTTGTTTGTTGTTGTTGTTGAAACTTTTCACGAGTGATGCCGGGAAGCCTTGAGTTGCATTTCCACTCAACTTTTGAAAAAGTTGTCCCCCCCTCCACCTCCTCCTCCTCCTCCTCTTCTTCTTCTGTTGTAAGAAACTGTGATGTTCCTTTGAGATAAGGGAGCCGGGTAGGCATGACAACTCTGTGGGGAGAGCAGAGTATGTGAAGCCAGTACAATGAGGCACACACTGCAAGGAAGCTTTTTACATAGTCCTTCACAGTTCTCCAAATCTGGCCCCCCCAAAAAGAACTGCTTATGTGTGGACCCGACTTTTATTCAACAGATAACCTCAGTCATTTTTGGAAGAAAAAAAAAAGCAGAGCAGGCCCCCGTGAGACTTTACTCTGACCTCACACATGTTGGCACTTGTTGTTGAAAAGTGGACAGTTTGCTGTTTTATTAAGCGATTCAATTCATTCATTTATTCGCCTCGTGAAGTTGCAAAACTTTCTGTCTGCTCTTCCTGCAGTGCTTTTAAATATGGCGCATGCCTTCATCTTCACGGCATTTTGATGTCTGATGAAATATTTAACAGGCTTATTAAAAGCGCTTTAAAAAAAGTGAGATCAAGTTTTAAGTTCATATCTTTAACACTTCTTCTCCGATATTTCCTTCAGAGTTTTCTGCAGCAAAAACTTTTCCCAGCTCCTGTGCTCTCGGCCACAGCAGTTAGAGGAAAGTCACGCACGCGTGTCCTCTTCAGTTCCTAAAACTGTGAGGATCACTTGAGGGGGGGGGGAATACAAAATCAAAATGATTTAGGGAACTTTAAAGTTGTAGTTTGCTTTGCAATTTTTACAAGCAGCATGCCTATGCAACTCTGATCCTGAAGCTGTAAACGCTGAGTACTTGTTTAGACTTTTTAAGCACATAACTTTTTACATGAAGGGCCGAGAGCAGTGAACCCCACACATCTTCTGTAAGATTTAGGATCGTGATAAATATTTGTTTTTATTACTTTTTTTTCTGAAAACAAAAGACTGAAGTTTTCTAATAGAAGCTCTGAATATTTCTGTCAGCATCCAGTAAATTTATGTGACTTATTTAACTTTTTATAACAAGTTTTTCTGAAGCTTTCTGACCTTTTATTTGTTACCTAACACGGATGATGTTGATTCAATAAGTAAATCAAGTGTTTGAATTTAGTCGTGATATTTTTCAGACAGTGCATTGCTGTCCTGTCATGTCCATCCTGCCCGCTAATGTTTTCCCTTATTTCCACCCACTAACATACTACACACTCCAGCCTTGTGCACAGTCGCTCTTAACTTTGAATAGCTGCATGTCCAGATCATTTCTTCTTCTCTCCGCAGACATCATGCACGTACAGTAACCTGCTTTTGTTCAACTTTTTTTTTTTTTTTTTTTTACACAAACATTTAACAAGTTCCTTTAAAATGTGTCGAAACATTTGATCCAGCAATGTATCAATCCATAACTTTTTAAAAAAGTTCCTCTTTCCAGACACTGGATATTATTGTATCTTACGGCCTTGTTCGTAGCTGCTATTAAACGTCAAAACAGTTGACGACTTCCTAAAGAGAACCTCTGCTTGTAAAACTCTTTCCCGTATGTGTGTGTGAGACAGAGTGGGAGAGAGCACTTTTTCCTCTGTGTGTGTGTGTGTGTGTGTGTTTGAGGAGACAGCCATGGCTTACTCATATGGCTGCAATATGTGAAGTCTCTGCGGTGGAACTGGGAAGAGAGAAAGTTTTGAGAGAGAGAAAGACTGAACCAGGGAGAGGGAGAGAGAGAGAGAGAGAACACATGGAGTGAGGGAAGTCAGAAATGTCCTGTTCAACTAGCTGGAATGTATCTCCTGTGTTTTATTGATGGTTTGATGTTCTGTAAGACACGAGGAACAACTGTAGTGATTTTGTGGGCTGCCATGCATTTTTCTTTGGTCGTTTCAAAGCAGCGCTGCGTTACAAGGGAAAAAGTTTGAGATGGAGTGTAAAAGGGCCAGATGGCATGCTGTTATAGACAGGGAAAAGTTTTAGGCACCATTTTTCAAACTCTTTTAATTCTAGTCATGATTGATAAATATCAAGGTAGAAAATATTTAACTTTTTGTTATATCGTTGTATTTATGGAAAAGACAATTTGAAAAAAATAAAAGCAAAGAAAGAAAACAGTGTTGTCTTTGAAAGAGCCACAGTAACAGAACATTTTTACAAAACAGTGGGTCAAGACCTGACAGTAAAATCAATAACCTCACCTACACCAGATAAGAATCAATAGCAAAAAAACAAAAAGTTTGCAGGATTGAAAGAAGTTTTGACAAACTTGTGCTAAACTTTTGTTGTGCCTCCTCAGACGCTTCAGGGCGAGGCGAGGTGTTTTATTTGTCTTACATTACCTGCTAAAATATGTCATTATAAAGCATAATGCATGTAATAACTCAGGCCAGCATCTGACAGTGACTGACACACATAATGTATGTCACATAATCTTGGCTTCAAATTGATGTTAACTTGTATTCTGGGGTGTAGACGTCGTATTAACATGTTGGCAAGTTAGGTAACCCACATTCACAGACCTTTAGCTCCCTGCAGAGGAGCGTTTGGAAGTGAAAAACAGTTGTCTCCTTGATTTGAGGAGAGAGCAGCCCACTAAAATCAGTTGAGCTAAATATTTTGCATTGTTGAGACGGTTTAGGATTTAACTGTTAGCTGCTACTGCAGTGACTGAAGTCTCACCACGAGCAGTCGTTTAAAAAGTTTGATTTCACAGCTGTATTTAAGTTTTTCCTTCTCTGCATGGAAAGTTAAAGCTCACGGCTAACATCTCCATACCTCATCATTAAGCTCCTGTGTTAATAAAATCTAATCTGTAGTCAATCTTAGCTACAGAGCAGATAGCATGTTGTTTAAGGAGATCTGGATCAGAAGGGAGAGAGTGTTTTCCCTCAAGGTTTTTAAGTGTTTTTCTTCATGTGGACGCACAGATCTAATTTATTTCTAATTTCTGATCCCATTTATTTATGGACGTGAACTGTCTTAACTCTCACTGTTTCCAATAAGCAAGAAAAGATAGCATCTATTAGAGCAATCAGCCGTTATTCATCTCAACCCTGCCTGCAGTTCAGATAAAGGAAAACCTCCATTTGTCACGGATAGTTTATTTAAAGGAACAAAAAAAACCTTTTTGCGAGGCTTCTGGCTCTCTTGGCTCAAAGCTCTGTAGCTCGCACTTCTTTATTACCCAGTCTCTTGTTTTGCTCATATCCCAAGGACACAATTGTTTTTAACTTATTTAACTGTCTGGGCACATTGTTTGGGCTCTTTCATTGCTTTATATTAGCTGCTTGTAACGTCTGTGATACAGGGATTTGAGCTTATTCTCCTGTTGCGTTTACTGGAAGTCACTCTGGAAAGAGTGTCTGCTAAATGCCCGAAATGTCATCCCCACTCTGTCTGTGGTTAGCACAGCCTTGTTTAGGCTTGAGTTTGTCTTTAATGTCTTTGGTCTTATTTTAGACTTTTAAGTCTGTCTTTTAGACGGCCTGCTTCAGATAACGAGCACATGGTCTTGGTTTAGGGTGAAATGATTCTCCCCCCTCATATTTTTCTTAGTTTTTTGAGACAGACAAATCTCAAATAAGGGACTATTTTTTTCTTCTTTTGATCTCAGGAAGTAAATGATCCTTCTGTCACGATACAGTGGACTGATCAAGTCATGGTTGAGTGCATTTAGGCAGTAGAAGGTGATGACCCAGGCAGCAGTATGGCTTTGTGGTCATAGAGACCAAAAGGTTGTATGTTCACACCCTACAACACTTGCTTACTCCTTAGCTAAATCTCTGAACTACATTGTAGATGATCTGAACGTGTGTTGTATTTTATGTTGCCAGAAATATTTCATTTTTGATCCTGTGTTCAGCACAGCTTAGATAATTTACTTGAGTTCACTTGTCTGAGAAACCTGCTGTTCTGTTATGTGATGCGTTATGAGTTGCGAGCTCTGACTGCTTTGACTCAGCGTTGTACTTGGCACACTCATGCTTCCTGTGCACCGTGACGTTCAGTTATCAATCACTGTTCAGATGAGTTTTGACCTTGTGGGCGATTTGCTCCCAGGCTGTGTTCAATTAACTTTCAAATAAATCAACATCTAATTGTAAAAGTGAATCGATGCTCAGTCGTGAGAAAATCGGCTGCCAAAATTTCCACCATAGGAGTTTTGTTGTTTGGAAAGATTTGCTCACATGTACGACACGAGAAGTGTTTTTTTTCCCTGTATGTTACATAGGTGCGACAAAGGTGACGTCATGTTTTGATCATACAGTCGCAGGTTGCACATTTTCCCCTCATCGTCTATCTTTCTCTGAGCTACACCACAGGTGTGCAGAGGTTTTCGCGAATGAAAAGCGGGGAAACTGAGCTCAAACGTTGATGACTGTATGTCATTAGGAGAAAAATGTAGCTTTCCTATAAACACTTGTCAGTAACTATCTCGAAACAAAGTAGGCCGAGTGTGTTTGGTCCTTTTTTAGATTTGTGTGAATAAAACAAACCTACATGTGTTTTAAATGTTGGTGTCACAGAGGTCTTAATAAGAAAAGGATGGAGGCTCTGGGTTATTTGTATTAACGCTGCGTTAAAAGATGATGGTAAATAGTTTTTTATTAAGACTTTGTAAATATAGTCTGTCAGCCTATTTATGCTCTGATGGTGCATTGCGAGTTAAAAGTAACGTTTGATTTATATTGTCTGCAGGCGCTGTGGCTCTAGTTGTGATAATAGGCAGTAAAAGCTTCCTCTAAATGGTTTCATGTTTGAAAATGGAACGTTAAAAGGTAAAGTCTAATTACAATAACTTGTAAGTGACGGCGATAAATATTGAGCCAAAACCTGCAGCAAAAATCATTAAATGGGAATCAATTTCAATATTTGGATGAATTATTGGGGAATTGCCCTTTTTAAAATTTTAATCCTCGCATAATGAATTTAAATGAGATGCAATACTGCTATTTCTCATAGCAGCGGTATTTTAAGAGGTTGTGGTTAGTGGAGTGGACCAAATATACTTGCAGCTGTTACATATTACATTTCTGATTATTTCATATAATTTTTTACTCATACACAGGTATGTACAGGTAGCCAGATTTTTTTTCTTTGTGCTATTTTCTTAGATTTCCGCTCTCTTGTACAACATTCCTGGTGCTGTCAGTATACAGTTAACAGAAGAGAATATCAGAGCATGTTCTGCTTCCTTCAGAGAGGGGGGGAAAAAAAGCCACTTGCTGTTATTTATTTGTTTTCAGCATAAAAAACTTGAAATGACTTGAAAAGAGTCGAGGGCAAGATAATCCGTCACAGTAAACATGCAGCATGAATTTGGTTTTGTCTGATTATTTTTTGCTTTACTTCTTTGTGCCAGTGTTTAGTGTTTACGTATCAGAGTATATACTGTATTCTATAAAGCTTTGTCTGTTGCCAATTACTACAGGGAGATATGGAGGTCTACTTCCTACAAATGTTGTGTCTTTGTTGTTAACAGTGTTTTATCAGCCTTAATGTTTGTATTAAGAAATAAGAAGAGAAAAACGCATGCTGGAGTGCAGATGGCATGCATTTCATAGTGATTGGGAGAATTAAGTTTTCTGAATGCAAATATTCAGTGCAGACACACACATTTCTGTAGTTGCTATATATCTGTGGTCTATCAGACAGTACAGTATAATGAGCAGAGTGACACATACATTTACAAGCTGTTAAACTGCAATCAAACCTGCGGCGTTATGAGTACATCGGTACACTGTACTCAAGTGTTCCGGCGAGCCCCATCTGTAATTCCTTACAGTTTTCACACAGCAACCAAGCCACCAGCAGGCAGACAGCGAAAATTATCTACGGAAAATGTGACAGTGGCATAAGTGGCATGAATTTGAATGTGATTTATGTTGTAAGCGTCTTTGTGTTGAAGCTGAAAAGGCTGCGCAACGCGCAGATGGAGAGAGTGAACTGAACCATTTTCCTCAAGTACTGTATGCTTAATTCAGCGAGACTTTTCTCAAGTAGAAGTGGCAGTTTTTTCTTTTCTTCTTCTTCTTTTATCGAGGAGGCTTCTTGGGTAAAAGTTGTGTCTCCCCTCCAAAGTGAAGACACAGTCGATTGATTCCGAATGAAAGAAAGTCGTTTGGTTTTAGGCACGAAGGAAAATTACCCAGTGAATCAACACCTCCACCTGTTGCTTTGTAACTGTAAGATCAAGTATTTTACACCATCACAGGTTTAAGATCTATATTTGATCAACAAGTAAGAATGTGTTCGACACATGAGCGCCACATTTCCTTCAGCTGCTATCGAGCAAATGAGTTATTTTTAATAATTTTATGTTTTCATGCCTTTTGTTGTCAGTATATATCAATAATATGGCATCCGTTTCCTGTTGCATTTCTTTGAAATCAGAAATGCGCAACTCCATTGCATTTATCTGCACACTGTGCAGCGCGGCTGATAGATAGCTATCGGTTATTGTAACAGTTATCTGCACTTATCTTCTTCTCTTGAGGTCAAATCTGTCTCGTTCACTGCTTGGTTATGATTGAACTGACAAACTGAGTGTTTATTTCTGTACTGAAGGTTAACTGTCTGCTCTGTCAACAGTCAGACCAAGAACACGCACTCACGCACTTCGATCTCTTATCTGACGAATTTGTTGCTTTCTTCTGTGTTTCACTTTTTCCTTTTTCTCTGTAAATGCCTCTTTCCCTCACTCAGTTTCTTTATCTCGAAATCTCTGTTTCTCTTATTCTTACTGTACTGCAAGACAAGAAGGGCGTCACGTGTGCTCGATCACACTCTAACCGTTGTCCAAATACTTGATTTACTCGCTCAGACTTTCATTTCAAGTGTAAATACGCGCAGACGTTTGTTTGCCATTGTGATCTTTCTCCGTCACAATGATATTTCTTCCATGATTTGATGTGGAAGCCGCCTCCGTAGGAAACACTCCTTATTCCCAGCACATGCCTTGCAGTCATATAGCATTATCACCACCTACTACCTCTTTATTTCACACATGGGTGTGAAATAAAGAGGTGTGACGTGTGTTGCCATTTTTGTATGTAGATCTGTGTTTTCTGCATATTTTTTATGAAATATGCAGCTGTACATGGAGCCTTGTGAGATCTATATACCTGCTGAGGGATTTATTTTTTTTTTGCCGCTTTTAAAACTATTGGGCTCTCTCTCCACTGCGCACACACACACACACACACACACACACACACACACACACACACACACACACACACACACACACACACACACACACACACACACATATGCACGTGCAGCCCCATTAGTATTGTAGTCTGGGATCTGGCTAAAACATCTGGTGGCTGAGTAACTTTTCAAAGTAGTCTTTGTCCTCACTCTGTGTGCATGTGTGCGTGTGTCTGTCAGTGTGAGTGTGTATTTTGTGTGTGTGTGTGCGTGTTTGTGTGTCTGTGTAATAAGGGGCAGACTTTTTATGGCGTCCCGTCAAATTAAAACTATGATTTAAACGACTAACAAGTTACGTTTTTTTTTTCTTTCAGTAAAGTGAATAGCCACACCAGCCTCTTTTATTTTTCGGAGCGTGCCTCTGGCTGTGTGGACTGTTTGGACTGTAGAAAAACCCCTCAAATAAAGATTAAACGTGGATCTAGTCAATGTAATTCAGGAACGGACAGTCTGGCCTGTTGTGTTATTTTATTCATGTGACTCTCGCCGGCTGCTCCATAGCTGAGAGACAGTGGGAAGAAAGCACAGGGAGATACGACACCAACAACTTCCCTCTGGTCCAGCTTGACATTTCTGCCCAACTCTGAAAGAACCAGTGAAATGTGGTTAGATCCAGCTAACAGCCTCACCTGGTCTCTGCAGGATGGGGGCCAGGGCTTGGGCTCTTTTTGTTTTTTTCTTGATGTTGCTCAATAATCCTGCAGAAGCAGCTTTGGGCTTTAGAGGGTACAGCCCTGCAGACAGTTTGAGCTGATGCCCTCAGGGCTTGCTTCAAACCACATAAACTTTGAAAGAATCGAGGACTCATCCTCTCTTACAGCAGTTAAGAGTGCTTAATCGGCATATTTAAAGGTGTAACATCTTGTCATCCTCTACACAAACTTGAGTTAAATGCATGTATGTGTATAATATATAATGTAGGAAATTCTTTGATGTAAAATGAAACTGTTGACTTTGGGCAGAAAGCCACAACCGGTTGGCTCAGGCTCAGGTAGATCGTTTACATTTTTCTCATGTGGCACTCTATCTGCAATGTAATGCCAGTTATAAGTTCATCTCACTGTTCAACAGTTATAATTAGTGATCGGGTCACATTTAGATTCAATCCAGCAGTCACTGCATCAGTTCTGTGGGTGTGTTTGACAAAACAGGAATTACAAAGGATCTTCTTGAGTCATGTAATGACCCTGTAATGGTCACATGTGCTAACTATTAATAAAACAGTTATTTTGAGTTATTTAAACTGTAAAACATGAATATTTTCAGAATTCCTTTGTCTTCTGTGATTGTGAACTGAACATCTTTCCAACAGGTTTTTTTCTGTTGATTAGGAAAAACAAGACATTTAAAAGCTTCACCATGAGACATTTTGATACTGTGATAATGAAAATAAACATTTATCATATTAAATCTGTAGCAATAAACAGAAAATCATGACTTGTAGGTCTGTTTCTCTAAGCTGGCTGAAATCAGGTCAGTTAATGCTGGTTTTGGTCATTTTTAGATCAGTTCCACATTCCTAATTATTACAACAATGAGGCTGTGCCTGAACTTTGTTTTTTGCACATTATTGTCCAGGGTAATAATACTTTTTAAAAACACTCTCCAAGTAGCCTCAAGCTCTAATCTCCTCAGGACTCACCTTTGGGTCCTGAAGCAGTATTTGAAGACTACAGAGAATCATGAAATCTGTTACCATCAGCATGTTCCTCCTTACGGATAAATAATAATCTTGATGGTCAGCATGTTTAAAAAAGAAAATCTCACTAAAAGGGGAAGTCTATCTATAAGATACAGTGTGTCCAACAGTCTTTAAAGGATCTGATAAGTGATATTTGTCATGGTCAGCATTTTTTTTTTTTTTAGCCTCACACGAAAAATAAAAAGTCGACTTGCTGTTGAGTGTGTTTTTGAAGTGTGTGTGAAGAAGTGGGTGCACGGATAGATGGATGATGGAGGGAGGGAGGTGGTTCTTTTTTGAAATGGAAATTAAGGGGGCACACATCTGGGGGTCTTTGAGACTTTTGTGGGGGGTGGGGGCGAGAAGGTGGGTGTCAGAGGCCCACAGTCAGAAGTGTGTATGTGTGTGTGGTTAGCAGGGGGTGGGGTTAAGGAAGAATGGATGAAAAAGAGGGAAGAGGAAAGTAGTTTCTCATTTCTGGGGAGAGAGGGAGAAGATAAGGGAAATGGGGGGGGGGTCTATGGTCAGTGTCGGCCTGTGGAGCGGAGAGAGAAAGGAAAGATAGATTGATCAGATTAATAGGTGGAGGAAAGGCGGTAAAACTAAGTAGAGAAGGAAATGCTTGGAAGAATAAGGTGGAAATGGAGGAAGAAAGGAAATAAAGAAGGAAGACTGGATGGACAGATGAGGAACTCATTTGCATAGACACAGGAGTGGGAGGAGGAAGAGTGGGGAGAGAAAAGGGGGCAAAAGATCACTTGCTATAGTCGAAAACTTTACGGCTGACAGTTAAATTTACTTGGGGCCTGTGTGTGTGAGCGTGGTTGTGTGTGTGTTGGGGCGGGTGGAAAAGCACAGTGGGGGGCACGGCGTTTGTTCTGCAACATGGCTTTTGGGCTTTTTAGTGCTTCACACACAAGTTGTCCTCTCCCCTTTCTTTAGAGGCCGATTTCACCTAGCTGTAAGAATCTCTCTCACTCTCTCTCGCACTGTTTCTTTCTCTCTTTTTCTCTCTCTTTCTCTTTCAGGCGAGTCAGGGAGCGAGTTAAGTGATTGGATTAAATTCCCCTCCCATAAAAATGTCAGTTTAGTGTCTGAACTGCACTGGTTGGGAGGAGGTTCGATGACGTGCCTTGACAGATCGACTGTAACTTTTGTGATCTCTTCAGTCGGCCACTCCCTTTGCTCACATCTTCCTTTCATACCTGTACGAAACATAAGAAATATGTGTTTTCCAATACTTGAGTTGCACTTCAACGCGTCTTTAACAGATTTAAACAAAACCTTAAGGGATGTGTCTGTTGTGAGATAAGATAAAAACAAGCGCTCCTCCATGTTTTTGTTTTTCAAATAATAAAAAATCTCTTCAGGATTAGTTCGGCGAGGTTGGGAGCAGGAAAATACTCTGGATTTATCTTGCCTGGTATTTAAAAGCTTTAAATTTGAAGTCATGTCTTCAAGGATAAGATAAAACAAGTGCTTCTCGCTTTGTTTTTCAGGTTGCATTTCAGTAATATTGCACCACAGGGAGACGGCTTCACTTAGACTATACACCTGGGGTTATGAAGCAAAGTGTCTCAAAGTGTCTCCTGAATAATACTTTAGAATGAGGCAGCTTTGACAGTTCAATTTTTACAGGAGAAAATGGAGGAGATGAAAGAGAAGGGAGGAAGTAACAGATTAGTTAGTAACAGGTGGAATATAAATGTGTAGGGCACTACAGTGCACGCTTAGACAGGATCTGGAGTGATTTAATATTATATGTAGTCATAATTTGCTGCGCATTAGTAAAAAAGCTCTGTGTGCTCCAGATCTCATCATTATAGATCATAATTTTCAAACAGCACAGACACTCAGAGGCCACTTTATTAGGCACACCTGTAAAATCTAATCCAATGCAGCCGCTCGGCTATAAATTTTACCTTTACACAGACGACAATGCCCAGCACTGATTGACACTGTCAGTTATGAATGTAGCTAATGTTAATTATTGAGTTTGCAGTGGTGTTGAAAGCATGAGGGAAGAAGAATATGAGATTGCATTGTAATAATGCCCTCCAGTCCAACACCACCTCCAACTACAAGCTCTGTAATTAACATGTAGTTGAAGTTTTGAGTCAAGTTTCATAGAGGCAGAATGTGTCAGAGCTGTTGATTGCATTGGGTTGTGTAGGTGTGCCTAATAAAGTGTCTATGAGTGTATATTGCTTATCTGCTCTGTATGTGATTACTTGTTATGCTTTGAGCAACAAATAGAGTCCAAACTGTATGAGATGCTGCAGCTTTTGTGTGTGATGAAGTGATTTATGATCGGCTGTGAGTTGATTTTTACGTGAAATTGCAAAGAAAAAAGAGTTCATCAGTTTTAAAACTGTCCTGCAGGTGTTTTTTTTCTTTTTTTTTAAAGAACCTGATTTATAAAGTTTGACAATGTAAGGCTCTTAAGTCACTTTCTCCATCTCTTTGCAAATGAACAACCACGCAGCGTTGGAAACATTCCTCGCTTCGGTCTAGAAAAGTGAAAGATGCTTTAGATGTTCAGTCACCAGATCAATTTTGCAGCTTTATAAAATAATCATATCAAAGCTAAGGTTAATCACCCTCTCAGGCACGACAAGTATCTTTGATTGAGACACTGAAAAATATTGTTCCCATTGCTGCGAAAATGCCGCATGAAAGAACTTACAATGACTCACTGTGATAGTATGATCGTATTTGGCTTAGAGTTTTGATTAAAGTCCAGTTTTTGAATGGAGTCCAGCCCTGCATTGACATCACTGAGGGCCTGAAACCTCCCAGTCTTGCTTCCCGATGGTGTTCAACAGGGAAACGCTGCTTCACTTGGCCGGCGTGCAGATAGAAGGGCTCTGGAAAGGAATATAAAGTCAACATTGTGGGTTGAAAATGTTCCGTTGTGTGTCTGTATGTGTATGTGTGTGTGCGCGTCTTAAGTTTGTCCAGACATTTTTCCCGTCGGGCCGGCCGCTTGCAGGAAACGTCCGATTCTCCAGGAGTGGAAAGTGTGTGTGTGCGTGCGCGTGTGTGTGTACATGACAGAGGGAGTTGTGTCGAGTTGCAAGTGTGTAGCAGTGTGTGCATGCTTTAGTGTATCAGCGTGTTTCTGTCTGTGAATGCGTGTGTGTGTGTGTGACTGACGTAATGTTTGAGCTTACCCAGACAGAGACAAACCAAACCATGACACACACATATACAGGGTGTGTGTGTGTGTGTTTAAAATCATCAGATATGCCTGGCAGTCTTGCGCAGGCTGGTGAGATGTATGTGTGTTATGTGTGTGTTTCTGGCAGAGCTGCAGTTTGTTTTCCGTATTTTGGGGGAAAAGACAGCTAGGCAAGCGTCAACAATCAGCATGTTGATTTATGCAGCTACTAGTTCCTTCCATTACGCCTACAACTACCACTGAAGCCGAGTTTGTTCTCCATTATTTTTGATGTATGAGAGTCTTAGCTGTGGAGAGCAAGGTCAAAATCAACAGTCCTGTGTTGATTTATGCAGCTCCCGGTTTCCTGCTACTATCGTACATCAAGGCGGGACATTAACACCGTCCATCCAGACAAATGCAGAGTCTGTCTTAACTGTGGTTGGTAAAGTTTGTCTCCTCTTACCGGCCACAGCAGCAGCAGCAGTTAACCCAACGGGCAGTTTGGGCCGGCAGACCAAAAAAATCTTTGATAAATCCTTTAGTCATTTAGTTTCTCCGCGGCCAAACTCAGTGTAGTTTATTTTATTAATAAACAGAAAAATGACAGGGCTTTTAGAGGCGCACTTATTTTAAATGTTCTCATTTTTTACAGGAGAACAAGAATAGTTTTAATTCCCTGTATTTTCAGAGTTACAGATGGCAACTTGTAACATGTTGAACAGGCTGTATGAACAGTTATTAAAGTCTTTCATTTGATTCATTTTCATTATAAAAGTAAAGAAATATTTCTGGGCTGTCTCTAGTGCCTGGTTGCTGGTCTACTACTTATTGCATGTCAGTCCTCTTTACTCTCTGCCCATGACATCTACTACGCTGTCCAAATGAAGGCAAACTTTTCAAAAATTAGTCTTAGACGGGTTCCTTTTTGACATGTTTGAACGACGCCTCGCTCTTCATATCGGCTCTATCCAATAATAGGCTTAAAAATTTCACACTCCACAGCAAGAAGTGGACTGATACCATTCCTTTGATTGTTTAATAGGAGCTAAGAGGCACTAAGAGGAACATGTCTATTACAGGGAAGTGGCAGTGTGTCAGTAACTTGCACGTGCATATGTGTCAGAGCAAAACTTGAAAGCTCTGGGCGTCGCTTACAGTAATGAAAAGACAGACCACGCCCTCGGCTCTAACCTCAACAGCTGAACAGATCTGGTTGATCAAGGTTACCGACTGATGTAGAATCGTTGGCGTGGTCCTGTTATGACAGTGTCTTCTCATCTCGTAACAAAGTCGATAAAGGAGTTTCTGCTCTGCTCTTTTGTTCGCCTCTGCTAATCCACAGATAGGCGCTGGCTGTGTTTCAGAGCCGAGCGACAAACCAAATCTATGCCGAGAAGGTTTGATAAGATTAAGAAAGTGCAAGCACAAAGTGCAGCACGAGATGCAGGTCTGTTTCATGCAAAACAAGTGTTGTGATTATAATTTTTTGCTGCATGTGAACCACTTTTAGCGTTAACTTAGGGCTGCATTTAAAGATAATTTTTATTATCTATGATTTTCTTGATTAATCAATTATAAAATGCCATTTACAGCTTTCCAGAGGCCAGATTGAGGTCTTTAAATTTTGGGTTTTGTTAAAAAAAACCCAAATGTTCAATTTCCTATGAAAGAAAAGCAGCAAAACCTCACATCAGAGAGGCTAAAACTGAGAATTTGTTGTACTTTTTGCTTGAAAAATCAACATCCTTGCAGATGAATTGATTATTTGACTTTGTGTTTTGGTTTTTTCCATTTCCATTTAAGCTCTGAATTCCCATCCGCAGTCGAGGGGGATTTGTTAGGAACGATGAAATATTCTGCATGTAACTGTAGCCAGTCATCAGCACACCGTTTTGACACGGACATCAGCAGTTAGTGTCAACTGCTCTTCAACTGCTCATAGTGGGGTCTGTTTTCTGACATGTCCTCCGCTGGGAGATATCACGTTAGTGTTTTCTAGCCAAGCTCTAAAAACCGTATTGTTTAATTTTTTTCCTCCTCCACCATCCGTCCACATAACAGAGGACTTACTAACTGCCTTAAACTGCCCCTTGGGTGTTAGTATGATGACTATAACTGCTAGAGAAGTCACAAACTTTATTTTGATAACCTGATTTATTAGAATTTTAATAGAAAACAATGCTTTTCTCCCTTTTTTTAGCTCATGATGTAAATTTCAAGCTCATTTTTGGAACATTTTAAAAGCTTCTGGTAATTTCATAGTGTGTTTAAAGGAAAAATGAAGAACAGATGTATCTCCTTTTCCTGTTGTGTTTGCCTGCTCTTTTGCAGCTTTTGATGTTAAATCCATGTTGCAGTAGTGATGAGTCAACAACTGAAAAAAAAAAAAAAACAGACCTGCTTTTCTGCCTGTCTGTGTATTCAGGGCAAACATAGCTGTGCTGTAACTTCAGCTTCGTCATCCTGTTTGTAGCATCCAAAACATTAAAACAACAATTACAACCAATTAAGAACTTTCAGACAATTTATATAATATAATAAATATGAGCAACTTTCTATTTTTAATCACCCAAAATGCTTCATGTATTTGGAAGACGAGTAAAATAGGCACACACCAAACAACAACGACTTTCAGATGTGACGATCAGCTAGTTAAATGGTTTTATTTTCAGATGAAGCTTTGCTGTACAGTTAAATATTTTATTTCCGAGCAGTGATTGGTCGACGGTAAACCCGAAATTATATAACTTTTAAGAGCCAGTGAATACATTCTGCCTGCCAATCTGATCCATCTGCTTGTGTTATGTGATTTTCTGAAATATTTCTCTGAACTTTTTGAGCATCACGCTTTGTGAATTTAAAACACAAACAATCAAAACAACTGAACGAACCTATAATTTTCATATGCAGTGTTTGAATCAAAAACAGTGCGGTTTCCTGCCTGTCCAATGAGTAATTGATGGAATGTGGAACTAAACTCAGCCTACATGACATCTGAAAACAAACAATCTGCATCAGCAAAAGGAAAGCCCTAATATCCTTCTGTCTGATGGCCGCTCTGTTTGTTTGTATCAATACAAGATAAAGTTTTATTAGTACATGCGTAGATCAGAATTGTGTATTTGGAATCCAAACAACAAAACCGACTAAAATAATCCATTTCAGATGGAACAGTTGAGTCGAATATGAAACAATGTGCTCTCTGTGCTCTAATTGGTGGAACATGGAGCTTAACTCTGTCTACATAACATCTAAAAACGCAGTGAGACACATCAAAAAGGCCTTTCAAAGATGATCATTTTCCGGGGACAGAGGGGGGAAAAAAATCACTGAAAGACGAGGAAGAAACAAGCATAATTAGTTTGACCACCATGTCATTTGAAACGGCATTAGCAATAACAAATCAGAAAACAATAAAAGATGAGAACAAAGATAAATTAAAGGGCTTGTGTTTCATGGTAAAAATGACTGAAAATGAATTTGAGTTGAGCGTGCGTGGCTGTCAGCATGCACGTACAGTGTGTGTGTGTGTGTGTGCGCGCATGAGCGGAGGAGAGTTAGTGAGTGGGTATTTCTGTGTAATCATGTACGTCAGGCCGTCATGAATGGTGTGTTTGAGACAGAGCGGAGTGTGGAGTTCCTCGGGCTGGACCAAATTGGAAACAGAAAAACAAACATTCCCTAGGAACCCCCGCTCTTCTACTACACCCACCCCCCTCCACCCCCACCCTCGTCTGCTGGCTAGTGGCGCAGTCCAACCTGTCTGGGACAATGTAACGGTCTATAGTCGGACCAGACCACACACATTCGCGGAGGGGGGTCGGAGCACAGGAGGAGGCGGTGGCGGCTGTGGCGGGGTGGGGAGAGTTGCGGGGTGGGTTGGGGTTGGGGGGTTGGTGGGGGGAATCTCAGCCACAATGACAGTTGGAAAAACAGACAGGAGAAGCAGCATATGAAAATGACAGAGAGCTCTGTGATGGATTGATGGGATAGACAGAGTGACGGAGGGGAGAGAGGGGAGGAAAAGTGAGACGGAGAGTTAAACGTTGATGGACGTGAGATGTGGAAATGGGAGTTTTTAACGGGAGAGAGAGACGGGGATGAAAGAATGAGATAAGTCATGGAGGAGAAATAAAGAAAAAAAAAGAGGATAAGGAGAAAAACAGGCAGGGAAAGACAGTGATCAAGTAAATGAGTAAGCAGCAGATCGACTGAGTCAGAGTTCCACAGGAAAAATATTTAGAGTAACACTCGCTCTTTAAGAAAAAGCAAACTCCTCTCTCTGTCTTCTCTTTTCCTGTTGCGAGTACTACTAATGAGTAAGTCGCCCTCCGGTTATTCCCTTTCTGTCTTTCGTTCTTGAAGCAAACGTTCGTACTTTTCTTTCAGCTCTAATAGCTAATGCCATTATATGGTCAATCATGTAATAACCGGAAGCATATGCGTGTTCAGTGTAATTTCACAGTCAGGGAGAAAACATCCCGCTGAGTTTGATCTTTGTGTTTTTGTGTGCGTGTTCGTCAAGCGTCCATTCACATTCATTCAAAGCAGTCAGATATCAGATGTTCTCAAAACGTCTACCTGGAACACACAAACCACTCATTTCCAAAACATGTTTGTATCCTCAAAAACATTACTGTTTTAAGATGGGAGGGTCTTTTTTTTTTTTTTTTTTAAATGACTCATAATTTCAGTAATGACTCATAATGTGCTTTATGTTTTCATACCAGCAGTCCTTTTGTTTTTTCTTTTCAAACATCAGAGATCCTTTTTTTAAAAAAAAAAAAAAAAAAGATAATGACACACTCCAGCTCTCAAATGGCTGCTGTGTTAATCTTCTATCTATAGTCCACGCAGAGTTAGAACTGCATGTGGATGTGGTCAGGACCACACTGCACCAGGTAGACCGCTCAACAGGTATCCTGGGATGTGAGGCCCTTCCTTTGGATCCGTTCCAACTCTTTTGCTGTCTTGCTTATTTAGTTTGCATCTAAACTTCAAGGGCAGTGGTGCAACTTTTAGCAGAAATATAAAATTAATAAAAGAAAGAAAGACGGTTTAACATGTGCAGGAGGTAAAGCGATGGCTTCATGAATCAGGAAACAAGCTCCAAATATAGACTGTGCTCTGAATGAAGTGAATGTGTGAAGACTTCGGACTTCTCTTATCCACCATTGATACACGCTAACACACACACACACACACTGCTCAGACTGACCTAAGGAAACTGGCTTTGTATAAATACAGACTCAGATTTAGATTTGCGGTGAGAGGGAGAAAGAGGCAAGACGGATGGAAAGAAGAAGAAGGGGTGGCACACACACAGAGAGAGAGAGAGAGAGAGAGAGAGAGAGAGAGAGAGAGAGAGAGAGAGAGAGAGAGAGAGAGAGAGAGGGTGGGGTGATTTTTGTGGTTGGGGCAACAAAAGGGGGAACTGAGAACTGGAGAGTCTGACATTTAACACAAGAATTACCGGATAAAGACAATACAATTGTCAACGGTCACAGCCACTGCAGATTTGTTATGCGACAATGACTTTATTTATTAATCCCTGGAATTGCTCATTGATGACCGCCTTGTTCTGATTCGTGAAGTGATCAATATTGAAATGGAGTGAATAATAATTGTAGAAACCCAGCGAAAGCGAGAGAGAAATGATATGCTGTTGCCACTGATTGCTACCACAGGCTGTAATTGTTTTCTAATTTGAATGAATTCCTCGTGGTATTATTAGTGGCTTTTTTGTCACCAGTTTATTGGCAGCACACTGTACTGAACACTTTATTTCAAGTATTTTTAGCTGACTGAGTGTGTTACCACGAGCGTGTTTGTTTTATTAGATAGTTATTAGTCTGCACCGACTTCTTCCACTTCCACGCACATACACAAGCTTGTTGCAAAGAAGTATTTGCTGTAAAGTCAGTGTGGCCTTCTCTACAAGCTTTTTAACAAGGCGGCTGGTGCACAGTTTGAACTGCAGATTCAAGAGAAAAGCACAAAGGAAAAGTGATACTCACGCTTGATGCTTCCCTTTGTCTCTGGCACATATTTTCTGACATTTGTGTGGAACACAATATCAGTGGCTTGACTTTATCCCGGGGCCTTAAAACAATCTTGACATGTGGAAGACGTTGTCAGCTGTCAACTCTGGTGATAAAACAAAATTGGTATAATTAGAGAGTTTGACCTGTTGAGGGAACTAAATACTTTTGCTTATTGTGCACCTTTTTGATCAGACAGTCAATTTGGATGTCTAAAGTCTGGACAAAATAGTTTCCGGCATACGTAAAATATGCACAAAATGTCTGAACTCTGGCTCAAACGGGTTCCAGTAAATGCTGCGGAATGTTCTCGTTCCTAACGTTATTTGTCCTTCTGCCATTTTGCAGGTTGTTAAAGTGATGGTGGACTCTGACAACCGTGACTGAGGACCTAAACCAGAACCAAAAAAAAAAAAAAAAAACACCGGACAGCAAGGAGGGCAGCCTGCATAATACTTCTTACACGGATCTACAACACACTTGATCAAACTCAAAGCTGTATTGCCCAGCTGTTACGCATAAGAGGAGCAACAGCCCCTGGACCAAAAAGAAGCTGATGGGACGTGGAGTTTAAGACCTTAAGACAAAAGTTTTTCCTCTGATGTTCACGGACCTGTTTGGAGTTACGTGGACCTGATAAAGAAGTTGTGGGATATTAGTTCGGTGGGCCTGACAACCTGGTTTCTGCTTCCCATTATATTGTGTGGAGTACAGAGGGCCAGTAGCCGAACTGTTGGCTGCTGCTGGACGGAGTGTTGCAGCGCTGGGTCGACTCGAGACGCTTCGACAGAGCTGATGCCAAGGCCAGGAGTCAGCCATGATGTTTTTATAACCTGATGAACAGCAGAGGTAGGACACCTATGTTTTAATCCACTCATTGTTTATTTTATTAATAATCCCTCATTATTGTGGTTAATAACTGTGACACAAAAACTACTTAAAATGAAATACAACTTTTTATACCTTTACGATAAAGTAATTTATAATTTCTTCTCATACGTGTTTAAATGACATGCCTCAGTAACATGTAGTAATTACAGGAAGGATTTAAAATATTTGATTATTGATAATTATATTTTATGAACTGATTATTCTTATTTATTATTATACATTGCTTAGATCATGAGTAATAATAGTTTATTCACTGATCTCTGTTCAGTCAGTCAAATTTTTGCATTTAGCACAAACATCTTTATTCATCCTGTAGAATTAGCCTTCATTTTTAAACATTGCTCCCGTTTATAGTTTAAAATTAAAAATGTGTTATGACCTTATTAAGCCACATTGAAAAACATTTTATTCACTATCTGAGACAATTTGTGTGTGTTCGTGGTGTGCGTGTGGGCGTGCGTGTTTATTTATTTTTTTTTTAGCACAGTGAGTCAGATTTTTTTGTTTAACCTTTAAAAACAAATAAACACAAATCTACATGCACCATTTGTTTTAGATGAAATAATAATAATAAAAGTTTCCCCGGCGTCCCCGCCTCTGAACACTCGGCCACCTCGTGGGTCTTCGCAGATTGGCGTCATTGCCTTTAAGCTACGTGAGGTGCAGAAGTGTGAATGACTGCTGATAAAATGGCGTTTATGCAGAACTACTCTGAGAACGTATCATGACAAACTGCTCTTAGTCATCACTGTTGGAGGAAGTGAGTGTGTGTGTGTGTGTGTTGCCTCAAAATGCTACCCATATGCTGTGGTCTTCAGGTTTAACTGTTTTACGTGTTTAAAGTGTTTGTATGATTATTATCCACATTCAGAACACGATCTTTGACATCATAGAGCGATTGACGAGTAATTACCCGCTCCTCCATCATGCCTACTTCGTTTCCCCCTCCGGTTAAGTAAACCTCATTAGTTAGTTACTTGCGCTGAGTGAAGTTTAGAGGTAGCAACATGGTCAATTGTTTGACGGGTAAGATCATACGTACTTGGAGCAAAATATGTAAGTAATTGTTCCCAGCCGTGTCTTGTAAACTGAACCTCTCTGACATAACTGTTGATTCTGCTTTGCAAATGCGGCAAACTTTTACTCTACCACTGCAGTGGTAGAAATGTTGATAAATAGCAGTGGTGTGTGTGTGTGTCTAAAAAGCACGCCAGCATCTGCTTGATTGGTGATAGTGACCGTGCAATTACAGGACAGTGACGCACAACAGGAGAGGTGGAACTTTATTTGAACTTTCATTACAAATCAGTTTCATGAAGGCGTCTCAAGTGTTTGGATTGAACAGGCAAGTGTTTCTGCTCCTGCGCGAGCGCACTCACGCACACACGGTTTATTGTACTACAGGAAATGCAAATACGCACAGTTGTGAGGTGATTATGTAAGTGTGAACACTGAGCTGCAGTGGTTTGTGGTGTAGGATGCATTATAATAAAGGGTGTGCGTCCATTCTGTTGTTTCTGTTGAAATCATACATTGTGTGTGGGTGTGTGTGTGTGTGTGTGTGTTTACAAGCAAGCAAGGTTGTGGGTGTTTGTATGTGTGTGAGACCGTGAAATTTTTAGTAAAATAAGCAGTTGTTTGTTCATATAGTGATGGAGCATATATTGATGGATCAGGACTTTTAAGGTGTATACACACACACACACACACACACACACACACACAGTATTTGTTCAGGACTGCATTTTTCCTCAGTCATCAAGTTGGACCAAGTGTACACAAACTTCATATAGTGATGGAGCATATATTGATGGATCAGGACTGTGCATTTAAGGTGTACACACACACACACGCACTCACGCACGCCACACACACACACACACACACACACACACACACTCATACACTCATACACATACAACTGCTGTGTTACCCTCCTACACCTGTGTCACCACACACGCTGAAGCTCTCCTCTGTCTGTTTCCTTTCTCTTTCTCGCACACACTCATGCCCCCCCCCCTTTTTTTTTTTTGTTTTTTTTTTGTTTTTCTTGCTGTCTCGACAATTTTCATTGTGAACAGTTTCTGCCGAAGTTTTAAAAAAAGGAAGAAAAAGAAGTGAAAAATGTCCACAGTGACGTGTGTGTGTGTGTGTGTTATCCAAAATATCTGGGATATTGTTTCTGGAAAGAGTTTTACAAATGTCATTTTTCAGTGCTTAGAAACAAAATTCCATTCACTCTAATTATATTGGGGTGGTGGCAGCAGCAGTCTTAGAGGAGAATTTCCCCAAATCTCCTTAAATAAAACTTAAACTGTCTCTAAGGCTAAACGCCACTTGGGCTAAGTGGGAAAATAAGTCATCTTTTTGGGTGAACTGACCCTTTAAGGACAAATTTGAGGAGGTTCCTTGGCTCGCTGCGTCTGTTGGTGTGTGTTCATGCTGTGCGCTTTTATGGATGTCTGTTATTTCAGCGTGTTTGTATAGATAGATGATTAGCACAAGTCTGAATATATGTTGCTGGGTGTGTAAGCGCGAGGCCCTCCTGAGCATATGAGAGCGGACATATGTGTGTATGCGTGTTTGTGTGTGTGTGTTTGTGTATGTTTTTCATTATGTGGTATGGTGGCTTTGCTTGGTGATGTTGTTCAGCAGGGCGGATTGCTTTGAGCTGCTTGATGCTTTTAGCTGTGGTCTGTGTCAGTGTGTGTGTGTGTGCTCGCCCAGCTGTGTCTACGTATGTGTATGTGTTTGCATGCCTTCAACTGTGTATACACATGTGCACGCTTGCGTGTGCATATGTGTGTTGTGGTATTATGTAGTCTTTGATGTGCTAGTACAAGTCAGATTGGGCTGTTTTTTTTTTTTCAGAGTTTTAGAAAACTGAGGAATGTTGAGTAGAGACAATTCAGTCAGGCCCATGAGCGAGTTTGACTCTCATGCTACACACTCGCACACACACAAACACACATTACGAAGACACTCAGGAGTTTATTTCTGTGATGTAGCGCCCCACAAACGAGTTTCGCTCCTCTGAGTCAGTGTATCCCCATGTGTTTGTTCCTTCTCGTCTGTCAGTAGACCTCTTCCTCTCTGTGTCATCCTCTCACTGTGTCTCTGTGTGTCGCCCAGGTTCTTTCTTCGCGCAAGCAAACACCGAAAGTCGTGCCAGAACCCAGTTCAAGAAGAATATGTGTGAACGAACGTATGTGAGTTACCTGTTGACCTATTTGCGCAAAATGGGTCACCAGGTTGTTCATTGTGTGTGTGATGAGCTCATCTTCCTACGACTTGAAAGCAGGATGTACTGCTTTTAGGTCCCCCCCCCCCACACAGACACACGCACAGGTTTTTGTGTTTCCTTCTATATATGTGTGTGTGTGTGTATGTGTGTGTGTTGGACAGCAGCAAATACCCATTCATCATTCAGCACAGAGGGCATTCAACCTCTGCCCTTTCTACGTGCATGCACGGCAGGATTTCTCCTTGTCCCCCAGATCCCAAACAGCAATTAATTCCAATTAATTCCAATTAAGGTTTATTAATTATGCAGACAAAGATTAATAAAGGAGGCGTCACTAGCTGTCATTGCAATTAATGACTTAATTTGTTGGTTTGTTAATGATCGACTTGTTTAAAGGGCACAGAATCAATCAGAGATCAAAGTGACAGGTGTGTATGTGTCTTTCTCTGCATGGGTTTCTGTGCAGAGTCTGTGTCTGGTTACATTCTTCTATTATATTTATTTGTAACTAGTAGGGGACTAGTAGGAAGCAGACTTATTTTGTTTTGGTTGCATTGTCTTTAATATATTGATTAAATTTGGGCTGACCACCCAGATTTATTGACAGCAGCTTCCAAAGCTGTAATGCTTTCAGGACTCGAGTGGAGAGTTACTGAACTACAAAAACCATAATGCATTATGTTCATCACTATATGGGGCTCCTCATAGTGTGTCACATTTGTATTTGTCCATACGCCGCCTAATGATCATTCTATGTTTACCCAGGTTGTTAAATTTGCTCCACCCAGGAACGGCTTTACTTTGGCATGTCTATAGTTCCCAGACTCATGCCAAAGTCATGATGAATGACTCTACCTTGGTCCACATATATGCATGCCTCTTCTGAATCTCGGGCCAAGTCCATAGGGGCGCTTGAGTCCCAGAGCTAGCCCCCAGTACTGCTAACTGGAGCTCATTCTCAGCCAAGAGCAGCCCCAAGTTTGCAGCCCTCAAATCTTGTCAAATCTGGCAGCCGTATATGGGCCAAACCTGCTTCATATTGCGAGGGAACAGTCAATGAAGCATGCGGACGATCAGCCGACAATCCAAGTTGGCTTCTGATTAACTTTGTGACTGATAATCAGTCAGTGTAATGTCGCAGTAGCTTGTTGCCAATATTAGCCTGCAGCTTATATTGTGTCTTACAGCATAGCCTGATTAACTTAAGGTACTTTGCTGGCCAGAAGGAATGTCCACCTTAATGCAGGCAAAGTTGCACATACAACACAATTCATTTCCAGATGCATAGTGAACAGAACAATAAAAAAGATACATTTAATTTATAGCTAAGCATTACTTAGTTAAGCATTCCTTACTTGTATACAGAAGTTGGCTTGTGTGATGAAGACTAAATCAGGAATTAAGCCATCTCGGTTGCAGGAACTTAAAAAAACAAACAAAAACAAATCGTTATTATTGAGTTTTCACTTAAACACCTCTGAAATTCACTCTCCGCTCCCATCCACCTGTTAGTGCACTTTGTCTGTAGGGACTACTTTAAACAGCCACATCTGACTGGCATTTGTTGGCTGCTTTGTGTGTTAATTTTCCACCGCTGGTTTCAAGGCTGCTTTTCTGGGGGAAAAAAAAAAAATCCATTAATCAGATTATGAATGGTAACTAGGCAAAGCAGGGGCAGTGGACCTAACCTAGTTTTCATAGCTTCTAACAATTTATCTTCCTCTCTGTCTGTTTCTGTGTTTGTAGCAGACTTGGGGTTGAAATCCATTAATCAGATTAGGTTTAGCAACTGACCACATAGCTAGAGGGAGACCAGACCCCAACTAGTGGTTCAGTATTTCACTGTTATTATACCACAGGATTACACTCCAAGCCTGTTCCTTGAGTGTGCGTGTGTGTGTGTGTCTGAGACAGGCGTCTGTTATATGTAAGTCTACGGACCCGTCTGAGTCGTACGTGAGCAAATTCTGTGCATGTGTGTGTGTGCGGTTCTATGCATATATGAGACTTGAACACAGTTTCCAAGTGGTATTATTGGTTGTGCTGCTGTTGCATACACCCGCTTGCTTTCCGTTTTCCTCAAAGTCTAGCTACGTGAAGAAATGATCACATCCATTCTGGAAATAAGAGAGAAGAAAGAAGCATGTTCACCTATGAGGTAAACTAGAATTGTCGCAAAAGCTCTTGTAATGATGTCCTTTGCATAGTAACAACATAGTTTGAGTAACATTATTGCTTCACACAAACATGTAACTACAGCAGGGTTTTGGCGTTGGCGTCATGGTGGGAGTAATGTTGACATTAGACGACAACATGACGATAAAAAACGTGAGTTGGCCCCTTCGTTTAGTCAGTGCAATTAACATTTACTTCATAATGATAAGTTAAAGCAAAAAACTTTAAAGGACCATTGTGTAGGATTTACTGACACCTAGAGTTGTAGTTGCAGATTGCAACTTGTATTATTTTGCTGTGGTGGAGGGGGAGTAATGTTGACATTAGAGGAAAACATGACGATAAAAGGGGCAAGTTTGCCTGTTCATTTAGTCTAGAAATAAGAAAGCCTATTTCCACTTTGAAGGGCCAGTGTGGAGGATTTAGTGACACCTAGAGGTGTAGTTGGGAATAGCAGTTCCCTTATTTCACCCTCTCCATTCTAGTGTGTATGAGAAACTACTGTGACCTTGAAATGAATGAAAAACATGGAAGACCCCATCTAGAGCCAGTGTATATTTTGTCCAGTCAGGGCTACTGTAGAAACATGGCAGTTAAAAATGGCGGACTCTGTGAAAGAGGACCCACAGTGTCTGCAGATATAAAAGGCTTATTCTCAGGTAACATAAAAATATAACAAGTGTTGTTTTCAGGTGATTATATGTTAAGAAAAACACATTTATTTTTATTATATGAATAATTAAACCCTGTAAATTTGACACACTAGACCTTTAAGTAATGCTGATGGGGAAAACTTATTAGCATTCAAAGACACACACACACACTTTCTTGGGTGTTGTAAATGATGGAGTTTTTGTTAATTGTTAAACACACATGCCACTTAAAGCTCATCAAAAACATTCCCCCGTTGTCTATATACAATATATCTGTCTGTGTGCATGTTTGTGCGTGTTTCCTGAGCTTTTAGACCTGTGTATGTGTCACTGCATGCTCCCACAATAACCCATGCTACGCCCATTCATCTCTAAATTTACTCTTTAATGATGTTTGCTTGTGTGCGTCAGGCTACCTGTTTGTGTTTGGTGCGCATGCAGCATGCGTGTGGTGCCTTCGTCTGGGTGTGCACAGATGTGGGTGTGTGTGTGTGTTTCTTTTTTTTTTTTTTTATTTTGTTCAGTTTGGCTGCAACAGTGTTGTTGTAGCCAAACTGAACAAGT